>OX438616.1:0-7500 GCA_949316135.1 Choreutis nemorana | reverse complement strand
TTAGGTTAGGTTAGGTTAGGTTAGGTTAGGTTAGGTTAGGTTAGGTTAGGTTAGGTTAGGTTAGGTTAGGTTAGGTTAGGTTAGGTTAGGTTAGGTTAGGTTAGGTTAGGTTAGGTTAGGTTAGGTTAGGTTAGGTTAGGTTAGGTTAGGTTAGGTTAGGTTAGGTTAGGTTAGGTTAGGTTAGGTTAGGTTAGGTTAGGTTAGGTTAGGTTAGGTTAGGTTAGGTTAGGTTAGGTTAGGTTAGGTTAGGTTAGGTTAGGTTAGGTTAGGTTAGGTTAGGTTAGGTTAGGTTAGGTTAGGTTAGGTTAGGTTAGGTTAGGTTAGGTTAGGTTAGGTTAGGTTAGGTTAGGTTAGGTTAGGTTAGGTTAGGTTAGGTTAGGTTAGGTTAGGTTAGGTTAGGTTAGGTTAGGTTAGGTTAGGTTAGGTTAGGTTAGGTTAGGTTAGGTTAGGTTAGGTTAGGTTAGGTTAGGTTAGGTTAGGTTAGGTTAGGTTAGGTTAGGTTAGGTTAGGTTAGGTTAGGTTAGGTTAGGTTAGGTTAGGTTAGGTTAGGTTAGGTTAGGTTAGGTTAGGTTAGGTTAGGTTAGGTTAGGTTAGGTTAGGTTAGGTTAGGTTAGGTTAGGTTAGGTTAGGTTAGGTTAGGTTAGGTTAGGTTAGGTTAGGTTAGGTTAGGTTAGGTTAGGTTAGGTTAGGTTAGGTTAGGTTAGGTTAGGTTAGGTTAGGTTAGGTTAGGTTAGGTTAGGTTAGGTTAGGTTAGGTTAGGTTAGGTTAGGTTAGGTTAGGTTAGGTTAGGTTAGGTTAGGTTAGGTTAGGTTAGGTTAGGTTAGGTTAGGTTAGGTTAGGTTAGGTTAGGTTAGGTTAGGTTAGGTTAGGTTAGGTTAGGTTAGGTTAGGTTAGGTTAGGTTAGGTTAGGTTAGGTTAGGTTAGGTTAGGTTAGGTTAGGTTAGGTTAGGTTAGGTTAGGTTAGGTTAGGTTAGGTTAGGTTAGGTTAGGTTAGGTTAGGTTAGGTTAGGTTAGGTTAGGTTAGGTTAGGTTAGGTTAGGTTAGGTTAGGTTAGGTTAGGTTAGGTTAGGTTAGGTTAGGTTAGGTTAGGTTAGGTTAGGTTAGGTTAGGTTAGGTTAGGTTAGGTTAGGTTAGGTTAGGTTAGGTTAGGTTAGGTTAGGTTAGGTTAGGTTAGGTTAGGTTAGGTTAGGTTAGGTTAGGTTAGGTTAGGTTAGGTTAGGTTAGGTTAGGTTAGGTTAGGTTAGGTTAGGTTAGGTTAGGTTAGGTTAGGTTAGGTTAGGTTAGGTTAGGTTAGGTTAGGTTAGGTTAGGTTAGGTTAGGTTAGGTTAGGTTAGGTTAGGTTAGGTTAGGTTAGGTTAGGTTAGGTTAGGTTAGGTTAGGTTAGGTTAGGTTAGGTTAGGTTAGGTTAGGTTAGGTTAGGTTAGGTTAGGTTAGGTTAGGTTAGGTTAGGTTAGGTTAGGTTAGGTTAGGTTAGGTTAGGTTAGGTTAGGTTAGGTTAGGTTAGGTTAGGTTAGGTTAGGTTAGGTTAGGTTAGGTTAGGTTAGGTTAGGTTAGGTTAGGTTAGGTTAGGTTAGGTTAGGTTAGGTTAGGTTAGGTTAGGTTAGGTTAGGTTAGGTTAGGTTAGGTTAGGTTAGGTTAGGTTAGGTTAGGTTAGGTTAGGTTAGGTTAGGTTAGGTTAGGTTAGGTTAGGTTAGGTTAGGTTAGGTTAGGTTAGGTTAGGTTAGGTTAGGTTAGGTTAGGTTAGGTTAGGTTAGGTTAGGTTAGGTTAGGTTAGGTTAGGTTAGGTTAGGTTAGGTTAGGTTAGGTTAGGTTAGGTTAGGTTAGGTTAGGTTAGGTTAGGTTAGGTTAGGTTAGGTTAGGTTAGGTTAGGTTAGGTTAGGTTAGGTTAGGTTAGGTTAGGTTAGGTTAGGTTAGGTTAGGTTAGGTTAGGTTAGGTTAGGTTAGGTTAGGTTAGGTTAGGTTAGGTTAGGTTAGGTTAGGTTAGGTTAGGTTAGGTTAGGTTAGGTTAGGTTAGGTTAGGTTAGGTTAGGTTAGGTTAGGTTAGGTTAGGTTAGGTTAGGTTAGGTTAGGTTAGGTTAGGTTAGGTTAGGTTAGGTTAGGTTAGGTTAGGTTAGGTTAGGTTAGGTTAGGTTAGGTTAGGTTAGGTTAGGTTAGGTTAGGTTAGGTTAGGTTAGGTTAGGTTAGGTTAGGTTAGGTTAGGTTAGGTTAGGTTAGGTTAGGTTAGGTTAGGTTAGGTTAGGTTAGGTTAGGTTAGGTTAGGTTAGGTTAGGTTAGGTTAGGTTAGGTTAGGTTAGGTTAGGTTAGGTTAGGTTAGGTTAGGTTAGGTTAGGTTAGGTTAGGTTAGGTTAGGTTAGGTTAGGTTAGGTTAGGTTAGGTTAGGTTAGGTTAGGTTAGGTTAGGTTAGGTTAGGTTAGGTTAGGTTAGGTTAGGTTAGGTTAGGTTAGGTTAGGTTAGGTTAGGTTAGGTTAGGTTAGGTTAGGTTAGGTTAGGTTAGGTTAG
This sequence comes from Choreutis nemorana, assembly GCA_949316135.1. Taxonomy (NCBI): domain Eukaryota; kingdom Metazoa; phylum Arthropoda; class Insecta; order Lepidoptera; family Choreutidae; genus Choreutis; species Choreutis nemorana. The sequence goes on along the minus strand of OX438616.1, from coordinate 5,001 downwards.
GTTAGGTTAGGTTAGGTTAGGTTAGGTTAGGTTAGGTTAGGTTAGGTTAGGTTAGGTTAGGTTAGGTTAGGTTAGGTTAGGTTAGGTTAGGTTAGGTTAGGTTAGGTTAGGTTAGGTTAGGTTAGGTTAGGTTAGGTTAGGTTAGGTTAGGTTAGGTTAGGTTAGGTTAGGTTAGGTTAGGTTAGGTTAGGTTAGGTTAGGTTAGGTTAGGTTAGGTTAGGTTAGGTTAGGTTAGGTTAGGTTAGGTTAGGTTAGGTTAGGTTAGGTTAGGTTAGGTTAGGTTAGGTTAGGTTAGGTTAGGTTAGGTTAGGTTAGGTTAGGTTAGGTTAGGTTAGGTTAGGTTAGGTTAGGTTAGGTTAGGTTAGGTTAGGTTAGGTTAGGTTAGGTTAGGTTAGGTTAGGTTAGGTTAGGTTAGGTTAGGTTAGGTTAGGTTAGGTTAGGTTAGGTTAGGTTAGGTTAGGTTAGGTTAGGTTAGGTTAGGTTAGGTTAGGTTAGGTTAGGTTAGGTTAGGTTAGGTTAGGTTAGGTTAGGTTAGGTTAGGTTAGGTTAGGTTAGGTTAGGTTAGGTTAGGTTAGGTTAGGTTAGGTTAGGTTAGGTTAGGTTAGGTTAGGTTAGGTTAGGTTAGGTTAGGTTAGGTTAGGTTAGGTTAGGTTAGGTTAGGTTAGGTTAGGTTAGGTTAGGTTAGGTTAGGTTAGGTTAGGTTAGGTTAGGTTAGGTTAGGTTAGGTTAGGTTAGGTTAGGTTAGGTTAGGTTAGGTTAGGTTAGGTTAGGTTAGGTTAGGTTAGGTTAGGTTAGGTTAGGTTAGGTTAGGTTAGGTTAGGTTAGGTTAGGTTAGGTTAGGTTAGGTTAGGTTAGGTTAGGTTAGGTTAGGTTAGGTTAGGTTAGGTTAGGTTAGGTTAGGTTAGGTTAGGTTAGGTTAGGTTAGGTTAGGTTAGGTTAGGTTAGGTTAGGTTAGGTTAGGTTAGGTTAGGTTAGGTTAGGTTAGGTTAGGTTAGGTTAGGTTAGGTTAGGTTAGGTTAGGTTAGGTTAGGTTAGGTTAGGTTAGGTTAGGTTAGGTTAGGTTAGGTTAGGTTAGGTTAGGTTAGGTTAGGTTAGGTTAGGTTAGGTTAGGTTAGGTTAGGTTAGGTTAGGTTAGGTTAGGTTAGGTTAGGTTAGGTTAGGTTAGGTTAGGTTAGGTTAGGTTAGGTTAGGTTAGGTTAGGTTAGGTTAGGTTAGGTTAGGTTAGGTTAGGTTAGGTTAGGTTAGGTTAGGTTAGGTTAGGTTAGGTTAGGTTAGGTTAGGTTAGGTTAGGTTAGGTTAGGTTAGGTTAGGTTAGGTTAGGTTAGGTTAGGTTAGGTTAGGTTAGGTTAGGTTAGGTTAGGTTAGGTTAGGTTAGGTTAGGTTAGGTTAGGTTAGGTTAGGTTAGGTTAGGTTAGGTTAGGTTAGGTTAGGTTAGGTTAGGTTAGGTTAGGTTAGGTTAGGTTAGGTTAGGTTAGGTTAGGTTAGGTTAGGTTAGGTTAGGTTAGGTTAGGTTAGGTTAGGTTAGGTTAGGTTAGGTTAGGTTAGGTTAGGTTAGGTTAGGTTAGGTTAGGTTAGGTTAGGTTAGGTTAGGTTAGGTTAGGTTAGGTTAGGTTAGGTTAGGTTAGGTTAGGTTAGGTTAGGTTAGGTTAGGTTAGGTTAGGTTAGGTTAGGTTAGGTTAGGTTAGGTTAGGTTAGGTTAGGTTAGGTTAGGTTAGGTTAGGTTAGGTTAGGTTAGGTTAGGTTAGGTTAGGTTAGGTTAGGTTAGGTTAGGTTAGGTTAGGTTAGGTTAGGTTAGGTTAGGTTAGGTTAGGTTAGGTTAGGTTAGGTTAGGTTAGGTTAGGTTAGGTTAGGTTAGGTTAGGTTAGGTTAGGTTAGGTTAGGTTAGGTTAGGTTAGGTTAGGTTAGGTTAGGTTAGGTTAGGTTAGGTTAGGTTAGGTTAGGTTAGGTTAGGTTAGGTTAGGTTAGGTTAGGTTAGGTTAGGTTAGGTTAGGTTAGGTTAGGTTAGGTTAGGTTAGGTTAGGTTAGGTTAGGTTAGGTTAGGTTAGGTTAGGTTAGGTTAGGTTAGGTTAGGTTAGGTTAGGTTAGGTTAGGTTAGGTTAGGTTAGGTTAGGTTAGGTTAGGTTAGGTTAGGTTAGGTTAGGTTAGGTTAGGTTAGGTTAGGTTAGGTTAGGTTAGGTTAGGTTAGGTTAGGTTAGGTTAGGTTAGGTTAGGTTAGGTTAGGTTAGGTTAGGTTAGGTTAGGTTAGGTTAGGTTAGGTTAGGTTAGGTTAGGTTAGGTTAGGTTAGGTTAGGTTAGGTTAGGTTAGGTTAGGTTAGGTTAGGTTAGGTTAGGTTAGGTTAGGTTAGGTTAGGTTAGGTTAGGTTAGGTTAGGTTAGGTTAGGTTAGGTTAGGTTAGGTTAGGTTAGGTTAGGTTAGGTTAGGTTAGGTTAGGTTAGGTTAGGTTAGGTTAGGTTAGGTTAGGTTAGGTTAGGTTAGGTTAGGTTAGGTTAGGTTAGGTTAGGTTAGGTTAGGTTAGGTTAGGTTAGGTTAGGTTAGGTTAGGTTAGGTTAGGTTAGGTTAGGTTAGGTTAGGTTAGGTTAGGTTAGGTTAGGTTAGGTTAGGTTAGGTTAGGTTAGGTTAGGTTAGGTTAGGTTAGGTTAGGTTAGGTTAGGTTAGGTTAGGTTAGGTTAGGTTAGGTTAGGTTAGGTTAGGTTAGGTTAGGTTAGGTTAGGTTAGGTTAGGTTAGGTTAGGTTAGGTTAGGTTAGGTTAGGTTAGGTTAGGTTAGGTTAGGTTAGGTTAGGTTAGGTTAGGTTAGGTTAGGTTAGGTTAGGTTAGGTTAGGTTAGGTTAGGTTAGGTTAGGTTAGGTTAGGTTAGGTTAGGTTAGGTTAGGTTAGGTTAGGTTAGGTTAGGTTAGGTTAGGTTAGGTTAGGTTAGGTTAGGTTAGGTTAGGTTAGGTTAGGTTAGGTTAGGTTAGGTTAGGTTAGGTTAGGTTAGGTTAGGTTAGGTTAGGTTAGGTTAGGTTAGGTTAGGTTAGGTTAGGTTAGGTTAGGTTAGGTTAGGTTAGGTTAGGTTAGGTTAGGTTAGGTTAGGTTAGGTTAGGTTAGGTTAGGTTAGGTTAGGTTAGGTTAGGTTAGGTTAGGTTAGGTTAGGTTAGGTTAGGTTAGGTTAGGTTAGGTTAGGTTAGGTTAGGTTAGGTTAGGTTAGGTTAGGTTAGGTTAGGTTAGGTTAGGTTAGGTTAGGTTAGGTTAGGTTAGGTTAGGTTAGGTTAGGTTAGGTTAGGTTAGGTTAGGTTAGGTTAGGTTAGGTTAGGTTAGGTTAGGTTAGGTTAGGTTAGGTTAGGTTAGGTTAGGTTAGGTTAGGTTAGGTTAGGTTAGGTTAGGTTAGGTTAGGTTAGGTTAGGTTAGGTTAGGTTAGGTTAGGTTAGGTTAGGTTAGGTTAGGTTAGGTTAGGTTAGGTTAGGTTAGGTTAGGTTAGGTTAGGTTAGGTTAGGTTAGGTTAGGTTAGGTTAGGTTAGGTTAGGTTAGGTTAGGTTAGGTTAGGTTAGGTTAGGTTAGGTTAGGTTAGGTTAGGTTAGGTTAGGTTAGGTTAGGTTAGGTTAGGTTAGGTTAGGTTAGGTTAGGTTAGGTTAGGTTAGGTTAGGTTAGGTTAGGTTAGGTTAGGTTAGGTTAGGTTAGGTTAGGTTAGGTTAGGTTAGGTTAGGTTAGGTTAGGTTAGGTTAGGTTAGGTTAGGTTAGGTTAGGTTAGGTTAGGTTAGGTTAGGTTAGGTTAGGTTAGGTTAGGTTAGGTTAGGTTAGGTTAGGTTAGGTTAGGTTAGGTTAGGTTAGGTTAGGTTAGGTTAGGTTAGGTTAGGTTAGGTTAGGTTAGGTTAGGTTAGGTTAGGTTAGGTTAGGTTAGGTTAGGTTAGGTTAGGTTAGGTTAGGTTAGGTTAGGTTAGGTTAGGTTAGGTTAGGTTAGGTTAGGTTAGGTTAGGTTAGGTTAGGTTAGGTTAGGTTAGGTTAGGTTAGGTTAGGTTAGGTTAGGTTAGGTTAGGTTAGGTTAGGTTAGGTTAGGTTAGGTTAGGTTAGGTTAGGTTAGGTTAGGTTAGGTTAGGTTAGGTTAGGTTAGGTTAGGTTAGGTTAGGTTAGGTTAGGTTAGGTTAGGTTAGGTTAGGTTAGGTTAGGTTAGGTTAGGTTAGGTTAGGTTAGGTTAGGTTAGGTTAGGTTAGGTTAGGTTAGGTTAGGTTAGGTTAGGTTAGGTTAGGTTAGGTTAGGTTAGGTTAGGTTAGGTTAGGTTAGGTTAGGTTAGGTTAGGTTAGGTTAGGTTAGGTTAGGTTAGGTTAGGTTAGGTTAGGTTAGGTTAGGTTAGGTTAGGTTAGGTTAGGTTAGGTTAGGTTAGGTTAGGTTAGGTTAGGTTAGGTTAGGTTAGGTTAGGTTAGGTTAGGTTAGGTTAGGTTAGGTTAGGTTAGGTTAGGTTAGGTTAGGTTAGGTTAGGTTAGGTTAGGTTAGGTTAGGTTAGGTTAGGTTAGGTTAGGTTAGGTTAGGTTAGGTTAGGTTAGGTTAGGTTAGGTTAGGTTAGGTTAGGTTAGGTTAGGTTAGGTTAGGTTAGGTTAGGTTAGGTTAGGTTAGGTTAGGTTAGGTTAGGTTAGGTTAGGTTAGGTTAGGTTAGGTTAGGTTAGGTTAGGTTAGGTTAGGTTAGGTTAGGTTAGGTTAGGTTAGGTTAGGTTAGGTTAGGTTAGGTTAGGTTAGGTTAGGTTAGGTTAGGTTAGGTTAGGTTAGGTTAGGTTAGGATAGGTTAGGTTAGGTTAGGTTAGGTTAGGTTAGGTTAGGTTAGGTTAGGTTAGGTTAGGTTAGGTTAGGTTAGGTTAGGTTAGGTTAGGTTAGGTTAGGTTAGGTTAGGTTAGGTTAGGTTAGGTTAGGTTAGGTTAGGTTAGGTTAGGTTAGGTTAGGTTAGGTTAGGTTAGGTTAGGTTAGGTTAGGTTAGGTTAGGTTAGGTTAGGTTAGGTTAGGTTAGGTTAGGTTAGGTTAGGTTAGGTTAGGTTAGG
>OX438615.1:8818814-9299204 GCA_949316135.1 Choreutis nemorana | reverse complement strand
CCTAACCTAACCTAACCTAACCTAACCTAACCTAACCTAACCTAACCTAACCTAACCTAACCTAACCTAACCTCTAACCTAACCTAACCTAACCTAACCTAACCTAACCTAACCTAACCTAACCTAACCTAACCTAACCTAACCTAACCTAACCTAACCTAACCTAACCTAACCTAACCTAACCTAACCTAACCTAACCTAACCTAACCTAACCTAACCTAACCTAACCTAACCTAACCTAACCTAACCTAACCTAACCTAACCTAACCTAACCTAACCTAACCTAACCTAACCTAACCTAACCTAACCTAACCTAACCTAACCTAACCTAACCTAACCTAACCTAACCTAACCTAACCTAACCTAACCTAACCTAACCTAACCTAACCTAACCTAACCTAACCTAACCTAACCTAACCTAACCTAACCTAACCTAACCTAACCTAACCTAACCTAACCTAACCTAACCTAACCTAACCTAACCTAACCTAACCTAACCTAACCTAACCTAACCTAACCTAACCTAACCTAACCTAACCTAACCTAACCTAACCTAACCTAACCTAACCTAACCTAACCTAACCTAACCTAACCTAACCTAACCTAACCTAACCTAACCTAACCTAACCTAACCTAACCTAACCTAACCTAACCTAACCTAACCTAACCTAACCTAACCTAACCTAACCTAACCTAACCTAACCTAACCTAACCTAACCTAACCTAACCTAACCTAACCTAACCTAACCTAACCTAACCTAACCTAACCTAACCTAACCTAACCTAACCTAACCTAACCTAACCTAACCTAACCTAACCTAACCTAACCTAACCTAACCTAACCTAACCTAACCTAACCTAACCTAACCTAACCTAACCTAACCTAACCTAACCTAACCTAACCTAACCTAACCTAACCTAACCTAACCTAACCTAACCTAACCTAACCTAACCTAACCTAACCTAACCTAACCTAACCTAACCTAACCTAACCTAACCTAACCTAACCTAACCTAACCTAACCTAACCTAACCTAACCTAACCTAACCTAACCTAACCTAACCTAACCTAACCTAACCTAACCTAACCTAACCTAACCTAACCTAACCTAACCTAACCTAACCTAACCTAACCTAACCTAACCTAACCTAACCTAACCTAACCTAACCTAACCTAACCTAACCTAACCTAACCTAACCTAACCTAACCTAACCTAACCTAACCTAACCTAACCTAACCTAACCTAACCTAACCTAACCTAACCTAACCTAACCTAACCTAACCTAACCTAACCTAACCTAACCTAACCTAACCTAACCTAACCTAACCTAACCTAACCTAACCTAACCTAACCTAACCTAACCTAACCTAACCTAACCTAACCTAACCTAACCTAACCTAACCTAACCTAACCTAACCTAACCTAACCTAACCTAACCTAACCTAACCTAACCTAACCTAACCTAACCTAACCTAACCTAACCTAACCTAACCTAACCTAACCTAACCTAACCTAACCTAACCTAACCTAACCTAACCTAACCTAACCTAACCTAACCTAACCTAACCTAACCTAACCTAACCTAACCTAACCTAACCTAACCTAACCTAACCTAACCTAACCTAACCTAACCTAACCTAACCTAACCTAACCTAACCTAACCTAACCTAACCTAACCTAACCTAACCTAACCTAACCTAACCTAACCTAACCTAACCTAACCTAACCTAACCTAACCTAACCTAACCTAACCTAACCTAACCTAACCTAACCTAACCTAACCTAACCTAACCTAACCTAACCTAACCTAACCTAACCTAACCTAACCTAACCTAACCTAACCTAACCTAACCTAACCTAACCTAACCTAACCTAACCTAACCTAACCTAACCTAACCTAACCTAACCTAACCTAACCTAACCTAACCTAACCTAACCTAACCTAACCTAACCTAACCTAACCTAACCTAACCTAACCTAACCTAACCTAACCTAACCTAACCTAACCTAACCTAACCTAACCTAACCTAACCTAACCTAACCTAACCTAACCTAACCTAACCTAACCTAACCTAACCTAACCTAACCTAACCTAACCTAACCTAACCTAACCTAACCTAACCTAACCTAACCTAACCTAACCTAACCTAACCTAACCTAACCTAACCTAACCTAACCTAACCTAACCTAACCTAACCTAACCTAACCTAACCTAACCTAACCTAACCTAACCTAACCTAACCTAACCTAACCTAACCTAACCTAACCTAACCTAACCTAACCTAACCTAACCTAACCTAACCTAACCTAACCTAACCTAACCTAACCTAACCTAACCTAACCTAACCTAACCTAACCTAACCTAACCTAACCTAACCTAACCTAACCTAACCTAACCTAACCTAACCTAACCTAACCTAACCTAACCTAACCTAACCTAACCTAACCTAACCTAACCTAACCTAACCTAACCTAACCTAACCTAACCTAACCTAACCTAACCTAACCTAACCTAACCTAACCTAACCTAACCTAACCTAACCTAACCTAACCTAACCTAACCTAACCTAACCTAACCTAACCTAACCTAACCTAACCTAACCTAACCTAACCTAACCTAACCTAACCTAACCTAACCTAACCTAACCTAACCTAACCTAACCTAACCTAACCTAACCTAACCTAACCTAACCTAACCTAACCTAACCTAACCTAACCTAACCTAACCTAACCTAACCTAACCTAACCTAACCTAACCTAACCTAACCTAACCTAACCTAACCTAACCTAACCTAACCTAACCTAACCTAACCTAACCTAACCTAACCTAACCTAACCTAACCTAACCTAACCTAACCTAACCTAACCTAACCTAACCTAACCTAACCTAACCTAACCTAACCTAACCTAACCTAACCTAACCTAACCTAACCTAACCTAACCTAACCTAACCTAACCTAACCTAACCTAACCTAACCTAACCTAACCTAACCTAACCTAACCTAACCTAACCTAACCTAACCTAACCTAACCTAACCTAACCTAACCTAACCTAACCTAACCTAACCTAACCTAACCTAACCTAACCTAACCTAACCTAACCTAACCTAACCTAACCTAACCTAACCTAACCTAACCTAACCTAACCTAACCTAACCTAACCTAACCTAACCTAACCTAACCTAACCTAACCTAACCTAACCTAACCTAACCTAACCTAACCTAACCTAACCTAACCTAACCTAACCTAACCTAACCTAACCTAACCTAACCTAACCTAACCTAACCTAACCTAACCTAACCTAACCTAACCTAACCTAACCTAACCTAACCTAACCTAACCTAACCTAACCTAACCTAACCTAACCTAACCTAACCTAACCTAACCTAACCTAACCTAACCTAACCTAACCTAACCTAACCTAACCTAACCTAACCTAACCTAACCTAACCTAACCTAACCTAACCTAACCTAACCTAACCTAACCTAACCTAACCTAACCTAACCTAACCTAACCTAACCTAACCTAACCTAACCTAACCTAACCTAACCTAACCTAACCTAACCTAACCTAACCTAACCTAACCTAACCTAACCTAACCTAACCTAACCTAACCTAACCTAACCTAACCTAACCTAACCTAACCTAACCTAACCTAACCTAACCTAACCTAACCTAACCTAACCTAACCTAACCTAACCTAACCTAACCTAACCTAACCTAACCTAACCTAACCTAACCTAACCTAACCTAACCTAACCTAACCTAACCTAACCTAACCTAACCTAACCTAACCTAACCTAACCTAACCTAACCTAACCTAACCTAACCTAACCTAACCTAACCTAACCTAACCTAACCTAACCTAACCTAACCTAACCTAACCTAACCTAACCTAACCTAACCTAACCTAACCTAACCTAACCTAACCTAACCTAACCTAACCTAACCTAACCTAACCTAACCTAACCTAACCTAACCTAACCTAACCTAACCTAACCTAACCTAACCTAACCTAACCTAACCTAACCTAACCTAACCTAACCTAACCTAACCTAACCTAACCTAACCTAACCTAACCTAACCTAACCTAACCTAACCTAACCTAACCTAACCTAACCTAACCTAACCTAACCTAACCTAACCTAACCTAACCTAACCTAACCTAACCTAACCTAACCTAACCTAACCTAACCTAACCTAACCTAACCTAACCTAACCTAACCTAACCTAACCTAACCTAACCTAACCTAACCTAACCTAACCTAACCTAACCTAACCTAACCTAACCTAACCTAACCTAACCTAACCTAACCTAACCTAACCTAACCTAACCTAACCTAACCTAACCTAACCTAACCTAACCTAACCTAACCTAACCTAACCTAACCTAACCTAACCTAACCTAACCTAACCTAACCTAACCTAACCTAACCTAACCTAACCTAACCTAACCTAACCTAACCTAACCTAACCTAACCTAACCTAACCTAACCTAACCTAACCTAACCTAACCTAACCTAACCTAACCTAACCTAACCTAACCTAACCTAACCTAACCTAACCTAACCTAACCTAACCTAACCTAACCTAACCTAACCTAACCTAACCTAACCTAACCTAACCTAACCTAACCTAACCTAACCTAACCTAACCTAACCTAACCTAACCTAACCTAACCTAACCTAACCTAACCTAACCTAACCTAACCTAACCTAACCTAACCTAACCTAACCTAACCTAACCTAACCTAACCTAACCTAACCTAACCTAACCTAACCTAACCTAACCTAACCTAACCTAACCTAACCTAACCTAACCTAACCTAACCTAACCTAACCTAACCTAACCTAACCTAACCTAACCTAACCTAACCTAACCTAACCTAACCTAACCTAACCTAACCTAACCTAACCTAACCTAACCTAACCTAACCTAACCTAACCTAACCTAACCTAACCTAACCTAACCTAACCTAACCTAACCTAACCTAACCTAACCTAACCTAACCTAACCTAACCTAACCTAACCTAACCTAACCTAACCTAACCTAACCTAACCTAACCTAACCTAACCTAACCTAACCTAACCTAACCTAACCTAACCTAACCTAACCTAACCTAACCTAACCTAACCTAACCTAACCTAACCTAACCTAACCTAACCTAACCTAACCTAACCTAACCTAACCTAACCTAACCTAACCTAACCTAACCTAACCTAACCTAACCTAACCTAACCTAACCTAACCTAACCTAACCTAACCTAACCTAACCTAACCTAACCTAACCTAACCTAACCTAACCTAACCTAACCTAACCTAACCTAACCTAACCTAACCTAACCTAACCTAACCTAACCTAACCTAACCTAACCTAACCTAACCTAACCTAACCTAACCTAACCTAACCTAACCTAACCTAACCTAACCTAACCTAACCTAACCTAACCTAACCTAACCTAACCTAACCTAACCTAACCTAACCTAACCTAACCTAACCTAACCTAACCTAACCTAACCTAACCTAACCTAACCTAACCTAACCTAACCTAACCTAACCTAACCTAACCTAACCTAACCTAACCTAACCTAACCTAACCTAACCTAACCTAACCTAACCTAACCTAACCTAACCTAACCTAACCTAACCTAACCTAACCTAACCTAACCTAACCTAACCTAACCTAACCTAACCTAACCTAACCTAACCTAACCTAACCTAACCTAACCTAACCTAACCTAACCTAACCTAACCTAACCTAACCTAACCTAACCTAACCTAACCTAACCTAACCTAACCTAACCTAACCTAACCTAACCTAACCTAACCTAACCTAACCTAACCTAACCTAACCTAACCTAACCTAACCTAACCTAACCTAACCTAACCTAACCTAACCTAACCTAACCTAACCTAACCTAACCTAACCTAACCTAACCTAACCTAACCTAACCTAACCTAACCTAACCTAACCTAACCTAACCTAACCTAACCTAACCTAACCTAACCTAACCTAACCTAACCTAACCTAACCTAACCTAACCTAACCTAACCTAACCTAACCTAACCTAACCTAACCTAACCTAACCTAACCTAACCTAACCTAACCTAACCTAACCTAACCTAACCTAACCTAACCTAACCTAACCTAACCTAACCTAACCTAACCTAACCTAACCTAACCTAACCTAACCTAACCTAACCTAACCTAACCTAACCTAACCTAACCTAACCTAACCTAACCTAACCTAACCTAACCTAACCTAACCTAACCTAACCTAACCTAACCTAACCTAACCTAACCTAACCTAACCTAACCTAACCTAACCTAACCTAACCTAACCTAACCTAACCTAACCTAACCTAACCTAACCTAACCTAACCTAACCTAACCTAACCTAACCTAACCTAACCTAACCTAACCTAACCTAACCTAACCTAACCTAACCTAACCTAACCTAACCTAACCTAACCTAACCTAACCTAACCTAACCTAACCTAACCTAACCTAACCTAACCTAACCTAACCTAACCTAACCTAACCTAACCTAACCTAACCTAACCTAACCTAACCTAACCTAACCTAACCTAACCTAACCTAACCTAACCTAACCTAACCTAACCTAACCTAACCTAACCTAACCTAACCTAACCTAACCTAACCTAACCTAACCTAACCTAACCTAACCTAACCTAACCTAACCTAACCTAACCTAACCTAACCTAACCTAACCTAACCTAACCTAACCTAACCTAACCTAACCTAACCTAACCTAACCTAACCTAACCTAACCTAACCTAACCTAACCTAACCTAACCTAACCTAACCTAACCTAACCTAACCTAACCTAACCTAACCTAACCTAACCTAACCTAACCTAACCTAACCTAACCTAACCTAACCTAACCTAACCTAACCTAACCTAACCTAACCTAACCTAACCTAACCTAACCTAACCTAACCTAACCTAACCTAACCTAACCTAACCTAACCTAACCTAACCTAACCTAACCTAACCTAACCTAACCTAACCTAACCTAACCTAACCTAACCTAACCTAACCTAACCTAACCTAACCTAACCTAACCTAACCTAACCTAACCTAACCTAACCTAACCTAACCTAACCTAACCTAACCTAACCTAACCTAACCTAACCTAACCTAACCTAACCTAACCTAACCTAACCTAACCTAACCTAACCTAACCTAACCTAACCTAACCTAACCTAACCTAACCTAACCTAACCTAACCTAACCTAACCTAACCTAACCTAACCTAACCTAACCTAACCTAACCTAACCTAACCTAACCTAACCTAACCTAACCTAACCTAACCTAACCTAACCTAACCTAACCTAACCTAACCTAACCTAACCTAACCTAACCTAACCTAACCTAACCTAACCTAACCTAACCTAACCTAACCTAACCTAACCTAACCTAACCTAACCTAACCTAACCTAACCTAACCTAACCTAACCTAACCTAACCTAACCTAACCTAACCTAACCTAACCTAACCTAACCTAACCTAACCTAACCTAACCTAACCTAACCTAACCTAACCTAACCTAACCTAACCTAACCTAACCTAACCTAACCTAACCTAACCTAACCTAACCTAACCTAACCTAACCTAACCTAACCTAACCTAACCTAACCTAACCTAACCTAACCTAACCTAACCTAACCTAACCTAACCTAACCTAACCTAACCTAACCTAACCTAACCTAACCTAACCTAACCTAACCTAACCTAACCTTTTTTTTTTTTTTTTTTTTTTTTTTTTTTTTTTTTTTTTTTTTTTTTTTTTTTTTTTTTTTTTTTTTTTTTTTTTTTTTTTGTACGTGGGGAAATGCTCATGCATCTCCTCCGCTCCGGGGGGAGGCGAAGGAGTATGTCGGACTCAGGGAAAAGCCCTGCCTACCGACTAAAACCCCACGGTGATCTACGTCGCCGCGTTTTGGCAGGGGACAAGTGGGCACGCGTTAGCTCTCTCCACATCCCCCGCCGCGGTGTCTTTCTCAGACTGCAACTCACGGAGGCTGTGTTGCTCTCCGTCCACTCTTGGTGACGCACCCGATCACAAGGCACGTCATCCACTCGAGGGCCCCTTTACGGGACGACGGATACCCCCGTATCCATCGCCTCCGGGCCCTCTCCAGGGTTGGGCGGTGGCCGCGGCGCCTCAGCACCAGCTACTGCCCTCCTGGGCCTGGGCAGGTCTCGGCCTGCAGTGCTGCCCGATCTGCTTCCCCCGTCGGTTTGTGACGGAGGTTGAGGAGCAGTCGGTTCGCCCTCTCTCTGGGACCTTTTGGACCCCTTCTTACGTTTGCCCTTGTTTGGGCAACTCCTGCCACCCAACACGTGTGCCGCCGGTTTTCCCGCTGCCTTACACAGGGCGCAGACAGGATCAGCGGCTTCGCAGTCACGAGCATTATGACCATGTTGGCCGCAACGAAAGCAAGTTCCATTGCGGTCAACACCGCCACCGCATTGCGCACTGACGTGGCCGGCCTCCAGGCACTTGAAGCACCTGAGTGGCCTGGGCTCCAGCACGATAACTCGTGCAATAACCCAGCCCACCCGGAGCCGACCAACACCCACCACCTTCTTGGCGGCGGCCACGGGACAGGCTACCCATAGGGTGCCCCATTTGGTAACCCTACCCGTCTTGATTGCCGCCACATCACAATCTCCGTCTCTCGCGAGAGCTGCCGCGACTTCTTCTGGGGTGACTGAATCGTCCAGCCCCTTCACCCGCAGATCCACCCTCTTCGTTGGCCGATGGACCCGGAAGTTGGTGGCGTCCAAGACCTCCCTTAGCTTCGCAGCTAGGGAGTTTGCCTTCTCGGGCGCACCTTCCCCCGAGACCTCCAGCAACCTCGCACCACTCGCACCACCACGGAAACGCACGCCTTTGATGCCAAGAGCTTCAACGTCTTCAAGACGAAGGTGCTTCTTGGCCTCAGCGATGATGTCCGTGTATTGGATCCCCCGCTCTTGAGCACCAGGTTGTAAGTCCAGACAAACAACCTCAGAGCGGGGCGGCCGGAGCCGGATACTCTTCTTCTTCGTCTTCTTGGGAGCGGCTGGTTTTGCAGCCTTCTCTACCGTCCTCGTTCGATTTGGCGTCCGCTTCACCACTTCACTCCACGTCTCCCCCACAGGGGCGGCGTTGAGCGAACCGGGAGCTCTAGCCGCTGTCGCTTCTCTGGCCGCGAGGCTCTTCTTCTCCTTCCTCTTCCCCTTTCGGGGAGTGGCGGTTGGGGCAGAAGTGCCCACGGCGGCACTCTTCTTCCTGGCAGACCGCTCTTGGCTACCCTGGGAAGTCATGACTGACACATCAGGGGCCGCAATGTCGGCCTGCCTGTCCCGTCCGGTATTAGGAGGAGCCAGCATTCGGGGTTCCGGCGGGAGCCGGTTCTCCATGCCGGCAAGTCTCATCTCCAACATCGCGCTGAACTGCGCAATGTTAGAGCGCGAGACTTCCTCTAGCAACTCCTTTACATTGAGTTGTGGCTCAGCTGGGGCAACGGGTTGCCTTCGAAGTTCGAAGACCTCCCTGCGCAGCTCTGCCACCTGGCCAGTGAGCTTTGCATTTGAGGCCTCCAGCTTCGCCACCTCCTCCGACATGGTTCGGGCCTTGAGTTGGGACACTGCGACCGAGATGGTAAACGCAGCGTCCTTCAAGGACTTGACAAAGCCTCCTTTCAGGTTCATAGACTTTGTGGCCACCTTTTCGATGATGGCCACTGAGTCCTGGACCATCTTTTCTAGTTGCCCTGCCGTTTGCGGGGCATCGTCCGGTGTTGGGTCAGGGTATGCCATGCAAAAGTTGCCAATGGCCTCCTTTACCTGTTCCCCTCTCCGTACCATCTCCTCCTCGACTTCAAGCCGCAACGCCTTCTCCTTGGCGGCGTTGAGTTCAGCCTTAGCTCTGGCCAGCCCAACATACTGCCCAGTAGTGGGCGGGCGGCCTCGGCCCTTCACTTTGGGAGCCACCTTTTTAGGTGGGCCCATCACATCCTCGTCCAACTCCTCAGACGAGTTTCGTCTACTCCTCTTCCCTACTCGGGCGCCAGTCCTGGCGCTTGCGGGAGCGCGAGAACGTCGCGACACATCCGACGCCAGGCTGGCGTCCGAGCAGTACGAATCATCGAGACCGAGTCCGATGGATTCCAGTTCCTCACGGAACTGTCTGTCCAGCTCTTCATCGATCTCCCTCTCCCTAGCAATGTTTGCCATAATCACGCCATGTCGTTCGGCGGCAGCCCTCTCCTTCTGGGAGACGACCACCACCGCCGATTCATCAAGTCCATATTTACGCGCAAAGTCTTCGTCCATAGGAGTGCCAGGTTGTTGCTCACGTCGACCGGCATCTTGCCGGCCTCCGAGTCCATCATTGCCTCCCCCGTAGTACGTGAGGCTGCCTTCCACCTGTGGGGTGGAAGCGCGGGATTCCCCATCGCTGGGACCCGCCCGGGGACTTATTTTCTGATGGGACTTTTCCATGAAATAAAACCCTCGCTGCTCTACAGCTTCCGTCTCTTTTTTCCGGGGTGAGCTCCCCGGTCAGCACGCCCAAACGTGGACGTGCCCCTTCCCGCCTGCCAGGCCCATGAAGAGCCCCGCCGGGGTGTGCTGCTCTTAGTCCAGTCCCTCACCTCCAAGCCAATCCGGTATGGGTAGCCCTGCCGGCACAGCCCTGGAGGATCATTGGGACCTTCAAGCCCCCCCACCTCGACAAGGTGACAGCACTTCGGGGGGGAACCTAACCTAACCTAACCTAACCTAACCTAACCTAACCTAACCTAACCTAACCTAACCTAACCTAACCTAACCTAACCTTTTTTTTTTTTTTTTTTTTTTTTTTTTTTTTGTCGAAGAGGAATGCATTTACGCACCATGCCTGCCGCTAGCCAAGCGACAGGCGTGTGTGGGGCTCACCCGGCAAGCCGGGAATACCCACTAAACCTCTCCGGTGTCCATCAAGCCCTTTTGAGTCGGGGGAGAGTTTGGGATCCGCAGAGCAATTCTCCAAACCCCCCCCAGGGCCTCCCGGCCTTATGCCGGGGTTCACGCCAGTGGAGGAGATGCCCGGACACGGAACATCCCCCCAGACGGGGCGGCCTGTGCAATGCACACGGGGAGGCTAGCCCCCGTGTGCAGGCCGCTCTTACCGGACCTAAGGCGGGCGAACATGTGCCCGCCTACGACGGCCCGTCCGCCTACGCCGAAGAGGAGCGGCTAGAGCATCCCCCTCCCGCTCCCTCTCCGCTGCCTCCTTCTGCGAGATTACGCTCTCGCAGAAGGAGACCGCAGCCTCCCAGATCCCTTGGCTCCCAACCATAGCCCTGACCATGGCTGGGAGCGAAAGGACACCTCCGCCGAGCGCCGTACTAAGAATGCGGCGCTCAGATCGCCAGGCCGGGCACACGCAGAGCGTATGCTCGGCTGTGTCATCATTGGCGTCACAATGATGACACCGCGGTGACTCCTCCCGCCGGGCGATCCTGTGCAGGTAGTGACCGAAACATCCGTGTCCGGTCAGTACCTGCACAAGGCGATAGGTGAGGCTGCCGTGCCGGCGCCCAACCCACTCCTCCAATACCGGACGGATTGCCTCTACCGTCCGGTGGCCGGCACGCGGGGCCATGAGTGCCTCTCCCCACTGGCTAACGGCCTCCCGTTTCGCCAGGGTGCGCACCCGTCTCACCTCCTCGAGAACGGGGCGCTCCCCCCGCAGTCGTGCGGCGACCCTAGCCCGATGGACCCTGGACAGAACCAGGGCCTCGAGCTCCCACGGAGGCGTACCTGCAAGGACGCAGGCCGCCTCGTGTCCGACCGTGCGATAGGCTCGCACGGTCCGGGTCGCGATGACCCTCTGCGGTTGGCGCAAGAGGGCCCTTGTGCGGGGGGTGAGGCACTCGGCCCATACCGGGGCTCCGTACAGCGCCATCGACCGTACCACATTCTGGTACAGCCGACGGCACGATGCATTGGGCCCCCCCACGTTTGGGAGGACCCGTCCGAGGGCGGCGGCGGCTGCGCAGAGCCGGGGAGCCAGGAGCTTAAAGTGCTCCTCGAAACTCCACCGGGGATCCAAGATCAAGCCGAGGTACTTCATACACACCTCGACCGGAACATGGACCCCCTCCACTCGGACCCGGAGCCCCGGAGGGGTTCTGCGTCTGGGGCCATGGAATGCCATGGCTCTCGTTTTAGCGAGAGCCACCTCCAGCCCCAGCATGCGGATGCGGCGGACGACCAGCGAAGTGCCGACCGACGCAAGGTGGACCGCATCCCTCCAGTCGCGAGCCCTTGCAGCGACCAGAGTGTCGTCCGCGAAACAGACGACCTCCGTCCGCGGCAAGAGCTCGCCCCGCAGAACCCAGTTGTACCCCAAGTTCCATAGTAGGGGTCCCAACACGGACCCCTGGGGTACACCTGCCGCCATCGACCACGACTGGACGCGCCCCCGGCCATCCTCGTAAAGGACCACCCTCTCGCGAAGGTAGTCCTCCACTAAGGCTCGGAGGTAGAGGGGCACTCCGTGAAATTCGAGTGCCGCCTCTATGCACTCATGGGGAAGGCTGTTAAAAGCGTTCGCGATGTCCAGCGACACCGCGATAACAGCCTCCCCTCGTGCTGTGGCCGCCTCAGTCCACCTCTTGAGGCCAGCCACCGCGTCCACCGTGGACCGACCGGTCCGAAAGCCGAACTGGACCTCGGCCAGGTCCGGCCCCTGGCTTTCGAGGTGCTGCAGGATTCGGGAAGCTATGATCTTCTCGAAGAACTTCCCGGCCTCATCCAACAGCACCACCGGTCGATACCCCGATGGGGAGTCGGGAGAGCGGCCGCTTTTGCGGAGGAGGCAAAGCTTCCCGACTCTCCATCTCTTGGGGAAGCGGCCCGTCGCGATGCAGGTGTTAAGCACCGCGCGGAACCGCTCCTCCAATGGCCCCAACGCCAGGGCAGCCACCTTTGAGGGGACCCCGTCCGGTCCCGGGGCCTTCCTTTTGGAGCGGAGCCGATCTCTTCCACGATCAAACTCCGCATCCGTGACCGGAGGCCCCTCGGTCCACACCTCCGGGGTGGCCACCCTGGGAAGGGCCGATCTGGGAGGTACGAAGTGTCCTGGGTCTGGAAAAAGAGACACCAGGACACCTCGCAGGAGGCCCGGCTCCATGCAGGATGTCGGCGGGGCAGCCTCAAGAAACTTGCCCCGCACGACCCTGAACGGCCTCCCCCAGGGGTCGGCGTCGAGGAGAGCTAGGAACCTCTCCGCCGCCTCCCCCTTGCTCCTGCTGATGGCACATCGCAGGAGCTTCTGGGCCTCCCTGAAGACCCGGCGGAGCTCGGCCTCCACGTCAGGGTCCCTCTGGGCGCGCCTACGTCTACACCGCAAGTAGGCGCGCCGGGCGGCGAGAGTGGTAGCCCTCAGGCCGGAGATCTCCTGCGACCACCAATACACCTCCCGCCGACTTGGACGACCGCGAGATTGAGGCATGGCGGCGTTGCAGACGACTTCCAGGTCGTCCGCGAAGAGTGCCGCCATGCCGTCGGCGTCTCCCTCCAGCTCCGCCGGTGGCTCCGACCAGGAGCGGAAGATGGCCGCCTCCTCGGCCACCTCCCGTCGGAGCTTTGCGAGTGCCCACCTTGGAAAAGATGAGGGAGCACTCGCTTCGGGGCCCAGGTGAACTGGGGCCCCCGGACCCGCCACAGAGACCGCGTATCGGACATACCGGTGGTCCGATAGGGTCTCCGTGCCCTGCATCACCCGCCAGTCCCGGACCCGGGCGGCGAGTGACGAGGTGGCAAAGGAGACGTCCACAACCGACTCACCCTGCCACCTCACACACGTGGGGACCGAACCCCTGTTGAGGATCTGAAGGTCCAAGGAGTAGACCCAGTCCACCAGATCCTCACCCGTCACGTTGTTGTGAGGGGACCCCCAAGCCGTGTGCTTGGCATTGAGGTCCCCCCCCACCAACACCGGGAGTGGGGCCGCCCGCCGAACCACTCCCTCAACCGCAGCCAAGAACCTCTCGAACTCGGCTCTGCTGCGGTTGGGCGAGAAATAGGCGGCCACCACCACCATTCGGCCCCACTGCACGGCCACATACCCCGGCCCTCTCTCCCTCAGAGAGAGGGGGGGAGCGGCACTCGTGCCCACGCCCACCACCGCTGCAATCCCGTCCGTATCCCCATACCACCTAGGGGATGACGGGATGCAGTACGGCTCCGAAACCAGAGCCAGGTCCACCCCCCACTCCGCCATTGACTGAATCAACAGGTCTTGTGACCCGGCGGAGTGGTTCAAATTTGCCTGGATAATTTCGCCAACGGACCTAATGGGCATTGCTGGTGTCCATTGGCGAAGCTCCCGGGGTGGCCTTGGTGGCGGACGCTCGCGCGCCCACAGGGTTGCGGCCCTTTACTGGGGGGGGGTTGCACTGAGGCCCCCCCATCCTATGCCCTGCAGGCAGGCCCCTGTCGGTGCAGAGGGCGCACCTAAAGGCCTCCCTGCAGGCTGCCGCCATGTGCCCCTCCTGGCCGCACCGGTAGCATAGGCGGCTCCTGTCCTTGACTGACGGGCAGAGCAGAGCGGTGTGCCCCTTGTCCAGGCACTTATGGCAGCGCACCGACCGCTGCTCCAGCGCCTGGATGGCCACCGAACTCCACCCTACCTCCAGCCGACCCCCGTCCAACACCTTGGCGAGGGCCTCCACCGGGCACGAGGCTCTCACCGACCCCATGCCCCTGCTACCGGCGATAATGGTGCCCACCCGAATCTTTTCGGGTGGACACCCGGCCCTCCCCGCCAACGCCTCGCGCAACTCCTCCGCGCTGATGGAGTCATCCAACCCCCCGACCCTAAAGTCGGCCATTTTGGAGGGTCGGGTGACTCGCGCGGACTCCCCCAAGGCCTCCCCGATCTTTTGGGCCAAGGTGTCCGCTTGGCTGGCGGTGGTCTCCTTCGGGAGCTCCATAAGGCAAGCCCCGGTCATGGTGCGACGGAACCTGCCCGCACCGATGCCGAGCTCCCGAAGGGACACCTTCGCCTTCGCGGTGGCCAGGGCATCCTTGTACGTGGCCCCCTCAGCCAACGCCTCCGGCTTCAGGGACACCACCACCGCGAGGGTCTTGGGAGGCCTCGGAATCTTTGGCCGCTCTGCGGCCTCCTTTGCCGAGACCTTTGCAGGGGCCTTGCGGGCCTTCTTGACCACCGTCGTCCATTCGTTTAGGACGACTGGTGGCTCATCTCTGGAAGGGCCCGCAAACTGCTCCATGGCCCTTTCTTGGGCCTTGGTAGCCCCCGACTTCTTAGGCGCCACTTGCCTTGCCCTCTTGGGCAAATTGGCCGCAGGCGCCAGCGTGGTTGGGGCCTCAGAACCACGGCGGCCCACTATGGGACTGGCGGGGCGAGGGACTGCCCTCTGCTCCTCCCTGACCGGTGGACAGGCCACGGCCGCATAGGACCTGTCCGCCGCCAGTGGCGGCCTCCGGGACTTAGCGGGGAGAAGGCGGCCGTCCACCTCCAACCCTTCCAGGCGGGCATTGATGACCCCTCCAATGTGGGCCATCAGGTCCTTCTGGAGTTGGACCATCGCCCGCCCAAAATCCGCGACTGTTAAGGAGGCCCTGCCGACCTCCTCCTTATCGAGCGGCTCCACCCCCGCTGTCAACTCCCCACGATCTTCTGAATCCAGGACCCTAGCTTTGTGGGCCCCGGACTTACGGGGAGCCGCTTCCCTAACGGAGAAGGCCCTACGCAGAGCCGCCACCTCCTCCCCAAGGGCAGACAACTGACCCTTCAGCCGTTTGTTGTCTGCCTGGAGACGGCGAACCTCCTCCGTCTCCTTTCGGGACGCCATGGCCTGCACCACTTCAGCCATGTCTCTCATGGCGTCCCGGACCTCCCTAACGCTGGTCCCTTTCAGGTTCTTCGATTTCCGAAGAACCTGATTGATTTGCTCGACCCCAGCATCAAATGCATGCTGGAGCCGAGCGGAGGTCATATTTCCGATAGGGGACCCCTTACCTATCGACTTCGTCAACCCCGCGTTGGCCCCGTCATCCTCCGTGAGGGTGGGCTCCGAGTCCGACTCCATGAACTCAATGTCGGAGTCGTCCAGGTCCGCCTCCAGCTCTCTGCGAGCCTGGGAGACTCCAACCGAGTGGTTGTAGCCTCCCCTACCCTTTTTGGATCGGGGCGCCTTCGGAGCTGGTACCACCTCCGGACTTCGCTTCGTCCCCTCATTCTCTGAGCTCTTCGCCCAGAAGCGGCTCGCCCGCTTGCGCCCCCTGCCACCCTCCATTACCAGGGACCCATCGGTCCCCGACTCCTCCCCCCCCTCCAGCGCGGAATCCACGCGATCCGCACCGCGAACCGCAGCCTTGGCTCCAGCCTCCACCTCAGCCGCAACAACGAGATCGGCTTTGGCCTTGGTCAGGCCAACGTAGGCTCCAGGCCTTAGCACAGGCCTCCTCGGGGTCATCTCAGGAGATGTCGCAGAGGCCATAGGCAATCTCTCTAGAGAGACATAAGCCACTTTGGCGGTTGCAGTTGCCGCCACTACCGTCCTGTCCGGGGACTGTTCCGCCTCAAGGAAGTCCTCCGTTTCCGACTCCTCATCCACCACTGCGTCTCCCAGTACTCTCAGGTCCTCCTCCGGTACGGAGTCCCTGATGAACCTCCCCGCGGCATCCCGCTGCCTGAGGTTCATCCTTGCTGATGAAGTGAGGTAAGGTAAGGGACTAGGGCAGTGCCATGCCCCTTGAACGAAATAGTAAAATGTACCTCCAAGGGTATATATCGGACGAGGAAAATTTTCTTAATTATTATTCGTGATAAAAATTTTGGACTCTATACTTTCCCTCTTTACTCCCTTTCCTATATGAATAAATGTAAAACCCTACGGGAGGGTGGGTGGGCAAAAATTCCGCAAATCCGCTGATCTGGGTATGCAGTTCGATGGGAACGCACACTCTGACAACGAATCAAGAAGAATTATGGAGATCGGATGAAGCTAGGAAAAGTTATAGGTGTTTTAAGGTAAGTAATTAGTAAATTAAAAATTAGTTTTAGTAAGAAATTAAGAAAACTACAGAAGATTTTCAGAGAATTTTAGCGTGGACAGGTGGCTAGCACCGCCGCGCAGAATATAAGCCTAAATAACCGAGAATCGAACAGTATTAAATGATGAATTTTGAAGTTAGAATGAATTTTAGATGTATTTTAGGTGAAACTTAATATAGGAAAAAATTTAAGAATTATCACTAGAAATAAGTAGGAACGCTTTAAAGCAGTTACTATAGCCTAGAAGGATAGAAATAAACCCTAATCGCAGAAGAAATCGGACATAGATTCCTCGAGAGAACGATGAAAAATGCGATTTTGACAGGGGTTAGGTAAACTTTCCCCCATACAAAATGCACTTTTTGAAAAAAATTCCGCAAATCCGCTGATCTGGGTATGCAGTTCGATGGGAACGCACACTCTGACAACGAATCAAGAAGAATTATGGAGATCGGATGAAGCTAGGAAAAGTTATAGGTGTTTTAAGGTAAGTAATTAGTAAATTAAAAATTAGTTTTAGTAAGAAATTAAGAAAACTACAGAAGATTTTCAGAGAATTTTAGCGTGGACAGGTGGCTAGCACCGCCGCGCAGAATATAAGCCTAAATAACCGAGAATCGAACAGTATTAAATGATGAATTTTGAAGTTAGAATGAATTTTAGATGTATTTTAGGTGAAACTTAATATAGGAAAAAATTTAAGAATTATCACTAGAAATAAGTAGGAACGCTTTAAAGCAGTTACTATAGCCTAGAAGGATAGAAATAAACCCTAATCGCAGAAGGAACCTAACCTAACCTAACCTAACCTAACCTAACCTAACCTAACCTAACCTAACCTAACCTAACCTAACCTAACCTAACCTAACCTAACCTAACCTAACCTAACCTAACCTAACCTAACCTAACCTAACCTAACCTAACCTAACCTAACCTAACCTAACCTAACCTAACCTAACCTAACCTAACCTAACCTAACCTAACCTAACCTAACCTAACCTAACCTAACCTAACCTAACCTAACCTAACCTAACCTAACCTAACCTAACCTAACCTAACCTAACCTAACCTAACCTAACCTAACCTAACCTAACCTAACCTAACCTAACCTAACCTAACCTAACCTAACCTAACCTAACCTAACCTAACCTAACCTAACCTAACCTAACCTAACCTAACCTAACCTAACCTAACCTAACCTAACCTAACCTAACCTAACCTAACCTAACCTAACCTAACCTAACCTAACCTAACCTAACCTAACCTAACCTAACCTAACCTAACCTAACCTAACCTAACCTAACCTAACCTAACCTAACCTAACCTAACCTAACCTAACCTAACCTAACCTAACCTAACCTAACCTAACCTAACCTAACCTAACCTAACCTAACCTAACCTAACCTAACCTAACCTAACCTAACCTAACCTAACCTAACCTAACCTAACCTAACCTAACCTAACCTAACCTAACCTAACCTAACCTAACCTAACCTAACCTAACCTAACCTAACCTAACCTAACCTAACCTAACCTAACCTAACCTAACCTAACCTAACCTAACCTAACCTAACCTAACCTAACCTAACCTAACCTAACCTAACCTAACCTAACCTAACCTAACCTAACCTAACCTAACCTAACCTAACCTAACCTAACCTAACCTAACCTAACCTAACCTAACCTAACCTAACCTAACCTAACCTAACCTAACCTAACCTAACCTAACCTAACCTAACCTAACCTAACCTAACCTAACCTAACCTAACCTAACCTAACCTAACCTAACCTAACCTAACCTAACCTAACCTAACCTAACCTAACCTAACCTAACCTAACCTAACCTAACCTAACCTAACCTAACCTAACCTAACCTAACCTAACCTAACCTTTTTTTTTTTTTTTTTTTTTTTTTTTTTTTTTTTTTTTGTCGAAGAGGAATGCATTTACGCACCATGCCTGCCGCTAGCCAAGCGACAGGCGTGTGTGGGGCTCACCCGGTAAGCCGGGAATACCCACTAAACCTCTCCGGTGTCCATCAAGCCCTTTTGAGTCGGGGGAGAGTTTGGGATCCGCAGAGCAATTCTCCAAACCCCCCCCAGGGCCTCCCGGCCTTATGCCGGGGTTCACGCCAGTGGAGGAGATGCCCGGACACGGAACATCCCCCCAGACGGGGCGGCCTGTGCAATGCACACGGGGAGGCTAGCCCCCGTGTGCAGGCCGCTCTTACCGGACCTAAGGCGGGCGAACATGTGCCCGCCTACGACGGCCCGTCCGCCTACGCCGAAGAGGAGCGGCTAGAGCATCCCCCTCCCGCTCCCTCTCCGCTGCCTCCTTCTGCGAGATTACGCTCTCGCAGAAGGAGACCGCAGCCTCCCAGATCCCTTGGCTCCCAACCATAGCCCTGACCATGGCTGGGAGCGAAAGGACACCTCCGCCGAGCGCCGTACTAAGAATGCGGCGCTCAGATCGCCAGGCCGGGCACACGCAGAGCGTATGCTCGGCTGTGTCATCATTGGCGTCACAATGATGACACCGCGGTGACTCCTCCCGCCGGGCGATCCTGTGCAGGTAGTGACCGAAACATCCGTGTCCGGTCAGTACCTGCACAAGGCGATAGGTGAGGCTGCCGTGCCGGCGCCCAACCCACTCCTCCAATACCGGACGGATTGCCTCTACCGTCCGGTGGCCGGCACGCGGGGCCATGAGTGCCTCTCCCCACTGGCTAACGGCCTCCCGTTTCGCCAGGGTGCGCACCCGTCTCACCTCCTCGAGAACGGGGCGCTCCCCCCGCAGTCGTGCGGCGACCCTAGCCCGATGGACCCTGGACAGAACCAGGGCCTCGAGCTCCCACGGAGGCGTACCTGCAAGGACGCAGGCCGCCTCGTGTCCGACCGTGCGATAGGCTCGCACGGTCCGGGTCGCGATGACCCTCTGCGGTTGGCGCAAGAGGGCCCTTGTGCGGGGGGTGAGGCACTCGGCCCATACCGGGGCTCCGTACAGCGCCATCGACCGTACCACATTCTGGTACAGCCGACGGCACGATGCATTGGGCCCCCCCACGTTTGGGAGGACCCGTCCGAGGGCGGCGGCGGCTGCGCAGAGCCGGGGAGCCAGGAGCTTAAAGTGCTCCTCGAAACTCCACCGGGGATCCAAGATCAAGCCGAGGTACTTCATACACACCTCGACCGGAACATGGACCCCCTCCACTCGGACCCGGAGCCCCGGAGGGGTTCTGCGTCTGGGGCCATGGAATGCCATGGCTCTCGTTTTAGCGAGAGCCACCTCCAGCCCCAGCATGCGGATGCGGCGGACGACCAGCGAAGTGCCGACCGACGCAAGGTGGACCGCATCCCTCCAGTCGCGAGCCCTTGCAGCGACCAGAGTGTCGTCCGCGAAACAGACGACCTCCGTCCGCGGCAAGAGCTCGCCCCGCAGAACCCAGTTGTACCCCAAGTTCCATAGTAGGGGTCCCAACACGGACCCCTGGGGTACACCTGCCGCCATCGACCACGACTGGACGCGCCCCCGGCCATCCTCGTAAAGGACCACCCTCTCGCGAAGGTAGTCCTCCACTAAGGCTCGGAGGTAGAGGGGCACTCCGTGAAATTCGAGTGCCGCCTCTATGCACTCATGGGGAAGGCTGTTAAAAGCGTTCGCGATGTCCAGCGACACCGCGATAACAGCCTCCCCTCGTGCTGTGGCCGCCTCAGTCCACCTCTTGAGGCCAGCCACCGCGTCCACCGTGGACCGACCGGTCCGAAAGCCGAACTGGACCTCGGCCAGGTCCGGCCCCTGGCTTTCGAGGTGCTGCAGGATTCGGGAAGCTATGATCTTCTCGAAGAACTTCCCGGCCTCATCCAACAGCACCACCGGTCGATACCCCGATGGGGAGTCGGGAGAGCGGCCGCTTTTGCGGAGGAGGCAAAGCTTCCCGACTCTCCATCTCTTGGGGAAGCGGCCCGTCGCGATGCAGGTGTTAAGCACCGCGCGGAACCGCTCCTCCAATGGCCCCAACGCCAGGGCAGCCACCTTTGAGGGGACCCCGTCCGGTCCCGGGGCCTTCCTTTTGGAGCGGAGCCGATCTCTTCCACGATCAAACTCCGCATCCGTGACCGGAGGCCCCTCAGTCCACACCTCCGGGGTGGCCACCCTGGGAAGGGCCGATCTGGGAGGAACGAAGTGTCCTGGGTCGGGAAAGAGAGACACCAGGACACCTCGCAGGAGGCCCGGCTCCATGCAGGACGTCGGCGGGGCAGCCTCAAGAAACTTGCCCCGCACGACCCTGAACGGCCTCCCCCAGGGGTCGGCGTCGAGGAGAGCCAGAAACCTCTCCTCCGCCTCCCCCTTGCTCCTGCTGATGGCACACCGCAGGAGCTTCTGGGCCTCCCTGAAGGCCCGGCGAAGCTCGGCCTCCTCGTCGGGGCCCCTCTGGGCGCGCCTACGTCTACAACGCAAGTAGGCACGCCGGGCGGCGAGAGTGGTGGCCCGCAGGGCAGATATTTCCTGCGTCCACCAATAAACTTCTCGCCGACTTGGACGGCCCCGAGAACGCGGCATGGCGGCGTTGCAGACGACCTCCAGGTCGTCCGCGAAGAATGCCGCCATGCCCTCGGCGTCTCCCTCCAGCTCCGCCGGTGGCTCCGACCAGGAGCGGAAGATGGCCGCCTCCTCGGCCACCTCCCGTCGGAGCCTTGCGAGTGCCCACCTCGGAAACGATGAGGGAGCACTCGCTTCGGGGCCCAGGTGAACCGGGGCCCCAGGACCCGCCACGGAGACCGCGTATCGGACATACCGATGGTCCGATAAGGTCTCCGTACCCTGCATCACCCGCCAGTCCCGGACCCGGGCGGCGAGTGACGAGGTGGCAAAGGAGACGTCCACAACCGACTCACCCTGCCACCTCACACACGTGGGGACCGAACCCCGGTTGAGGATCTGGAGGTCCAAGGAGTAGACCCAGTCCACCAGATCCTCACCCATCACGTTGTTGTGAGGGGACCCCCAAGCCGTGTGCTTGGCATTGAGGTCCCCCCCCACCAACACCGGGAGTGGGGCCGCCCGTCGAACCACCCCCTCAACCGCAGCCAAGAACCTCTCGAACTCGGCTCTGCTGCGGTTGGGCGAGAAATAGGCGGCCACCACCACCATTCGGCCCCACTGCACGGCCACATACCCCGGCCCTCTCTCCCTCAGAGAGAGGGGGGGAGCGGCACTCGTGCCCACGCCCACCACCGCTGCAATCCCGTCCGCGTCCCCAAACCACCTAGGGGACGACGGGATGCAGTACGGCTCCGACACCAGAGCCAGGTCCACCCCCCACTCCGCCATTGCCTGGATCATTAGGTCTTGCGACCCGGCGGAGTGGTTTAGGTTCGCCTGGATGATTTCGCCAATGGACCTAATGGGCATTGTTGGTGTCCATTGGCGAAACTCCCGGGGTGGCCTTGGCGGCGGACACTCGCGCGGCCACAGGGTTGCGGCCCCTTACTGGGGGGGGATTGCACTGCGGCCCCCCCATCCTGTGCCCTGCTGGCAGGCCCTTGTCTGTGCAGAGGGCGCACTTAAAGGCCTCCCTGCAGGTTGCCGCCATGTGCCCCTCCTGGCCGCACCGGTAGCAGAGGCGGCTCCTGTCTTTGCCGGACGGGCAGAGCAGAGCGGTGTGCCCCTTATCCAGGCACCTATGGCAGCGCATTACCCGCTGCTCAAGCGCCTGGATGGCCACCGAACTCCACCCCACGTCCAGCCGACCCCCGTCCAACACCTTGGCGAGGGCCTCCACCGGGCACGAGGCCACCACCGACCCCATGCCCCTGCTACCAACGATAATGGTGCCCACCCGAATCTTCTCGGGTGGACATCCGGCCCTCCCCGCCAGCGCCTCACGCAACTCCTCCGCGCTGATGGAGTCATCCAACCCCCCGACCCTAAAGTCGGCCATTTTGGAGGGTCGGGTGACTCGCGCGGACTCCCCCAAGGCTTCACCGATTTTCTGGGCCAAGGTGTCCGCCTGGCTGGCGGTGGTCTCCTTCGGTAGCTCCATGAGGCAAGCCCCGGTCATTGTGCGCCGGAACTTGCCCGCACCGATGCCGAGTTCCCGGAGGGACACCTTCGCCTTCGCGGTGGCCAGAGCGTCCTTGTAAGTGGCGCCCTCAGCCAGCGCCTCCGGCTTCAGCGACACCACCACCGCGAGAGACTTGGGAGGCCTCGGAATTTTCGGCCGCTCCGGTGCCACCGTAGCCGGGGCCTTTGCCGGGGCTTTGCGGGCCTTCTTGACCACCGTCGTCCACTCATTTAGGACGACTGGTGGCTCATCCCTGGAAGAGCCCGCAAACTGTTCGGTGGCCCTTTCTTGGGTCTTGGTGGCCCCCGACCTCCCCGGCGCCACAGGCCTTGCCTTCTTGGGCAAATTGGCCGCGGGCGCCAGCGTGGTTGGGGCCCCCAAACTACGGCGGCCCACTATGGCGCCGGCGGGGCGAGGAGCCGCCCTCTGCTCCTCCCTGGCTGGTGGACAGGCCACGGCCGCATAGGACCTGTCCGCCGCCAGTGGCGGCCTGCGGGACCTTGCAGGGAGGAGACGGCCATCCACCTCCAACCCTTCCAGGCGGGCGTTTATAATCCCCCCAATGTGGGCCATCAGGTCCCTCTGGAGTTGGGCCATCGCCCGCCCAAAGTCCGCAACTGTTAGGGAGGCCCTGCCGACGTCCTCCATGTCGAACGGCTCCTCCCCTGCTGTCTCCTCCCTGGAGACTTTAGAGTCCAGGGCCCTGACTTTGTGGGCCCCGGACTTACGGGGAGCCGCCTCTCTTTCGGAGAAAGCCCTTCGAAGAGCCGCCACCTCCTCCCCAAGGGCAGACAACTGGCTCTTCAGCCTTTTGTTGTCCGCCTGGAGACGGCGAACCTCCTCAGTCTCCTTACGGGACGCCATGGTCTGCACAACTTCGGCCATGTCTCTCATGGCGTCCCGGACCTCCCTAATACTGGTCCCCTTCAGGTTCTTCGATCTCCGAAGAACCTGGTCGATTTTCTCGACCCCAGCATCGAATGCGCGCTGGAGCCGAGCGGAGGTCATATCCCCGATTGGGGACCCGTTACCTGTCGCCTTGGTCAACGCCACTTCGGCCCCATCATCCTCCGTGAGGGTAGGCTCCGACTCCGACTCCACGGACTCCATGTCCGAGTCGTCAGGCCCCGCCTCCAGCTCCCTACGAGCCTGGGAGACTCCAACCGAATGGTTGTAGCCTCCCCTACCCCTCCTTGATCGCGGGACCTTTGGAGCCGGAACTACCTCCGGACTCCGCCCTGCATCTACCTCCTCCGAGCTCTTTGGCCAGAAGCGGCCCGACCGCTTGCGCCCCCGCTTTAATCCCATCAACAGGGACCCATCGGTCCCCGACTCCTCCCCACCCCCCAGCGCGGAATCGCCGCGATTCCGATCGGAAATGACGTTTAACGCCACCCCCGACCGAACCGCAGACTCGATTTCGGTTTCCCTGGTGAGGCGGACAACAAGCTCCCTGACCCCCTTTTTGGGCTTCCCCCCCCTGGGTTCAGGATCCGGGGACGTCCCGGACTCCATCTCCCACTCCACCGCCCTCCCCAACTCCGAAATCGTCGGTGAAATAATTTTCACCGGCGAAAACAACAAACCAGAACCGAAAGCAAAATACGAAATCCGTCAAGCGAAGCCAGGTGTCAACATACAGTAAGAAATCCACAAATCCAAAAAACAATGCCAAGTCAAAAGAAAAATCACCAAAAAACATCCGAAATCCTATCAAAAGCTCATCAATTGGCGAAAGATACCAGGGAGCTGTCGCGTGTTAAATCAAAATGTGGAACCTAATCAAAAAATGTGGAACCTAACCTAACCTAACCTAACCTAACCTAACCTAACCTAACCTAACCTAACCTAACCTAACCTAACCTAACCTAACCTAACCTAACCTAACCTAACCTAACCTAACCTAACCTAACCTAACCTAACCTAACCTAACCTAACCTAACCTAACCTAACCTAACCTAACCTAACCTAACCTAACCTAACCTAACCTAACCTAACCTAACCTAACCTAACCTAACCTAACCTAACCTAACCTAACCTAACCTAACCTAACCTAACCTAACCTAACCTAACCTAACCTAACCTAACCTAACCTAACCTAACCTAACCTAACCTAACCTAACCTAACCTAACCTAACCTAACCTAACCTAACCTAACCTAACCTAACCTAACCTAACCTAACCTAACCTAACCTAACCTAACCTAACCTAACCTAACCTAACCTAACCTAACCTAACCTAACCTAACCTAACCTAACCTAACCTAACCTAACCTAACCTAACCTAACCTAACCTAACCTAACCTAACCTAACCTAACCTAACCTAACCTAACCTAACCTAACCTAACCTAACCTAACCTAACCTAACCTAACCTAACCTAACCTAACCTAACCTAACCTAACCTAACCTAACCTAACCTAACCTAACCTAACCTAACCTAACCTAACCTAACCTAACCTAACCTAACCTAACCTAACCTAACCTAACCTAACCTAACCTAACCTAACCTAACCTAACCTAACCTAACCTAACCTAACCTAACCTAACCTAACCTAACCTAACCTAACCTAACCTAACCTAACCTAACCTAACCTAACCTAACCTAACCTAACCTAACCTAACCTAACCTAACCTAACCTAACCTAACCTAACCTAACCTAACCTAACCTAACCTAACCTAACCTAACCTAACCTAACCTAACCTAACCTAACCTAACCTAACCTAACCTAACCTAACCTAACCTAACCTAACCTAACCTAACCTAACCTAACCTAACCTAACCTAACCTAACCTAACCTAACCTAACCTAACCTAACCTAACCTAACCTAACCTAACCTAACCTAACCTAACCTAACCTAACCTAACCTAACCTAACCTAACCTAACCTAACCTAACCTAACCTAACCTAACCTAACCTAACCTAACCTAACCTAACCTAACCTAACCTAACCTAACCTAACCTAACCTAACCTAACCTAACCTAACCTAACCTAACCTAACCTAACCTAACCTAACCTAACCTAACCTAACCTAACCTAACCTAACCTAACCTAACCTAACCTAACCTAACCTAACCTAACCTAACCTAACCTAACCTAACCTAACCTAACCTAACCTAACCTAACCTAACCTAACCTAACCTAACCTAACCTAACCTAACCTAACCTAACCTAACCTAACCTAACCTAACCTAACCTAACCTAACCTAACCTAACCTAACCTAACCTAACCTAACCTAACCTAACCTAACCTAACCTAACCTAACCTAACCTAACCTAACCTAACCTAACCTAACCTAACCTAACCTAACCTAACCTAACCTAACCTAACCTAACCTAACCTAACCTAACCTAACCTAACCTAACCTAACCTAACCTAACCTAACCTAACCTAACCTAACCTAACCTAACCTAACCTAACCTAACCTAACCTAACCTAACCTAACCTAACCTAACCTAACCTAACCTAACCTAACCTAACCTAACCTAACCTAACCTAACCTAACCTAACCTAACCTAACCTAACCTAACCTAACCTAACCTAACCTAACCTAACCTAACCTAACCTAACCTAACCTAACCTAACCTAACCTTTTTTTTTTTTTTTTTTGTACGTGGGGAAATGCTCATGCATCTCCTCCGCTCCGGGGGGAGGCGAAGGAGTATGTCGGACTCAGGGAAAAGCCCTGCCTACCGACTAAAACCCCACGGTGATCAACGTCGCCGCGTTTTGGCAGGGGACAAGTGGGCACGCGTTAGCTCTCTCCACATCCCCCGCCGCGGTGTCTTACTCAGACTGCAACTCACGGAGGCTGTGTTGCTCTCCGTACACTCTTGGTGACGTACCCGATCACGAGGCACGTCATCCACTCGAGGGCCCCTTTACGGGACGACGGATACCCCCGTATCCATCGCCTCCGGGCCCTCTCCAGGGTTGGGCGGTGGCCGCGGCGCCTCAGCACCAGCTACTGCCCTCCTGGGCCTGGGCAGGTCTCGGCCTGCAGTGCTGCCCTTTCTGCTTCCCCCGTCGGTTTGTGACGGAGGTTGAGGAGCAGTCGGTTCGCCCTCTCTCCGGGACCTTTTGGACCCCTTCTTACGTTTGCCCTTGTTTGGGCAACTCCTGCCACCCAACACGTGTGCCGCCGGTTTTCCCGCTGCCTTACACAGGGCGCAGACAGGATCAGCGGCTTCGCAGACACGAGCATTATGACCATGTTGGCCGCAACGAAAGCAAGTTCCATTGCGGTCAACACCGCCACCGCATTGCGCACTGACGTGGCCGGCCTCCAGGCACTTGAAGCACCTGAGTGGCCTGGGTTCCAGCACGATAACTCGTGCAATAACCCAGCCCACCCGGAGCCGACCAACACCCACCACCTTCTTGGCGGCGGCCACGGGACAGGCTACCCATAGGGTGCCCCATTTGGTAACCCTACCCGTCTTGATTGTCGCCACATCACAATCTCCGTCTCTCGCGAGAGCTGCCGCGACTTCTTCTGGGGTGACTGAATCGTCCAGCCCCTTCACCCGCAGATCCACCCTCTTCGTTGGCCGATGGACCCGGAAGTTGGTGGCGTCCAAGACCTCCCTTAGCTTCGCAGCTAGGGAGTTTGCCTTCTCGGGCGCACCTTCCCCCGAGACCTCCAGCAACCTCGCACCACTCGAACCACCACGGAAACGCACGCCTTTGATGCCAAGAGCTTCAACGTCTTCAAGACGAAGGTGCTTCTTGGCCTCAGCGATTATGTCGCGGTGCTGTACTCCCCGCTCCAGAGCACCTGGCTGTAAGTCGAGGCATACAACCTCAGAACGGGGTGGCCGAAGCCGGAACGTCTTCTTTTTTGGAGCAGACTTGGTCGTCTTTTCCGTCGCCTTCGGTTTCTTCGACTTTCGCTTCACCACTTCGCTCCACGTCTCCCCCACAGGGGCGGTGTGGAGCGAAACGGGAGCTCTTGCCGCTGTCGCTTCTCTGGCCGCGAGGCTCTTCTTCTCCTTCCTCTTCCCGTTTCGGGGAGTAGCGGTTGGGGCAGAAGTGCCCGCGGTAACACTCTTCTTCCTGGCAGACCGCTCTTGGCTGCCCTGGGAAGTCATTACTGACACATCAGGGGCCGCGACTTTGGCCTGCCTGTCACGTCCGATATTAGGAGGGCCCAGCATTTGGGGCTCCGGTGGGATCCGGTTCTCCATGCTGGCAAGCCTCGTCTCCAACATCGCACTGAACTGTGCAATATTGGAGCGCGAGACCTCCTCCAACAACTCCTTCATATTGGGCTGTGGCTCGGCTGGGGCGACGGGCTGCCGCCGAAGCTCGGCGACCTCCCTGCGCAGCTCCGCCAACTGGCTTGTGAGCCGCGCATTTGCGGCCTCCAACTTCGCCACCTCCTCCGACATGGTTCGGGCCTTGAGTTGGGACACTGCGACCGAGATGGTAAATGCAGCGTCCTTCAAGGACTTAACGAAACCTCCCTTCAGGTTCATCGATTTCGTGGCCACCTTTTCGATGATGGCCACTGAGTCCTGGACCATTTTCTCTAGTTGTCCCGCCGTCTGCGGGGCATCGTCCGGTGTTGGGTCAGGGTATGCCATGCAAAAGTTGCCAATGGCCTCCTTTACCTGCTCCCCTCTCCGTACCATCTCCTCCTCGACTTCAAGCCGCAACGCCTTCTCCTTGGCGGCGTTGAGTTCAGCCTTAGCTTTAGCCAGCCCCACATACTGCCCAGTCGTGGGCGGGCGGCCTCGACCCTTCACTTTGGGAGCCACCTTTTTAGGCGGGCCCATCACATCCTCGTCCGACTCCTTGGACGAGTTTCGTCTACTCCTCTTCCCTACTCGGGCGCCAGTCCTGGCGCTTGCGGGAGCGCGAGAACGTCGCGACACATCCGACGCCAGGCTGGCGTCCGAGCAGTACGAATCATCGAGACCGAGTCCGATGGATTCCAGTTCCTCACGGAACTGTCTGTCCAGCTCTTCATCGATCTCCCTCTCCCTGGCCATGTTTGCCATAATCACGCCATGTCGTTCAGCGGCAGCCCTCTCCTTCCGGGAGACGACCACCACCGCCGAGTCATCAAGTCCATATTTACGCGCATAGTCTTCGTCCATAGGAGTGCCAGGTTGTTGCTCACGTCGACCGGCATCTTGCCGGCCTCCGAGTCCATCATTGCCTCCCCCGTAGTACGTGAGGCTGCCTTCCACCTGTGGGGTGGAAGCGCGGGATTCCCCATCGCTGGGACCCGCCCGGGGACTTATTTTCTGATGGGACTTTTCCATGAAATAATACCCTCGCTGCTCTACAGCTTCCGTCTCTTTTTTCCGGGGTGAGCTCCCCGGTCAGCACGCCCAAACGTGGACGTGCCCATTCCCGCCTGCCAGGCCCATGAAGAGCCCCGCCGGGGTGTGCTGTTCTTAGTCTGGCCCCTCCTCCCCGAGCCTTCCGGTATGGGTGACCCTGCCGGCATAGCCTCGGGGGATCAAAGGGACGCGCAAGCCCCCCCACCTCGACAAGGTGACAGCACTTCGGGGGGGAACCTAACCTAACCTAACCTAACCTAACCTAACCTAACCTAACCTAACCTAACCTAACCTAACCTAACCTAACCTAACCTAACCTTTTTTTTTTTTTTTTTTTTTTTTTTTTTTTTTTTTTTTTTTTTTTTTTTTTTTTTTTTTTTTTTTTTTTTTTTTTTTTTTTTTTTTTTTTTTTTTTTTTTGTCGAAGAGGAATGCATTTACGCACCATGCCTGCCGCTAGCCAAGCGACAGGCGTGTGTGGGGCTCACCCGGCAAGCCGGGAATACCCACTAAACCTCTCCGGTGTCCATCAAGCCCTTTTGAGTCGGGGGAGAGTTTGGGATCCGCAGAGCAATTCTCCAAACCCCCCCCAGGGCCTCCCGGCCTTATGCCGGGGTTCACGCCAGTAACCTAACCTAACCTAACCTAACCTAACCTAACCTAACCTAACCTAACCTAACCTAACCTAACCTAACCTAACCTAACCTAACCTAACCTAACCTAACCTAACCTAACCTAACCTAACCTAACCTAACCTAACCTAACCTAACCTAACCTAACCTAACCTAACCTAACCTAACCTAACCTAACCTAACCTAACCTAACCTAACCTAACCTAACCTAACCTAACCTAACCTAACCTAACCTAACCTAACCTAACCTAACCTAACCTAACCTAACCTAACCTAACCTAACCTAACCTAACCTAACCTAACCTAACCTAACCTAACCTAACCTAACCTAACCTAACCTAACCTAACCTAACCTAACCTAACCTAACCTAACCTAACCTAACCTAACCTAACCTAACCTAACCTAACCTAACCTAACCTAACCTAACCTAACCTAACCTAACCTAACCTAACCTAACCTAACCTAACCTAACCTAACCTAACCTAACCTAACCTAACCTAACCTAACCTAACCTAACCTAACCTAACCTAACCTAACCTAACCTAACCTAACCTAACCTAACCTAACCTAACCTAACCTAACCTAACCTAACCTAACCTAACCTAACCTAACCTAACCTAACCTAACCTAACCTAACCTAACCTAACCTAACCTAACCTAACCTAACCTAACCTAACCTAACCTAACCTAACCTAACCTAACCTAACCTAACCTAACCTAACCTAACCTAACCTAACCTAACCTAACCTAACCTAACCTAACCTAACCTAACCTAACCTAACCTAACCTAACCTAACCTAACCTAACCTAACCTAACCTAACCTAACCTAACCTAACCTAACCTAACCTAACCTAACCTAACCTAACCTAACCTAACCTAACCTAACCTAACCTAACCTAACCTAACCTAACCTAACCTAACCTAACCTAACCTAACCTAACCTAACCTAACCTAACCTAACCTAACCTAACCTAACCTAACCTAACCTAACCTAACCTAACCTAACCTAACCTAACCTAACCTAACCTAACCTAACCTAACCTAACCTAACCTAACCTAACCTAACCTAACCTAACCTAACCTAACCTAACCTAACCTAACCTAACCTAACCTAACCTAACCTAACCTAACCTAACCTAACCTAACCTAACCTAACCTAACCTAACCTAACCTAACCTAACCTAACCTAACCTAACCTAACCTAACCTAACCTAACCTAACCTAACCTAACCTAACCTAACCTAACCTAACCTAACCTAACCTAACCTAACCTAACCTAACCTAACCTAACCTAACCTAACCTAACCTAACCTAACCTAACCTAACCTAACCTAACCTAACCTAACCTAACCTAACCTAACCTAACCTAACCTAACCTAACCTAACCTAACCTAACCTAACCTAACCTAACCTAACCTAACCTAACCTAACCTAACCTAACCTAACCTAACCTAACCTAACCTAACCTAACCTAACCTAACCTAACCTAACCTAACCTAACCTAACCTAACCTAACCTAACCTAACCTAACCTAACCTAACCTAACCTAACCTAACCTAACCTAACCTAACCTAACCTAACCTAACCTAACCTAACCTAACCTAACCTAACCTAACCTAACCTAACCTAACCTAACCTAACCTAACCTAACCTAACCTAACCTAACCTAACCTAACCTAACCTAACCTAACCTAACCTAACCTAACCTAACCTAACCTAACCTAACCTAACCTAACCTAACCTAACCTAACCTAACCTAACCTAACCTAACCTAACCTAACCTAACCTAACCTAACCTAACCTAACCTAACCTAACCTAACCTAACCTAACCTAACCTAACCTAACCTAACCTAACCTAACCTAACCTAACCTAACCTAACCTAACCTAACCTAACCTAACCTAACCTAACCTAACCTAACCTAACCTAACCTAACCTAACCTAACCTAACCTAACCTAACCTAACCTAACCTAACCTAACCTAACCTAACCTAACCTAACCTAACCTAACCTAACCTAACCTAACCTAACCTAACCTAACCTAACCTAACCTAACCTAACCTAACCTAACCTAACCTAACCTAACCTAACCTAACCTAACCTAACCTAACCTAACCTAACCTAACCTAACCTAACCTAACCTAACCTAACCTAACCTAACCTAACCTAACCTAACCTAACCTAACCTAACCTAACCTAACCTAACCTAACCTAACCTAACCTAACCTAACCTAACCTAACCTAACCTAACCTAACCTAACCTAACCTAACCTAACCTAACCTAACCTAACCTAACCTAACCTAACCTAACCTAACCTAACCTAACCTAACCTAACCTAACCTAACCTAACCTAACCTAACCTAACCTAACCTAACCTAACCTAACCTAACCTAACCTAACCTAACCTAACCTAACCTAACCTAACCTAACCTAACCTAACCTAACCTAACCTAACCTAACCTAACCTAACCTAACCTAACCTAACCTAACCTAACCTAACCTAACCTAACCTAACCTAACCTAACCTTTTTTTTTTTTTTTTTTTTTTTGTACGTGGGGAAATGCTCATGCATCTCCTCCGCTCGGGGGGAGGCGAAGGAGTATGTCGGACTCAGGGAAAAGCCCTGCCTACCGACTAAAACCCCACGGTGATCCACGTCGTCGCTTTGTGACGGGGGACAAGTGGGCACGCGTTAGCTCTCTCCACATCCCCCATCGCGGTGTCTTTTCAGACGTCGACGCCTCGGAGGCTTATGTTAAGCGCTCCGTCCTCTCTGGTGACGCACCCAATCACAAGGCGCGTCATCCACGCGAGGGCCTCTTTATGAGGCGATGGACACCCCCGTATCCATCGCCTGGCCCTCTCCAGGGTTGGGCGGCGGCTGCGGTGGCTCGGCACCTGCTACTGCCCGCCTGGGCCTCGGCAGGTCGCGGCCTGCTGTCCCTGCTCTACTTCGCCCGCCAGATGGCGCAGGAGGGCGAGAAGCAGTTGGCTTCCTCTTTTTGCGCATGGCAGGCTGCCCTTTGGTTGGGCAGCCATTACCTCCCATGGCATGGTCCGCCGACCTCCCCGCTGCCTTGCACAAAGCGCAAAGGGGATCGTTGGCCACACATTCTCTAGCCAAATGGCCATGTTGACCGCAGCGAAAGCAAGTTCCACTACGGTCAACACCGCCATCACATTGTGCCACAACGTGTCCAGCCTCCAGGCACCTGAAGCACCTCAGTGGTCTAGGTTCCAGCGCAATCACTCGCGCTAGAACCCAGCCCACCC
This sequence comes from Choreutis nemorana, assembly GCA_949316135.1. Classification (NCBI taxonomy): domain Eukaryota; kingdom Metazoa; phylum Arthropoda; class Insecta; order Lepidoptera; family Choreutidae; genus Choreutis; species Choreutis nemorana. The sequence goes on along the minus strand of OX438615.1, from coordinate 9,265,845 downwards.
TAAGCCGGCCCACGTCTACTACCTTCTTTGCTGCCTCCACGGGAAGAGCAACCCATATGGAGCCCCGCTGGGATAACCGCCCACAAACAATAGCCGTCGCACTGCAGCCACCTTCTACAGCGAGTGCCGCCATCACCTCTTCCGTAGTCACGGAGTCGTCAAGACCCGAGATCCTCAGCTCCGCCCGTTTGACAGGCCGAAGGACCCGGAAGTTGGCCGCATCCAAGGCTCCCCTAAGCTTCTCAGCCAGGGAGTCCGCCTTCTCAGCCGCACCTTCTCCCGAGACCTCCAGCAGCCGAACACCAGTTGCACCCTTACGGATGCGCACACCTGTGACCCCCATCGCCTCCATGTCCTCGCGACTTACGTGTCGCTTGGCCTCCACCATCAAGGACACGTAGTTAATGCCACGGTCCATCGCCCCGGGCTGCAGATCTAACCCTACAACCGCAGTGCGTGGCGGCCGGAGTCGGATATCACGTTTCTTTTTCGGGGAAGGTTTGGCCGCCTTCTTTTTCTCGTCCGTTTTGGGCTTCGGCTTGCGCCTCACCACTTCACTCCACGCCTCCCCTTGGTGGGCAGCGTGGAGCGGACCGGGAGCCCTTGCCGCTTCCGCCTCCCTAGCCGCGAGGCTTTTGCCCTTCCGTTTCCCCTTTCGGGTAGCGGATGTTGAGGCAGCAGCACTCGCAGCCGCTGTCACGTTCTTGTTAGGTCGCTCTTGGCCGCCCTGGGAAGTCACTCTCCGTGAAACTGGAGAGGACACATCAGGGGCCGCGACGTCGACCTGTATGTCTCGTCCTGTACAAGTTGCCAGAGAGGGCCGCACTCGAGGTTCCGGCGGGAGCCGGTACTCTATGCCGGCAAGCCTCGTCTCCAACATCGCGCTGAACTGCGCAATGTTCGAGCGCGAGACTTCCTCCAGCAACTCCTTCAAATTAGGCTGTAGCTCAGCCGGGGCAACGGGCTGCCGCCGAAGTTCAGCGACCTCCCTACGCAGCTCTGCCAACTGGCTTGTGAGCCGCGCATTTGCGGCCTCCAGCTTTGCCACCTCCTCCGACTTGGTGCGGGCCTTGAGTTGGGACACTGCGACCGAGATCGTAAACGCAGCGTCCTTCAAGGACTTTACGAAGCCTCCTTTTAAGTTCATGGATTTCGTGGCCACCTTTTCGATGATGGCCACTGAGTCCTGGACTAGCTTCTCCAGCTGTCCCGCTGTCTGCGGGGCATCATCCGGTGTTGGATCGGGGTGGGCCATGCAGAATTTGTCAATGGCATCCTTGACAGATTCCCCCCTTCTCACCATTTCTTCCTCGACTTGGAGCCGCAACGCCTTCTCCTTCTCTGCGTTCAGCTCAGCTTTTGCCATCGCCAGCCCCACATACTGCCCAGTCGTGGGTGGGCGGCCTCGGCCCTTTGCTTTGGGTGCCACCTTTTTGGGCGGACCCATCGCACCCTCGTCCGACTCCTCAGACGAGTTCTGTCTACTCCTCTTTCTCTCTGCTCGGGCGCCAGTCCTGGCGCTTGCGGGAGCGCGAGAACGCCGCGACACATCCGACGCCAGGCTGGCGTCCGAGCAGTACGAATCATCGAGACCGAGTCCGATGGATTCCAGTTCCTCACGGAACTGTCTGTCCAGCTCTTCATCAATCTCCCTCTCTCTAGCAATGTTGGCCATAATCACGCCGTGTCTGTCGGCGGTGGTCCTCTCCTTCTGGGAAATGACCACCACCGCCGAATCGTCAATGCCATAATCACAAGCCGATCGTTTGTCATTATTAGCGCCAGGTTGTCGTTCACGGGGGCCAGTGGGACACTGACCTCCGAGTCTGTTGCTGCCTCCCCCGTATAACGTGAGGCTTCCTTCCGCCGGAGCAGAAGGGCGGGATTCCCCATCGCTGGGACCCGCCCGGGGACTTGTTTCACAAGCAGACTTTTTCATGGGCTTATACTCTCCGATGACTCCACATCGTCGTCGCTTTTTTCGGGAGTGCGCTCTCCCGTCAGCGCGCCCGGAACCTCCCGGTTAGGCGCGCCCACCTCGCCAGACAGGCCCATGAAGGGCCCCGCCGAAGCTGTGCTGTTCTTGGTCCAGCCCCTCCCCCCCAAGCCAATCCGGTATGAGTAACTCTGCCGGCATAGCCTTGGAGGATCAACGGAACCTTCAAGCCCCCCCACCTCGACAAGGTGACAGCACTTCGGGGGGGAACCTAACCTAACCTAACCTAACCTAACCTAACCTAACCTAACCTAACCTAACCTAACCTAACCTAACCTAACCTAACCTAACCTAACCTAACCTTTTTTTTTTTTTTTTTTTTTTTTTTTTTTTTTTTTTTTTTTTTTTTTTTTAACCGACAGCGTCAGGTCGGGTCCGATAGCAGCGAGGAGTTCCTGGCGTTCGCTATCGAATGCTGGGCAGAGAGCCAATGTATGCGTAGCCGAGTCAGCAACGGCACCGCACTCATGGCATTCCATTGTAGGCTCCCGACCGATCTTGTGCAGGTAGCCACCGAAACATCCATGTCCGGTGAGGACCTGCGTGATGCGGAAGGAGAGCCCACCCTCCTTGCGATTGACCCATCTCTCTAGGACAGGCCGAATTGCTCCTATGGTCAAGTGGCCAGCAGATGGATGCTCCAGACGTTGTCGCCATTTCAGCAGAGCCATCCTCTGAGCGCGCCTTCGCCATTGGGTCAACGCCCCGGGCGTCGCTCTACTGCCCAGGCTGTGTGCTTCGGCTCTCTGCTTATACACAGATGCCAGCACTTCCGCATCCAGCTCCCATGGGGGAGTCCCCGCAAGTACGCAGGCCGCCTCAAAAGACACGGTGCGGTAACCGTGTATCACCCTCAATGCCATAGCCCTTTGGGGCCTCCTAAGAAGGGTTTTGTTATGGGCACTAAGGGCGTCCACCCACACTGGTGCCCCGTACAACGCCATGGAGCGTACGACGCCAGTATAAAGCCGGCGCGCGCTGGAACTGGGGCCACCGATGTTTGGCAATAGGCTACCAAGCGCGTGAGCCGTTTTCACCAGCTTCAGGGACTGCCGCCGAAAATGCTCGCGAAAACTCCACTTAGGATCAACAAACAGCCCGAGATATTTAATGCACGAGCTGATGTTGATTCGCACTCCATCAATGAGCAGATGAGCACCTTGAGTCGGCTTCCGGCGAGGGCCGTAGAAGTAAAGGGCCTCCGTCTTCTCAATCGCCACTTTCAGGCCAATCTTTTGGATCCTGTTCACCATGTGGGTGACACCTTCTGTGGCCAATCTGGCTGTCGCCTCAAAGTCGGCACCACGTGCGGTGACCAACGTGTCATCAGCGTAGCACGTAACGCTTATACCTCGGAGCTGGGCACCTCTAAGGGCCCAGTCGTAACCGATGTTCCACAAGAGCGGCCCGAGGACCGACCCCTGTGGGACACCGCACGACACTCCTCTGCTACGGAGAAGTCCATCACGGCCAACATATACGACACTTCTACCCCGCAGGTAATCGTGGAGTATGCGTCGCAGGTAGTTGGGTAGCCGATGATACCGAAGTGCCTCATCAATCACCTCGAATGGCAGGCTGTTAAAGGCATTGGCGATATCAAGCGATACCGCCAGAGCCACTTTGCCCTGCGACACTGCCTGTTGCGTCTCCTCTTTCACGCTAAGAATGGCGTCAATGGTGGAGTGTGCGACCCTGAACCCGTACTGACACGGGGATAGATCAGGGCCGCCCGCACCAAGATGTTCATTGATGCGGGACGCCAAAATGCGCTCGAAGAGCTTACCGGCCTCATCAAGAAGCACGATGGGCCGATACGCCGACGGAGAGTCAAACGCCCGCCCCTCCTTCTTTAAGAGGACTAGCCGTCCTGTCTTCCATTTCGATGGAAAGCGACCAGACTGGAGACAAGAATCCAAAAGACCCCGAAACCTTTCGTCAAACAACTCCTCCACAATGACCCAGGCGCTCCCCGGGATTCCATCAGGTCCAGGAGCTGTCTTTTTACCCCTGAGCCGTAAAAATGCTGCACCCAGCTCACCGGTAGTGACAGGTGGTACTGCAGCATCCTCAACATCTGCTGACGGAGCCATATGCGGTGGAACAAACGCCGGTCTCGTGGGGAACAACGCCGCAACGACAGACTCAAGGAGAGGAGGCTCGAGAGATTCAACCACTGGGGGGCCGGCGTTACGTAGTTTCCCACGAACTGAACGATAAGGGCGCCCCCAGGGATCTCGGTTTAACTCCTCGAGCAGCTCCTCCCTTGCGCGATCTTTTGATTGGCAAATTGCCGCCTTGAGCGCCGCTTTCGCGTCTTTGTATTCCTCGTGAAGCGGGCCATCATCCGCAACGTTTCGCCTACGTCGCCTAAGGTGATTGGTATAGGCTCTTCGGGCCACGATACAGTTTTCCCGAAGACCAGCGATCTCCTGGTTCCACCAGTAGACTCCGCGCTTCGTTGGTCGACGCCTTACACGTGGCATGGCCGCGTCACAGACCTCGGTCATTGCGTTAGCCAGCCATAGCGTGCCCTCCTCCACTGGTGCGTTCTGTGCGGTAGATGATGGTGTAAACCATAGTTGCACTATTGCCGCCTCTACCAGTAGATCGCGGTTCATGCGGTTAAGTGCCCATCTTGGAAACGGCGAGCCAGATGTTGTTGGCACGTCGGGACTGAAGACTCCCCGAGAGCGGGAGACATCAAACCGGATGTAACGGTGGTCCGAAAGAGTCTCCACCCCCTCCAGGACCCTCCATCCCACGACACGTTGAGCGACTGAAGGTGAAGCAAAGGACAGATCTACGATAGATCCGCCCTGCAGCCGGACACAGGTATTAACCCTCCCCTGGTTGAGCAGAGATAGGCCAGATGAAATGGCCCACTCTTCAACCGCGTCGCCTCGCTGGTCTGCAACGGGGGAACCCCAGGCGATTGACTTCGCATTAAAGTCTCCCAGAACGACAACTGGTAATGGGGCCGCACGATTCACCGCAGCACCCAAAAGATCCAGGAAGACTTCAAACTCTGCCAATGTTTTGTTAGGAGAGAAATAGACCCCTATAAGCACCATTTCCCCCCACTTGCCAACTACAAATCCGGCACCACTTTCGATAAACGAAAGCGGTGGGGAAGCGTAATCCGACCCACCTACAATCACCACTGACCTATCCAACGCCGCTAACCAGTTGTAACGGTTGGGAATAAAGTATGGCTCGGCAGCTACCGCAACGCCAATGGACCACTCCGCCATTGACTGCACGAATAAGTCCTGTGCGCCAGCAGAGTGGTTTAAGTTCGCCTGGAGAAGATGGTAGTTCGGCGAACTAGACATTGTTGGTGTCCATCACATCTACTTGAGGCATCTGCTGTGTGCCTCTTTGAGAACCGCCGGCCGGTGTCTCGGTCGCTGGTCTTTTTCGCCTTGGGGCTTGGCACAATTTGCTGCCAATAGCATGTGACGCGGGCCGCTTCGCCTCCGCGCACATCGGGCAGTTTGGTGCCGAGGAGCACGATGCCGCTATATGGCCTGCTTTACCACAGCGATAGCAGATATCGCTGCGGTCTATCATGGCCGTGCATCGGGCTTTGGTGTGCCCCCTTTCGAGACATCGGTAACATCTTAGCGGCCGTGCCTCCAGAGCCTCAATGCGGGCAATGCTCCAACCGACGCAGATACGTCCCTCCTTCAGCAAAACTTTGGCCGCAGCCACAGGGCATGACACATATATTGTGTACATTCCACCAACGCCACGACGCATCTGCCCTACCCTAACATGCTCAGGCGAGCATGAGCCCACCTTTGCCACCTGTGCAAGGACCTGCTCTGGAGTGACGGTGTCATCCAGGTTAAACAGACGCAGGTCAACGCACTTCACAGGCCTGGAGACTCTGGCCGCATCGCCTAAGGCGTCTCTGATTTGACAAGCCAGTTGGTCAGCTTGCTCCTCCGTGGCCGTGGTCGGAAGATTAAGGATGCGAGAACCCGTGATCCCCTCTCTAAATCTTACTCCCTCGATCCCTAGTTCAGTGGGATTAACAGACTCCTGTGCCTTGAGGAGGATGTTAGCATAAGTAAGCCCTCGCTCTTGTGCCTCCGGCTGCAGCATAATGACCACTGCCGGCGAGCGTGGAGCCTTCAACTTGGGCTTACGCTTTTTCTTCACCTGCTTTTTGCCAGGTTTGCCCTGGGAGTTATGCTGTGGCTTAGCCGCCGCCCTGCCTTTCGCCTTGCGTCTTGCCTTACGACCTCCTACAACTGGGGTCCATTCGTTTCCTGATGGTTTGGGGGCAGGCGCAGGATTAGATGCCGCAGATGTGCTGGCAACCTGGCTTGAAGGGGCATCGAGTGCCTTAGTTCCCTTGCCTTTCCCCTTGCCTTTCCCTTTCCCTTTAGTTTCCTCCTTCGAAACCTGAGGCTTGGCCACAGGAGTACCAACTGCAGCAGCAAAGGTTTTAGCCTTTATCTTGGCGTCAGCCGCCAAAGGGGGACGCAGCCTGGGCTCCGGAGGGAGCCTTGCAGCGATAGAGTCCAGTCTGGTGTTTACCATTAGGCCTACTTGCCGCATCACCTCGGCCATAAAGGTCTGATCAACCTCTGGCGGAGCCAGTTGTTCTACCTTAGTCTTAGCCTGAGGCTTTGGCTTCGCCATTGCCGGCAGTTCCTTTTGCTGCACCACGGGGGCACGCAGCGATTTAGGAGCCACAGGTGCGGCCGGAGGTACATCATCGGTCATCTCCCCATCCCAAGCCTCAGAAATAGGTGTTACCTCAGGGTATGTCTGCCTCTGGTGCAGATACTCCACCGTGGCCTGAAGAGTAGCCATTTCCTCCCTGAGGCTAGCCACTTCCGCACTGAGACGAAGGTTTTCAGCCTTCAGGGCTTCGGTTTCCTGCGTAACCGTTCGGTGTCGCAGGATTCCTATATTCTCCCTATAGGACTCAGCAATCGCCTTAAGGGACTTGACATAAGTGCCCTTGAGGTGGCCGGATGTGTTGGCTACATGAAGCAGCATTTTAATGTCGTCCTCCACCTCTCGAGCGACAACCTCTGCGCAGGCCTCCTCATCCTTATCTGAACCGCCCAATGCGGTAACTCTGGATGCCCTTGTGACACGCCTCTCGTTCACCATTTTGGCGTACTCCTTTTCGACCTGAAGTTCCAAGGCCTTCCGCTCGGCTTCGTTGTGCCGTTCTTTAGCAGCAGCGAGCCCTACGTACTCTCCGGTAGTGGGCGGTCTACCACGCCCCCTGCGAGCTGTTGAAATTTTGGACGAGGAGCGGACAGAGTCTCGGTCAGACTCCGAAGATGTCATATCCGCCCATGTCCTTGTCCTTTTACGTCCTCCTTCTGTTGTGACGGTGGCCACCGAGGAGTCGGACATGTTGTCCTCCACCCCAGCCGACGGAAGCACCGTTTCTTCCTCACTCTCCCGATGGTTGCTCCGACTTCGAATTTGAGCCACGTTCAGTCTGGTCAACGACACCGATAACACCTTGCCCCTCCCGGGCTTATCATCTCCCGAACAATCAACCTCCTTGCCCGATCTACTGGGCCTGCTAAAAGCATCAACCACCACGGACTCTTTCCGGCCGTCCATAGCCCCACCACCCACGGCGGACCTGTAGTCAGGCTCCGCCGACTTCTCCGAAACGTCATGAATTTTAAAACGAGAACCCATAACAAATCCCACGAGAAGAGAACAACTAATTGTCACCCTGTGCAGTGGCCTCATACACAGGGAACCCTAAGTACTGCCAAGGCCGGGGAGTATTGGCAGGTTTTAACGAGGTTTCTCTCGGGTTTTATAGTGTGTCCTTCACGCGGCCGGCCGGTTAAGGCAAGCCCTCGTTCCACCACAGAACCCGCGTACCCCACAACGCCACGAGTGGGGGTCGTTGCAGGAACCGCAGTGGGTTACGATGATCGGAGGTTGGCGTAGGCCCCCGTTGCACCGCTTTCGCGATGCTCCCATTACCCCCCTTTGCGACCACCCTTAAGGGGCGGCCGTCTTCGTGATACCCCTCTCAAAGCTGCTCAGAAGGAGCAGCGAGTTGCACGGTCCAAAGTAGACACGTACAGGGGTTGCAGGGCCCAGAAGAGGCACCCGCCTTGTCAGATGTTAGCCGATTGGGCCCAACTTTCTCCGAACGGAAAATGTTGGAACCACTCGTTGCCCAGAGTGCACCACGTGGAGGTCATCTGACTCGCACCCCAACCTAACCTAACCTAACCTAACCTAACCTAACCTAACCTAACCTAACCTAACCTAACCTAACCTAACCTAACCTAACCTAACCTAACCTAACCTAACCTTTTTTTTTTTTTTTTGTTGACGAAGTGGAAATGCGACCTTATGCATCCCCCCGGTGGAACCAGGGGGTATGTGGGGCTCTCCATCGGACCGACCCACGGTCACTGGCATACCCACTAAAACCACTCCGGCGTTTCCGCGTCACCGCTTAGTGGTGGCACCCAGCGGGATCCCGTTAGGTTCCTACCGCAGGCACCACCAACGGTCGCCCTTTCGGGACTTCCTCGTCGTATGATGGGGGGACTCGAACCCCCCCGACACTCACGGGTTCAGGCAGCGAACCGCCATCACTACCACGCAAGCCACGCTCGACCACAGCCGAAGCCATGGGAGCTCCACTCGGGCGCGCAAGCGCACCCCTGTTTTTTAGTGAGGTTGTCTCCTCAGGTTTTTTAAAGAGGTCTCCTCCTCGGCGGGCACGCCTCCACGCGGCGCACCCTGGTTTTTTAGTGAGGTTGTCTCCTCAGGTTTTTTAGTGAGGTATCCTCCTCGGCGGGCACGCCTACACGCGGCGCACCCTTGTTTTTTAATGAGGTTGTCTCCTCCGGTTTTTTACCGAGGTCTCCTCCTCACCACGTCGTGCTGCTCTTAGTCCAGCCCCTCACCTCCAAGCCAATCCGGTATGGGTAGCCCTGCCGGCACAGCCCTGGAGGATCATTGGGACCTTCAAGCCCCCCCACCTCGACAAGGTGACAGCACTTCGGGGGGGAACCTAACCTAACCTAACCTAACCTAACCTAACCTAACCTAACCTAACCTAACCTAACCTAACCTAACCTAACCTAACCTAACCTAACCTAACCTAACCTAACCTAACCTAAAAACCCCACGGTGATCTACGTCGCCGCGTTTTGGCAGGGGACAAGTGGGCACGCGTTAGCTCTCTCCACATCCCCCGCCGCGGTGTCTTACTCAGACTGCAACTCACGGAGGCTGTGTTGCTCTCCGTACACTCTTGGTGACGTGCCCGATCACGAGGCACGTCATCCACTCGAGGGCCCCTTTACGGGACGACCCCCGTATCCATCGACTCCGGGCCCTCTCCAGGGTTGGGCGGTGGCCGCGGCGGCTCGGCACCAGCAGCTGCCCTCCTAGGCCTGGGCAGGTCTCGGCCTGCTGTGCTACCCAATCTGCTGCATCCGCCGATTGATGACGGTTGTTGAGGAGCAGATGGTGCTCCGGCTCTTAAGGTTCTCCTGGCCCCCTTCTTCTGCTTGCCATTTGCTGGACAACCTCTTCCGCCCAACGCGTGTGCCGCTGGCCGTCCCTCTGCCTTACACAGTGCGCAGACGGGTTCGGCGGCTTCGCAGTCTCTAGCCATGTGACCATGTTGGCCGCAACGGAAGCAGGTTCCATTACGTTCAACGCCGCCACTACATTGTGCGCTGACATGACCGGCCTCGAGGCACCTCAGGCACCTGATTGGTCTAGGTTCCAGCACGATGACTCGCGCGAGAACCCATCCCACCCGGAGCCGGCCCACGCTTACCACTTTCTTGGCCGCAGCCACAGGACAAGCAACCCAAAGGGTACCCCATTTGGACAACTTCCCCGCTCTGATCGACGCCGAATCGCAGCCACCCTCTTTCGCGAGCGCTGCCACCACTTCATCCGGGGTGATGGAGTCGTCCAACCCCTTTACTCTTAACTCTGCTCGCTTCACTGGTCGAAGGACCCGGAAGTTGGTAGCGTCCAAGACCTCCCTTAGCTTCGCAGCCAGGGAGTCCGCCTTCTCGGATGCACCTTCCCCCGAGACTTCCAGCAGCTTAGCACCACTCGCGCCAGTCCGGACACGCATGCCGACAATGCCAAGGGCCTCGACATCTGCAAGGCTGACATGGCTTTTTGCCTGGGTGATGATGTCCCTTCGCTGTATCCCCCGCTCTTGGGCTCCAGGTTGCAAGTCGAGACATACAACCGCAGAGCGGGGTGGCCGAAGCCGGACACTCTTCTTCTTGGGCGTGGTTGGTTTGGTCGCCTTCTCCGCCGTCTTCGCTCGCTTTGGCTTGCCCTTTACAACTTCGCTCCACGTAACCCCGGCTGGGGTTGTGCGGGGCGGGCTGAAAGCTCTCGTCGTTGCCGCCTCATGCGCCGCGAGGCTCTTTCCCTTCTTCTTTCCCTTACGGGGTTTAGAAGTTAAGGCAGAGGTACTCGCAGCGGTCTCCTTCCTGGCAGGCCGCTTTTGGCTACCCTGGGAAGTTGCGAACAACACATCAGGGGCCGCAACGTCGACTTGCCTGTCACGTCCGATGATAGGCGCTGCCAGAGGGGGGCGCATTCGGGGTTCCGGTGGGAGCCGGTCCTCCATGCTAGCCAGCCTCGTCTCCAACATCGCGCTAAACTGCGCAATGTTGGAGCGCGAGACCTCCTCTAGCAACTCCTTTATGTCTGGCTGTGGCACAGCCGGGGCAACGGGCTGCCGCCGAAGTTCGGCGACCTCCCTGCGCAACTCTGCCACCTGGCCGGTGAGCTGCGTATTTGCGGCCTCCAGCTTAGCCACCTCCTCGGAAATAGTGCGAGCCTTGAGTTGGGACACTGCAACAGAAATGGTGAATGCAGCGTCCTTCAAGGACTTCACGAATCCTCCTTTAAGGTTGCTGGACTTAGTGGCCACCATCTTGATGACATCCAGCGAGTCCATCACTATTTTCTCTAGATGACCCGCCGTCTGCGGGGCATCACTAGGTGTGGGGTCAGGGTGGGCCATACAGAACTTATCTATGGCCACCTTAACAGTTTCTCCTCTCTTTACGACCTCCTCTTCGGCTTCCAGCCGCATCGCACGCTCCCTTTCGGCGTTTAATTCCGCCTGTGCCTTGGCCAGCCCTACATACTGCCCGGTCGTGGGCGGGCGGCCTCGGCCCTTAGCTTTGGGTGCCACCTTTTTGGGCGGGCCCATTGATCCCTCATCCGTCTCCTCGGACGAGTTTCTACGACCCCTCTTTTCTACCCGGGCGCCAGTCCCGGCGCTTGTGGACGCGCGAGAACGCCGCGAAACATCCGACGCCAGGCTGGCGTCCGAGCAGTAAGAGTCATCTAGACCGAGTCCGAGGGATTCGAGTTCCTCACGGAACTGTCTGTCCAACTCCTCGTCTATTTCTCTCTCCCTAGCCATATTAGCCATAAGTACGCCATGTCGTTCGGCGGCAGCCCTCTCCTTCTGGGAGACGACCACCACCGGAAAGTCATCAGAACCAAGTCCACGCGCGTTGTCAGTGTCAGTTTTCGAGCCATGTCGTTGTTCACGTCGACCGGGTGTACTTACCCGGCCTCCGAGGTCGTTACTGCTCCCCCCATAGTACTCGGAGCTACCATCCACCGGAGTGGATGGGCGGGATTCCCCATCGCTGGGACCCGCCTGGGGACTTATTTTCATAAGCGACCTTTTCATTTTTATACCTCTCCGATGTCACCTCATCGTCGTCGCTTTTTTCGGGAGTGCGCTCTCCCGTCAGCGCGCCCGGAACCTCCCGGTTAGGCGCGCCCACCTCGCCTGACAGGCCCATGACGGGCCCCGCCGAAGCTGTGCTGTTCTTGGTCCAGCCCCTCCCCTCCAAGCCAATCCGGTATGAGTAACTCTGCCGGCACAGCCTTGGAGGATCAACGGAACCTTCAAGCCCCCCCACCTCGACAAGGTGACAGCACATCGGGGGGGAACCTAACCTAACCTAACCTTTTTTTTTTTTTTTTTTTTACCCTGGGAAATCTGCTATCAGACCGTCTCAACCGAGCTGTTGCGAGCACCGGGAGGTGTGTGGGGATGGGCGATGGTCTGCCCGACCCACTAAAACCCAGGGACATCCGTCAACCGCTGCCACGAGAACTTTAGAAGCCATTCGCGGACTGTGCGGCGGCCCGTTAAGGCCCTCCGTCTTGCCATGGCACCTCACCTCCCGGATGTGAGAGGGGCGCCTGCCACCTTGAGGCTATGGTGCGGGGGCATGATACCCCCGCACCGGGCTACGATGGGTGCAACAGCCCATGCAGCCGCCTCCGACGACCCGTTCGTCTGCGTCGCGACGCGACTGATAGCGGGTCATCCTCTCTCGCCCTCTCCGCCATCTCTTTCCGCGAGATGACACTCTCGCAGAAGGAGGCGAAGGCGTCCCTTGACCTTCCGCTCGTAACTATGGCTTTAGCCACGGCCGACAGCGTCAGGTCGGGTCCGATAGCAGCGAGGAGTTCCGTGCGTTCGCTATCGAATGCTGGACAGAGAGCCAATGTATGCGTAGCCGAGTCAGCACCGGCACCGCACTCATGGCATTCCATTGTAGGCTCCCGACCGATCTTGTGCAGGTAGCCACCGAAACATCCATGTCCGGTGAGGACCTGCGTGATGCGGAAGGAGAGCCCACCCTCCTTGCGATTGACCCATCGCTCTAGGACAGGCCGAATTGCTCCTATGGTCAAATGGCCAGCAGATGGATGCTCCAGACGTTGTCGCCATTTCAGCAGAGCCATCCTCTGAGCGCGCCTTCGCCATTGGGTCAACGCCCCGGGCGTCGCTCTACTGCCCAGGCTGTGTGCTTCGGCTCTCTGCTTATACACAGATGCCAGCACTTCCGCATCCAGCTCCCATGGGGGAGTCCCCGCAAGTACGCAGGCCGCCTCAAAAGACACGGTGCGGTAACCGTGTATCACCCTCAATGCCATAGCCCTTTGGGGCCTCCTAAGAAGGGTTTTGTTATGGGCACTAAGGGCGTCCACCCACACTGGTGCACCGTACAACGCCATGGAGCGTACGACGCCAGTATAAAGCCGGCGCGCGCTGGAACTGGGGCCACCGATGTTTGGCAATAGGCTACCAAGCGCGTGAGCCGTTTTCACCAGCTTCAGGGACTGCCGTCGAAAATGCTCGCGAAAACTCCACTTGGGATCAACAAACAGCCCGAGATATTTAATGCACGAGCTGATGTTGATTCGCACTTCATCAATGAGCAGATGAGCACCTTGAGTCGGCTTCCGGCGAGGGCCGTAGAAGTAAAGGGCCTCCGTCTTCTCAATCGCCACTTTCAGGCCAAGCTTTTGGATCCTGTTCACCATGTGGGTGACACCTTCTGTGGCCAATCTGGCTGTCGCCTCAAAGTCGGCACCACGAGCGGTGACTAACGTGTCGTCAGCGTAGCACGTAACGCTTATACCTCGGAGCTGGGCACCTCTAAGGGCCCAGTCGTAACCGATGTTCCACAAGAGCGGCCCGAGGACCGACCCCTGTGGGACACCGCACGACACTCCTCTGCTACGGAGAAGTCCATCACGGCCAACATATACGACACTTCTACCCCGCAGGTAATCGTGGAGTATGCGTCGCAGGTAGTTGGGTAGCCGGTGATACCGAAGTGCCTCATCAATCACCTCGAATGGCAGGCTGTTAAAGGCATTGGCGATATCAAGCGATACCGCCAGAGCCACTTTGCCCTGCGACACTGCCTGTTGCGTCTCCTCTTTCACGCTAAGAATGGCGTCAATGGTGGAGTGTGCGACCCTGAACCCGTACTGACACGGGGATAGATCAGGGCCGCCCGCACCAAGATGTTCATTGATGCGGGACGCCAAAATGCGCTCGAAGAGCTTACCGGCCTCATCAAGAAGCACGATGGGCCGATACGCCGACGGAGAGTCAAACGCCCGCCCCTCCTTCTTTAAGAGGACTAGCCGTCCTGTCTTCCATTTCGATGGAAAGCGACCAGACTGGAGACAAGAATCCAAAAGACCCCGAAACCTTTCGTCAAACAACTCCTCCACAATTACCCAGGCGCTCCCCGGGATTCCATCAGGTCCAGGAGCTGTCTTTTTACCCCTGAGCCGTAAAAATGCTGCACCCAGCTCACCGGTAGTGACAGGTGGTACTGCGGCATCCTCGACATCTGCTGACGGAGCCATATGCGGTGGAACAAACGCCGGTCTCGTAGGGAACAACGCCGCAACGACAGACTCAAGGAGAGGAGGCTCGAGAGATTCAACCACTGGGGGGCCGGCGTTACGTAGTTTCCCACGAACTGAACGATAAGGGCGCCCCCAGGGATCTCGGTTTAACTCCTCGAGTAGCTCCTCCCTTGCGCGATCTTTTGATTGGCAAATTGCCGCCTTGAGCGCCGCTTTCGCGTCTTTGTATGCCTCGTGAAGCGGGCCATCATCCGCAACGTTTCGCCTACGTCGCCTAAGGTGATTGGTATAGGCTCTTCGGGCCACGATACAGTTCTCCCGAAGACCAGCGATCTCCTGGTTCCACCAGTAGACTCCGCGCTTCGTTGGTCGACGCCTTACACGTGGCATGGCCGCGTCACAGACCTCGGTCATTGCGTTAGCCAGCCATAGCGTGCCCTCCTCCACTGGTGCGTTCTGTGCGGTCGATGATGGTGTAAACCATAGTTGCACTATTGCAGCCTCTACCAGTAGATCGCGGTTCATGCGGTTAAGTGCCCATCTTGGAAACGGCGAGCCAGATGTTGTTGGCACGTCGGGACTGAAGACTCCCCGAGAGCGGGAGACATCAAACCGGATGTAACGGTGGTCCGAAAGAGTCTCCACCCCCTCCAGGACCCTCCATCCCACGACACGTTGAGCGACTGCAGGTGAAGCAAAGGACAGATCTACGATAGATCCGCCCTGCAGCCGGACACAGGTATTAACCCTCCCCTGGTTGAGCAGAGATAGGCCAGATGAAATGGCCCACTCTTCAACCGCGTCGCCGCGCTGGTCTGCAACGGGGGAACCCCAGGCGATTGACTTCGCATTAAAGTCTCCCAGAACGACAACTGGTAATGGGGCCGCACGATTCACCGCAGCACCCAAAAGATCCAGGAAGACTTCAAACTCTGCCAATGTTTTGTTAGGAGAGAAATAGACCCCTATAAGCACCATTTCCCCCCACTTGCCAACCACAAATCCGGCACCACTTTCGACAAACGAAAGCGGTGGGGAAGCGTAATCCGACCCACCTACAATCACCACTGACCTATCCAACGCCGTTAACCAGTTGTAACGGTTGGGAATAAAGTATGGCTCGGCAGCTACCGCGACGCCAATGGACCACTCCGCCATTGACTGCACGAATAAGTCCTGTGCGCCAGCAGAGTGGTTTAAGTTCGCCTGGAGAAGATGGTAGTTCGGCGAACTAGACATTGTTGGTGTCCATCACATCTACTTGAGGCATCTGCTGTGTGCCTCTTTGAGAACCGCCGGCCGGTGTCTCGGTCGCTGGTCTTTTTCGCCTTGGGGCTTGGCACAATTTGCTGCCAATAGCATGTGACGCGGGCCGCTTCGCCTCCGCGCACATCGGGCAGTTTGGTGCCGAGGAGCACGATGCCGCTATATGGCCTGCTTTACCACAGCGATAGCAGATATCGCTGCGGTCTATCATGGCCGTGCATCGGGCTTTGGTGTGCCCCCTTTCGAGACATCGGTAACATCTAAGCGGCCGTGCCTCCAGAGCCTCAATGCGGGCAATGCTCCAACCGACGCAGATACGTCCCTCCTTCAGCAAAACTTTGGCCGCAGCCACAGGGCATGACACATATATTGTGTACATTCCACCAACGCCACGACGCATCTGCCCTACCCTAACATGCTCAGGCGAGCATGAGCCCACCTTTGCCACCTGTGCAAGGACCTGCTCTGGAGTGACGGTGTCATCCAGGTTAAACAGACGCAGGTCAACGCACTTTACAGGCCTGGAGACTCTGGCAGCATCGCCTAAGGCGTCTCTGATTTGACAAGCCAGTTGGTCGGCTTGCTCCTCCGTGGCCGTGGTCGGAAGATTAAGGATGCGAGAACCCGTGATCCCCTCTCTAAATCTTACTCCCTCGATCCCTAGTTCAGTGGGATTAACAGACTCCTGTGCCTTGAGGAGGATGTTGGCATAAGTAAGCCCTCGCTCTTGTGCCTCCGGCTGCAGCATAATGACCACTGCCGGCGAGCGTGGAGCCTTCAACTTGGGCTTACGCTTTTTCTTCACCTGCTTTTTGCCAGGTTTGCCCTGGGAGTTTTGCTGCGGCTTAGCCGCCGCCCTGCCTTTCGCCTTGCGTCTTGCCTTACGACCTCCAACAACTGGGGTCCATTCGTTTCCTGATGGTTTGGGGGCAGGCGCAGGATTGGATGCCGCAGATGTGCTGGCAACCTGGCTTGAAGGAGCATTGAGTGCCTTGGTTCCCTTGCCCTTCCCTTTCCCTTTCCCCTTCCCTTTTGTTCCCTCCTTCGACACCTGAGGCTCGGCCACAGGAGTACCAACTGCCGCAGCAAAGGTTTTAGCCTTTATCTTGGCATCTGCCGCCAAAGGGGGACGCAGCCTGGGCTCCGGAGGGAGCCTTGCAGCGATAGAGTCGAGTCTGGTGTTTACCATTAGGCCAACTTGTCGCATCACCTCGGCCATAAAGGTCTGATCAACCTCCGGCGGAGCCAGTGGTTCTACTTTAGTCTTAGCCTTGGCCTGAGGCTTTGGCTTCGCCATTGCCGGCAGTTCCTTTTGCTGCACCACGGGGGCACGCAGCGTTTTAGGAGCCACAGGTGCGGCTGGAGGTACATGATCGGTCATCTCCCCATCCCAAGCAGCAGAAGTAGGTGTTACTTCAGGGTATGACTGCCTCTGGTGCAGATACTCCACCGTGGCCTGAAGAGTAGCCATTTCCTCCCTGAGGCTAGCCACTTCCGCACTGAGACGAAGGTTTTCAGCCTTGAGGGCTTCGGTTTCCTGCGTAACCGTTCGGTGTCGCAGGATTCCTATATTTTCCCTATATGACTCAGCAATCGCCTTAAGGGACTTAACATAAGTGCCCTTGAGGTGGCCGGATGTGTTGGCTACATGAAGCAGCATTTTAATGTCGTCCTCCACCTCTCGAGCGACAACCTCTGCGCAGGCCTCCTCATCCTTATCTGAACCGCCCAATGCGGTAACTCTGGATGCCCTTGTGACACGCCTCTCGTTCACCATTTCGGCGTACTCCTTTTCGACCTGAAGTTCCAAGGCCCTCCGCTCAGCTTCGTTGTGCCGTTCTTTGGCAGCAGCGAGCCCTACGTACTCACCGGTAGTGGGCGGTCTACCACGCCCCCTGCGAGCTGTTGACATTTTGGACGAGGAGCGGACAGAGTCTCGGTCAGACTCCGAAGATGTCATATCCGCCCATGTCCTAGTCCTTTTACGTCCTCCTTCTGTTGTGACGGTGGCCACTGAGGAGTCGGACATGTTGTCCTCCACCCCAGCCGACGGAAGCACCGTTTCTTCCTCACTCTCCCGATGGTTGCTCCGACTTCGAATTTGAGCCACGTTCAGTCTGGTCAACGACACCGATAACACCTTGCCCCTCCCGGGCTTACCATCTTTACCTCCTGAACTATCAACCTCCTTGCCCGATCTACTGGGCCTACTAAAAGCATTAACCACCACGGACTCTTTCCGGCCGTCCATAGCCCCACCACCCACGACGGACCTGTAGTCAGGCTCCGCCGACTTCTCCGAAACGTCAAGAAATTTATAACGAGAACCCATAACAAATCCCACGAGAAGAGAACAACTAAGTGTCACCCTGTGCAGTGGCCTCATACACAGGGAACCCTAAGTACTGCCAAGGCCGGGGAGTATTGGCAGGTTTTAACGAGGTTTCTCTCGGGTTTTATAGTGTGTCCTTCACGCGGCCGGCCGGTTAAGGCAAGCCCTCGTTCCACCACAGAACCCGCGTACCCCACAACGCCACGAGTGGGGGTCGTTGCAGGAACCGCAGTGGGTTACGATGATCGGAGGTTGGCGTAGGCCCCCGTTGCACCGCTTTCGCGATGCTCCCATTACCCCCCTTTGCGACCACCCTTAAGGGGCGGCCGTCTTCGTGATACCCCTCTCAAAGCTGCTCAGAAGGAGCAGCGAGTTGCACGGTCCAAAGTAGACACGTACAGGGGTTGCAGGGCCCAGAAGAGGCACCCGCCTTGTCAGATGTTAGCCGATTGGGCCCAACTTTCTCCGAACGGAGAATGTTGGAACCACTCGTTGCCCAGAGTGCACCACGTGGAGGTCATCTGACTCGCACCCCAACCTAACCTAACCTTTTTTTTTTTTTTTTTTTTTTTTTGTACGTGGGGAAATGCTCATGCATCTCCTCCGCTCCGGGGGGAGACGAAGGAGTATGTCGGACTCAGGGAAAAGCCCTGCCTACCGACTAAAACCCCACGGTGATCTACGTCGCCGCGTTTTGGCAGGGGACAAGTGGGCACGCGTTAGCTCTCTCCACATCCCCCGCCGCGGTGTGTTTCTCAGACTGCAACTCACGGAGGCTGTGTTGCTCTCCGTCCACTCTTGGTGACGCACCCGATCACAAGGCACGTCATCCACTCGAGGGCCCCTTTACGGGACGACGGATACCCCCGTATCCATCGCCTCCGGGCCCTCTCCAGGGTTGGGCGGTGGCCGCGGCGCCTCAGCACCAGCTACTGCCCTCCTGGGCCTGGGCAGGTCTCGGCCTGCAGTGCTGCCCGATCTGCTTCCCCCGTCGGTTTGAGACGGAGGTTGAGGAGCAGTCGGTTCGCCCTCTCTCTGGGACCTTTTGGCCCCCTTCTTACGTTTGCCCTTGTTTGGGCAACTCCTGCCACCCAACGCGTGTGCTGCCGGTTTTCCCGCTGCCTTACACAGGGCGCAGACAGGATCAGCGGCTACGCAGTCACGGGCATTATGACCATGTTGGCCGCAACGAAAGCAAGTTCCGTTACAGTCAACACTGCTAACACATTGTGCACTGACGTGGCCGGCCTCAAGGCACTTGAAGCACCTGAGTGGCCTGGGTTCCAGCACGATAACTCGTGCAATAACCCAGCCCACCCGGAGCCGACCAACACCCACCACCTTCTTGGCAGCGGCCACGGGACAGGCTACCCATAGGGTGCCCCATTTGGTAACCCTACCCGTCTTAATCGCCGCCACATCACAGCCTCCATCCCTCGCGAGAGCTGCCGCCACTTCTTCTGGGGTGACACAATCGTCCAGCCCCTTCACACGCAAATCCACCCTCTTCGTTGGCCGATGGACCCGGAAGTTGGTAGCGTCCAAGACCTCCCTTAGCTTCGCAGCTAGGGAGTTTGCTTTCTCGGGCGCACCTTCTCCGGAGACCTCCAGCAACCTCGCCCCACTCGCACCGCCACGGAAACGCACGCCTTTGATGCCAAGAGCTTCAACGTCTTCTAGACGAAGGTGCTTCTTGGCCTCAGCGATGATGTCCGTGTATTGGATCCCCCGCTCTTGAGCACCAGGTTGTAAGTCCAGACAAACAACCTCAGAGCGGGGCGGCCGGAGCCGGATACTCTTCTTCTTCGTCTTCTTGGGAGCGGCTGGTTTTGCAGCCTTCTCTACCGTCCTCGTTCGATTCGGCGTCCGCTTCACCACTTCACTCCACGTCTCCCCCACAGGGGCGGCGTTGAGCGAACCGGGAGCTCTAGCCGCTGTCGCTTCTCTGGCCGCGAGGCTCTTCTTCTCCTTCCTCTTCCCCTTTCGGGGAGTGGCGGTTGGGGCAGAAGTGCCCACGGCGGCACTCTTCTTCCTGGCAGACCGCTCTTGGCTACCCTGGGAAGTCATGACTGACACATCAGGGGCCGCAATGTCGGCCTGCCTGTCCCGTCCGGTAATAGGAGGAGCCAGCATTCGGGGTTCCGGCGGGAGCCGGTTCTTCATGCCGGCAAGTCTCGTCTCCAACATCGCGCTGAACTGCGCAATGTTAGAGCGCGAGACTTCCTCTAGCAACTCCTTTACATTAAGTTGTGGCTCAGCTGGGGCAACGGGTTGCCTTCGAAGTTCGAAGACCTCCCTGCGCAGCTCTGCCACCTGGCCAGTGAGCTTTGCATTTGAGGCCTCCAGCTTCGCCACCTCCTCCGACATGGTTCGGGCCTTGAGTTGGGACACTGCGACCGAGATGGTAAACGCAGCGTCCTTCAAGGACTTGACAAAGCCTCCTTTCAGGTTCATCGACTTTGTGGCCACCTTTTCGATGATGGCCACTGAGTCCTGAACCATCTTTTCTAGTTGCCCTGCCGTTTGCGGGGCATCGTCCGGTGTTGGGTCAGGGTATGCCATGCAAAAGTTGCCAATGGCCTCCTTTACCTGCTCCCCTCTCCGTACCATCTCCTCCTCGACTTCAAGCCGCAACGCCTTCTCCTTGGCGGCGTTGAGTTCAGCCTTAGCTTTAGCCAGCCCCACATACTGCCCAGTCGTGGGCGGGCGGCCTCGACCCTTCACTTTGGGAGCCACCTTTTTAGGCGGGCCCATCACATCCTCGTCCGACTCCTCGGACGAGTTTCGTCTACTCCTCTTCCCTACTCGGGCGCCAGTCCTGGCGCTTGCGGGAGCGCGAGAACGTCGCGACACATCCGACGCCAGGCTGGCGTCCGAGCAGTACGAATCATCGAGACCGAGTCCGATGGATTCCAGTTCCTCACGGAACTGTCTGTCCAGCTCTTCATCGATCTCTCTCTCCCTAGCAATGTTTGCCATAATCACGCCATGTCGTTCGGCGGCAGCCCTCTCCTTCTGGGAGACGACCACCACCGCCGATTCATCAAGTCCATATTTACGCGCAAAGTCTTCGTCCATAGGAGTGCCAGGTTGTTGCTCACGTCGACCGGCATCTTGCCGGCCTCCGAGTCCATCATTGCCTCCCCCGTAGTACGTGAGGCTGCCTTCCACCTGTGGGGTGGAAGCGCGGGATTCCCCATCGCTGGGACCCGCCCGGGGACTTATTTTCTGATGGGACTTTTCCATGAAATAAAACCCTCGCTGCTCTACAGCTTCCGTCTCTTTTTTCCGGGGTGAGCTCCCCGGTCAGCACGCCCAAACGTGGACGTGCCCCTTCCCGCCTGCCAGGCCCATTAAGAGCCCCGCCGGGGTGTGCTGTTCTTAGTCTGGTCCCTCCTCCCCGAGCCTTCCGGTATGGGTGACCCTGCCGGCATAGCCTCGGGGGATCAAAGGGACGCGCAAGCCCCCCCACCTCGACAAGGTGACAGCACTTCGGGGGGGAACCTAACCTAACCTTTTTTTTTTTTTTTTTTTTTTTTACCCTGGGAAATCTGCTTTCAGACCGTCTCAACCGAGCTGTTGCGAGCACCGGGAGGTGTGTGGGGATGGGCGATGGTCTGCCCGACCCACTAAAACCCAGGGACATCCGTCAACCGCTGCCACGAGAACTTTAGAAGCCATTCGCGGACTGTGCGGCGGCCCGTTAAGGCCCTCCGTCTTGCCATGGCACCTCACCTCCCGGATGTGAGAGGGGCGCCTGCCACCTTGAGGCTATGGTGCGGGGGCACGATACCCCCGCGCCGGGCTACGATGGGTGCAACAGCCCATGCAGCCGCCTCCGACGACCCGTTCGTCTGCGTCGCGACGCGACTGATAGCGGGTCATCCTCTCTCGCCCTCTCCGCCATCTCTTTCCGCGAGATGACATTCTCGCAGAAGGAGGCGAAGGCGTCCCTTGACCTTCCGCTCGTAACTATGGCTTTAGCCAAGGCCGACAGCGTCAGGTCGGGTCCGATAGCAGCGAGGAGTTCCTGGCGTTCGCTATCGAATGCTGGGCAGAGAGCCAATGTATGCGTAGCCGAGTCAGCACCGGCACCGCACTCATGGCATTCCATTGTAGGCTCCCGACCGATCTTGTGCAGGTAGCCACCGAAACATCCATGTCCGGTGAGGACCTGCGTGATGCGGAAGGAGAGCCCACCCTCCTTGCGATTGACCCATCGCTCTAGGACAGGCCGAATTGCTCCTATGGTCAAATGGCCAGCAGGTGGATGCTCCAGACGTTGTCGCCATTTCAGCAGAGCCATCCTCTGAGCGCGCCTTCGCCATTGGGTCAACGCCCCGGGCGTCGCTCTACTGCCCAGGCTGTGTGCTTCGGCTCTCTGCTTATACACAGATGCCAGCACTTCCGCATCCAGCTCCCATGGGGGAGTCCCCGCAAGTACGCAGGCCGCCTCAAAAGACACGGTGCGGTAACCGTGTATCACCCTTAATGCCATAGCCCTTTGGGGCCTCCTAAGAAGGGTTTTGTTATGGGCACTAAGGGCGTCCACCCATACTGGTGCACCGTACAACGCCATGGAGCGTACGACGCCAGTATAAAGCCGGCGCGCGCTGGAACTGGGGCCACCGATGTTTGGCAATAGGCTACCAAGCGCGTGAGCCGTTTTCACCAGCTTCAGGGACTGCCGCCGAAAATGCTCGTGAAAACTCCACTTCGGATCAACAAACAGCCCGAGATATTTAATGCACGAGCTGATGTTGATTCGCACTCCATCAATGAGCAGATGAGCACCTTGAGTCGGCTTCCGGCGAGGGCCGTAGAAGTAAAGGGCCTCCGTCTTCTCAATCGCCACTTTCAGGCCAAGCTTTTGGATCCTGTTCACCATGTGGGTGACACCTTCTGTGGCCAATCTGGCTGTCGCCTCAAAGTCGGCACCACGTGCGGTGACCAACGTGTCATCAGCGTAGCACGTAACGCTTATACCTCGGAGCTGGGCACCTCTAAGGGCCCAGTCGTAACCGATGTTCCACAAGAGCGGCCCGAGGACCGACCCCTGTGGGACACCGCACGACACTCCTCTGCTACGGAGAAGTCCATCACGGCCAACATATACGACACTTCTACCCCGCAGGTAATCGTGGAGTATGCGTCGCAGGTAGTTGGGTAGCCGATGATACCGAAGTGCCTCATCAATCACCTCGAATGGCAGGCTGTTAAAGGCATTGGCGATATCAAGCGATACCGCCAGAGCCACTTTGCCCTGCGACACTGCCTGTTGCGTCTCCTCTTTCACGCTAAGAATGGCGTCAATGGTGGAGTGTGCGACCCTGAACCCGTACTGACACGGGGATAGATCAGGGCCGCCCGCACCAAGATGTTCATTGATGCGGGACGCCAAAATGCGCTCGAAGAGCTTACCGGCCTCATCAAGAAGCACGATGGGCCGATACGCCGACGGAGAGTCAAACGCCCGCCCCTCCTTCTTTAAGAGGACTAGCCGTCCTGTCTTCCATTTCGATGGAAAGCGACCAGACTGGAGACAAGAATCCAAAAGACCCCGAAACCTTTCGTCAAACAACTCCTCCACAATTACCCAGGCGCTCCCCGGGATTCCATCAGGTCCAGGAGCTGTCTTTTTACCCCTGAGCCGTAAAAATGCTGCACCCAGCTCACCGGTAGTGACAGGTGGTACTGCGGCATCCTCGACATCTGCTGACGGAGCCATATGCGGTGGAACAAACGCCGGTCTCGTAGGGAACAACGCCGCAACGACAGACTCAAGGAGAGGAGGCTCGAGAGATTCAACCACTGGGGGGCCGGCGTTACGTAGTTTCCCACGAACTGAACGATAAGGGCGCCCCCAGGGATCTCGGTTTAACTCCTCGAGTAGCTCCTCCCTTGCGCGATCTTTTGATTGGCAAATTGCCGCCTTGAGCGCCGCTTTCGCGTCTTTGTATGCCTCGTGAAGCGGGCCATCATCCGCAACGTTTCGCCTACGTCGCCTAAGGTGATTGGTATAGGCTCTTCGGGCCACGATACAGTTCTCCCGAAGACCAGCGATCTCCTGGTTCCACCAGTAGACTCCGCGCTTCGTTGGTCGACGCCTTACACGTGGCATGGCCGCGTCACAGACCTCGGTCATTGCGTTAGCCAGCCATAGCGTGCCCTCCTCCACTGGTGCGTTCTGTGCGGTCGATGATGGTGTAAACCATAGTTGCACTATTGCAGCCTCTACCAGTAGATCGCGGTTCATGCGGTTAAGTGCCCATCTTGGAAACGGCGAGCCAGATGTTGTTGGCACGTCGGGACTGAAGACTCCCCGAGAGCGGGAGACATCAAACCGGATGTAACGGTGGTCCGAAAGAGTCTCCACCCCCTCCAGGACCCTCCATCCCACGACACGTTGAGCGACTGCAGGTGAAGCAAAGGACAGATCTACGATAGATCCGCCCTGCAGCCGGACACAGGTATTAACCCTCCCCTGGTTGAGCAGAGATAGGCCAGATGAAATGGCCCACTCTTCAACCGCGTCGCCGCGCTGGTCTGCAACGGGGGAACCCCAGGCGATTGACTTCGCATTAAAGTCTCCCAGAACGACAACTGGTAATGGGGCCGCACGATTCACCGCAGCACCCAAAAGATCCAGGAAGACTTCAAACTCTGCCAATGTTTTGTTAGGAGAGAAATAGACCCCTATAAGCACCATTTCCCCCCACTTGCCAACCACAAATCCGGCACCACTTTCGACAAACGAAAGCGGTGGGGAAGCGTAATCCGACCCACCTACAATCACCACTGACCTATCCAACGCCGTTAACCAGTTGTAACGGTTGGGAATAAAGTATGGCTCGGCAGCTACCGCGACGCCAATGGACCACTCCGCCATTGACTGCACGAATAAGTCCTGTGCGCCAGCAGAGTGGTTTAAGTTCGCCTGGAGAAGATGGTAGTTCGGCGAACTAGACATTGTTGGTGTCCATCACATCTACTTGAGGCATCTGCTGTGTGCCTCTTTGAGAACCGCCGGCCGGTGTCTCGGTCGCTGGTCTTTTTCGCCTTGGGGCTTGGCACAATTTGCTGCCAATAGCATGTGACGCGGGCCGCTTCGCCTCCGCGCACATCGGGCAGTTTGGTGCCGAGGAGCACGATGCCGCTATATGGCCTGCTTTACCACAGCGATAGCAGATATCGCTGCGGTCTATCATGGCCGTGCATCGGGCTTTGGTGTGCCCCCTTTCGAGACATCGGTAACATCTAAGCGGCCGTGCCTCCAGAGCCTCAATGCGGGCAATGCTCCAACCGACGCAGATACGTCCCTCCTTCAGCAAAACTTTGGCCGCAGCCACAGGGCATGACACATATATTGTGTACATTCCACCAACGCCACGACGCATCTGCCCTACCCTAACATGCTCAGGCGAGCATGAGCCCACCTTTGCCACCTGTGCAAGGACCTGCTCTGGAGTGACGGTGTCATCCAGGTTAAACAGACGCAGGTCAACGCACTTTACAGGCCTGGAGACTCTGGCAGCATCGCCTAAGGCGTCTCTGATTTGACAAGCCAGTTGGTCGGCTTGCTCCTCCGTGGCCGTGGTCGGAAGATTAAGGATGCGAGAACCCGTGATCCCCTCTCTAAATCTTACTCCCTCGATCCCTAGTTCAGTGGGATTAACAGACTCCTGTGCCTTGAGGAGGATGTTGGCATAAGTAAGCCCTCGCTCTTGTGCCTCCGGCTGCAGCATAATGACCACTGCCGGCGAGCGTGGAGCCTTCAACTTGGGCTTACGCTTTTTCTTCACCTGCTTTTTGCCAGGTTTGCCCTGGGAGTTTTGCTGCGGCTTAGCCGCCGCCCTGCCTTTCGCCTTGCGTCTTGCCTTACGACCTCCAACAACTGGGGTCCATTCGTTTCCTGATGGTTTGGGGGCAGGCGCAGGATTGGATGCCGCAGATGTGCTGGCAACCTGGCTTGAAGGAGCATTGAGTGCCTTGGTTCCCTTGCCCTTCCCTTTCCCTTTCCCCTTCCCTTTTGTTCCCTCCTTCGACACCTGAGGCTCGGCCACAGGAGTACCAACTGCCGCAGCAAAGGTTTTAGCCTTTATCTTGGCATCTGCCGCCAAAGGGGGACGCAGCCTGGGCTCCGGAGGGAGCCTTGCAGCGATAGAGTCGAGTCTGGTGTTTACCATTAGGCCAACTTGTCGCATCACCTCGGCCATAAAGGTCTGATCAACCTCCGGCGGAGCCAGTGGTTCTACTTTAGTCTTAGCCTTGGCCTGAGGCTTTGGCTTCGCCATTGCCGGCAGTTCCTTTTGCTGCACCACGGGGGCACGCAGCGTTTTAGGAGCCACAGGTGCGGCTGGAGGTACATGATCGGTCATCTCCCCATCCCAAGCATCAGAAGTAGGTGTTACTTCAGGGTATGACTGCCTCTGGTGCAGATACTCCACCGTGGCCTGAAGAGTAGCCATTTCCTCCCTGAGGCTAGCCACTTCCGCACTGAGACGAAGGTTTTCAGCCTTGAGGGCTTCGGTTTCCTGCGTAACCGTTCGGTGTCGCAGGATTCCTATATTTTCCCTATATGACTCAGCAATCGCCTTAAGGGACTTAACATAAGTGCCCTTGAGGTGGCCGGATGTGTTGGCTACATGAAGCAGCATTTTAATGTCGTCCTCCACCTCTCGAGCGACAACCTCTGCGCAGGCCTCCTCATCCTTATCTGAACCGCCCAATGCGGTAACTCTGGATGCCCTTGTGACACGCCTCTCGTTCACCATTTCGGCGTACTCCTTTTCGACCTGAAGTTCCAAGGCCCTCCGCTCAGCTTCGTTGTGCCGTTCTTTGGCAGCAGCGAGCCCTACGTACTCACCGGTAGTGGGCGGTCTACCACGCCCCCTGCGAGCTGTTGACATTTTGGACGAGGAGCGGACAGAGTCTCGGTCAGACTCCGAAGATGTCATATCCGCCCATGTCCTAGTCCTTTTACGTCCTCCTTCTGTTGTGACGGTGGCCACTGAGGAGTCGGACATGTTGTCCTCCACCCCAGCCGACGGAAGCACCGTTTCTTCCTCACTCTCCCGATGGTTGCTCCGACTTCGAATTTGAGCCACGTTCAGTCTGGTCAACGACACCGATAACACCTTGCCCCTCCCGGGCTTACCATCTTTACCTCCTGAACTATCAACCTCCTTGCCCGATCTACTGGGCCTACTAAAAGCATTAACCACCACGGACTCTTTCCGGCCGTCCATAGCCCCACCACCCACGACGGACCTGTAGTCAGGCTCCGCCGACTTCTCCGAAACGTCAAGAAATTTATAACGAGAACCCATAACAAATCCCACGAGAAGAGAACAACTAAGTGTCACCCTGTGCAGTGGCCTCATACACAGGGAACCCTAAGTACTGCCAAGGCCGGGGAGTATTGGCAGGTTTTAACGAGGTTTCTCTCGGGTTTTATAGTGTGTCCTTCACGCGGCCGGCCGGTTAAGGCAAGCCCTCGTTCCACCACAGAACCCGCGTACCCCACAACGCCACGAGTGGGGGTCGTTGCAGGAACCGCAGTGGGTTACGATGATCGGAGGTTGGCGTAGGCCCCCGTTGCACCGCTTTCGCGATGCTCCCATTACCCCCCTTTGCGACCACCCTTAAGGGGCGGCCGTCTTCGTGATACCCCTCTCAAAGCTGCTCAGAAGGAGCAGCGAGTTGCACGGTCCAAAGTAGACACGTACAGGGGTTGCAGGGCCCAGAAGAGGCACCCGCCTTGTCAGATGTTAGCCGATTGGGCCCAACTTTCTCCGAACGGAGAATGTTGGAACCACTCGTTGCCCAGAGTGCACCACGTGGAGGTCATCTGACTCGCACCCCAACCTAACCTAACCTAACCTAACCTAACCTAACCTCGACAAGGTGACAGCACATCGGGGGGGAACCTAACCTAACCTAACCTAACCTTTTTTTTTTTTTTTTTTTTTTTTTTTTTGTACGTGGGGAAATGCTCATGCATCTCCTCCGCTCCGGGGGGAGGCGAAGGAGTATGTCGGACTCAGGGAAAAGCCCTGCCTACCGACTAAAACCCCACGGTGATCTACGTCGCCGCGTTTTGGCAAGGGACAAGTGGGCACGCGTTAGCTCTCTCCACATCCCCCGCCGCGGTGTCTTACTCAGACTGCAACTCACGGAGGCTGTGTTGCTCTCCGTCCACTCTTGGTGACGCACCCGATCACAAGGCACGTCATCCACTCGAGGGCCCCTTTACGGGACGACGGATACCCCCGTATCCATCGCCTCCGGGCCCTCTCCAGGGTTGGGCGGTGGCCGCGGCGCCTCAGCACCAGCTACTGCCCTCCTGGGCCTGGGCAGGTCTCGGCCTGCAGTGCTGCCCGATCTGCTTCCCCCGTCGGTTTGAGACGGAGGTTGAGGAGCAGTCGGTTCGCCCTCTCTCTGGGACCTTTTGGCCCCCTTCTTACGTTTGCCCTTGTTTGGGCAACTCCTGCCACCCAACGCGTGTGCTGCCGGTTTTCCCGCTGCCTTACACAGGGCGCAGACAGGATCAGCAGCTACGCAGTCACGAGCATTATGACCATGTTGGCCGCAACGAAAGCAAGTTCCGTTGCGGTCAACACCGCCACCGCATTGCGCACTGACGTGGCCGGCCTCAAGGCACTTGAAGCACCTGAGTGGCCTGGGCTCCAGCACGATAACTCGTGCAATAACCCAGCCCACCCGGAGCCGACCAACACCCACCACCTTCTTGGCGGCGGCAACGGGACAGGCTACCCATAGGGTGCCCCATTTGGTAACCCTACCCGTCTTGATCGCCGCCACATCACAACCTCCGTCTCTCGCGAGAGCTGCCGCCACTTCTTCTGGGGTGACAGAATCGTCCAGCCCCTTCACCCGCAGATCCACCCTCTTCGTTGGCCGATGGACCCGGAAGTTGGTAGCGTCCAAGACCTCCCTTAGCTTCGCAGCCAGGGAGTTTGCCTTCTCGGGCGCACCTTCCCCCGAGACCTCCAGCAACCTCGCACCACTCGCACCACCACGGAAACGCACGCCTTTGATGCCAAGAGCTTCAACGTCTTCAAGACGAAGGTGCTTCTTGGCCTCAGCGATTATGTCGCGGTGCTGTACTCCCCGCTCCAGAGCACCTGGTTGTAAGTCGAGGCATACAACCTCAGAACGGGGTGGCCGAAGCCGGAACGTCTTCTTTTTTGGAGCAGACTTGGTAGTCTTTTCCGTCGCCTTCGGTTTCTTCGACTTTCGCTTCACCACTTCGCTCCACGTCTCCCCCACAGGGGCGGTGTGGAGCGAAACGGGAGCTCTTGCCGCTGTCGCTTCTCTGGCCGCGAGGCTCTTCTTCTCCTTCCTCTTCCCCTTTCGGGGAGTAGCGGTTGGGGCAGAAGTGCCCGCGGTAGCACTCTTCTTCCTGGCAGACCGCTCTTGGCTGCCCTGGGAAGTCATTACTGACACATCAGGGGCCGCGACGTCGGCCTGCCTGTCACGTCCGATATTAGGAGGGCCCAGCATTTGGGGCTCCGGCGGGATCCGGTTCTCCATGCTGGCAAGCCTCGTCTCCAACATCGCACTGAACTGTGCAACATTGGAGCGCGAGACCTCCTCCAACAACTCCTTTATGTTGGGCTGTGGCTCGGCTGGGGCGACGGGCTGCCGCCGAAGCTCGGCGACCTCCCTGCGCAGCTCCGCCAACTGGCTTGTGAGCCGCGCATTTGCGGCCTCCAACTTCGCCACCTCCTCCGACATGGTTCGGGCCTTGAGTTGGGACACTGCGACCGAGATGGTAAATGCAGCGTCCTTCAAGGACTTAACGAAACCTCCCTTCAGGTTCATGGATTTCGTGGCCACCTTTTCGATGATGGCCACTGAGTCCTGGACCATTTTCTCTAGTTGCCCCGCCGTCTGCGGGGCATCGTCCGGTGTTGGGTCGGGGTATGCCATGCAAAAGTTGCCAATGGCCTCCTTTACCTGTTCCCCTCTCCGTACCATCTCCTCCTCGACTTCAAGCCGCAACGCCTTCTCCTTGGCGGCGTTGAGTTCAGCCTTAGCTCTAGCCAGCCCCACATACTGCCCAGTAGTGGGCGGGCGGCCTCGGCCCTTCACTTTGGGAGCCACCTTTTTAGGCGGGCCCATCACATCCTCGTCCGACTCCTCGGACGTGTTTCGTCTACTCCTCTTCCCTACTCGGGCGCCAGTCCTGGCGCTTGCGGGAGCGCGAGAACGCCGCGACACATCCGACGCCAGACTGGCGTCCGAGCAGTACGAATCATCGAGACCGAGTCCGATGGATTCCAGTTCCTCACGGAACTGTCTGTCCAGCTCTTCATCGATCTCCCTCTCCCTAGCCATGTTTGCCATAATCACGCCATGTCGTTCAGCGGCAGCCCTCTCCTTCCGGGAGACGACCACCACCGCCGAGTCATCAAGTCCATATTTACGCGCATAGTCTTTGTCCATAGGAGTGCCAGGTTGTTGCTCACGTCGACCGGCATCTTGCCGGCCTCCGAGTCCATCATTGCCTCCCCCGTAGTACGTGAGGCTGCCTTCCACCTGTGGGGTGGAAGCGCGGGATTCCCCATCGCTGGGACCCGCCCGGGGACTTATTTTCTGATGGGACTTTTCCATGAAATAATACCCTCGCTGCTCTACAGCTTCCGTCTCTTTTTTCCGGGGTGAGCTCCCCGGTCAGCACGCCCAAACGTGGACGTGCCCATTCCCGCCTGCCAGGCCCATGAAGAGCCCCGCCGGGGTGTGCTGTTCTTAGTCTGGCCCCTCCTCCCCGAGCCTTCCGGTATGGGTGACCCTGCCGGCATAGCCTCGGGGGATCAAAGGGACGCGCAAGCCCCCCCACCTCGACAAGGTGACAGCACTTCGGGGGGGAACCTAACCTAACCTAACCTAACCTTTTTTTTTTTTTTTGTTGACGAAGTGGAAATGCGACCTTATGCATCCCCCCGGTGGAACCAGGGGGTATGTGGGGCTCTCCATTGGACCGACCCACGGTCACTGGCATACCCACTAAAACCACTCCGGCGTTTCCGCGTCACCGCTTAGTGGTGGCACCCAGCGGGATCCCGTTAGGTTAACCTAACCTAACCTTTTTTTTTTTTTTTTTTTTTGTACGTGGGGAAATGCTCATGCATCTCCTCCGCTCCGGGGGGAGGCGAAGGAGTATGTCGGACTCAGGGAAAAGCCCTGCCTACCGACTAAAACCCCACGGTGATCCACGTCGCCGCTATGTGACGGGGGACAAGTGGGCACGCGTTAGCTCTCTCCACATCCCCCATCGCGGTGTCTTTTCAGACGTCGACGCCTCGGAGGCTTATGTTAAGCTCTCCGTCCTCTCTGGTGACGCACCCGATCACAAGGCGCGTCATCCACGCGAGGGCCTCTTTATGAGGCGATGGACACCCCCGTATCCATCGCCTGGCCCTCTCCAGGGTTGGGCGGCGGCTGCGGTGGCTCGGCACCTGCTACTGCCCGCCTGGGCCTCGGCAGGTCGCGGCCTGTGTCGCCCGATCTGCTACTTTGCCCGCTGGTTAATGTCACCAGACGTGTAGCAGCCGGCTTCCTCTTCTGCTTCGGTTTAACACGCTTACCCTTAGTAGGGCAGCCATTTCCCCCCATTGCATGTTCTGCCGGTCTGCCTGCTGCCTTGCATAAGGCACATACAAGATTGGCAGCCTCACAATCTCGAGCTATGTGGCCGTGCTGACCGCAGCGAAAACAGATTCCGCTTCGGTCAACACCACCACCACACTGCGCGACAACGTGACCAGCCTCAAGGCACCTGAAGCACCTGAGTGGTCTGGGTTCCAGCGCAATTACTCGCGCAAGAACCCAGCCCACCCTAAGCCGGCCCATTTCCACAACCTTCTTTGCAGCTGCCACAGGCAGAGCAACCCATAGGGAGCCCCGTTTGGACAGCCGCCCACACACGATGGCCGCTTGCGAGCAATCCCCTTGATTGGCGAGAGCCGCCGCAACCTCATCTGGCGTCACGGAGTCGTCTAACCCCGAGATCCGCAGCTCCGCTCGCTTAACAGGCCGAAGGACTCGAAAGTTGGCCGCATCCAAGGCTCCCCTTAGCTTTTCAGCCAGGGAATCCGCCTTCTCTGCCGCACCTTCTCCCGAGACCTCCAGCAGCCGAACACCAGTGGCACCTGTACGTACACGCACACCAGTGATACCCATCACCGCCATGTCGTCCAGATGGACGTGACGCTTGGCCTCTGCCATCAGAGCCGCGTAAGTTAGGCCACGATCCATTGCCCCAGGCTGTAGATCTAGCCCTACGACCGCCGTACTGGGAGGGCGCAATCGTACTACTCGTTTCTTTGGTGGGGCAGCCGGCTTGGTTGCCTTCTCCTTCGTCACGTTCTTGGGTTTTGGCTTGCGCCTCACCACTTCGCTCCACGCCTCCCCCGGAGGACAAGTGTGGAGCGGACTGGGAGCTCTCGCCGTTTCCGCCTCTCTGGCCGCGAGGCTTTTGCCCTTCCGTTTCCCCTTTCGGGTAGCGGAAGTTGAGGCAGCTGCGCTCGTGGCCGCCGTCACGTTCAGGGCAGGTCGCTCTTGGCCACCCTGGGAAGTCACTCTCCGTGAAACTGGAGACGACACATCAGGGGCCGCGACATCGACCTGGGTGTCTCGTCTGGTAGAAGTTGCCGGAGAGGGCCGCACTCGAGGTTCCGGCGGGAGCCGGTACTCCATGCCGGCAAGCCTCGTCTCCAACATCGCGCTGAACTGCGCAATGTTGGAGCGCGAGACTTCCTCCAGCAACTCCTTCAAATTAGGCTGTGGCTCAGCCGGGGCAACGGGCTGCCGCCGAAGTTCAGCGACCTCCCTACGCAGCTCTACCAATTGGCTTGTGAGCCGCGCATTTGCGGCCTCCAGCTTTGCCACCTCCTCCGACATGGTGCGGGCCTTGAGTTGGGACACTGCGACCGAGATCGTAAACGCAGCGTCCTTCAAGGACTTTACGAAGCCTCCTTTTAAGTTCATGGATTTCGTGGCCACCTTTTCGATGATGGCCACTGAGTCCTGGACTAGCTTCTCCAGCTGTCCCGCTGTCTGCGGGGCATCATCCGGTGTTGGATCGGGGTGGGCCATGCAGAATTTGTCAATGGCATCCTTGACAGATTCCCCCCTTCTCACCATTTCTTCCTCGACTTGGAGCCGCAACGCCTTCTCCTTCTCTGCGTTCAGATCCGCTTTCGCCCTGGCTAGCCCCACATACTGCCCAGTCGTGGGCGGGCGGCCTCGGCCCTTTGCCTTGGGTGCCACCTTTTTAGGCGGACCCATCGCACCCTCGTCCGACTCCTCAGACGAGTTCTGTCTACTCCTCTTTCTTTCTGCTCGGGCGCCAGTCCTAGCGCTTGCGGGAGCGCGAGAACGTCGCGACACATCCGACGCCAGGCTGGCGTCCGAGCAGTAAGAGTCATCTAGACCGAGTCCGAGGGATTCGAGTTCCTCACGGAACTGTCTGTCCAACTCCTCGTCTATTTCTCTCTCCCTAGCCATAGTAGCCATAAGTACGCCATGTCGTTCAGCGGCAGCCCTCTCCTTCTGGGAGACGACCACCACCGCCGAATCATCAATGTCATAATCACAAGCCAATCGTTTGTCATTATTAGCGCCAGGTTGTCGTTCACGGGGGCCAGTGGGACACTGACCTCCGAGTCTGTTGCTGCCTCCCCCGTATAACGTGAGGCTTCCTTCCGCCGGAGCAGAAGGGCGGGATTCCCCATCGCTGGGACCCGCCCGGGGACTTGTTTCACAAGCAGACTTTTTCATGGGCTCTAACTCTCCGATGACTCCACATCGTCGTCGCTTTTTTCGGGAGTGCGCTCTCCCGTCAGCGCGCCCGGAACCTCCCGGTTAGGCGCGCCCACCTCGCCAGACAGGCCCATGAAGGGCCCCGCCGAAGCTGTGCTGTTCTTAGTCCAGCCCCTCCCCTCCAAGCCAATCCGGTATGAGTAACTCTGCCGGCATAGCCTTGGAGGATCAATGGAACCTTCAAGCCCCCCCACCTCGACAAGGTGACAGCACATCGGGGGGGAACCTAACCTAACCTAACCTAACCTAACCTAACCTAACCTAACCTAACCTAACCTAACCTAACCACGTTAAAATTTTGACAACATTTCAAATTGGTTTTTCAAAATTTTCACTTATACTGATATATCAATCAGTACTCAATTTTTGACTTTCAACTTTCAATAACTCGCTCGGATATTGACCGATCGATACGAAACTTTCATTCTCGGCATCAGGGAGTGCATCCGTGTCGAACTGCATACCCTGAACCTTCAAATTCGGATTTTTTTGACAGTCTTTCAAAATCGTTTTGGAAATACAAATATTTTTGACAAAAATTTGAATATCTTTTTTAAATACCGTTAGATTTCTGTTTTATTTGGTTTAATATTGACGAGGCAATGCTAGTCACCTAACCACGTTAAAATTTTGACAACATTTCACATTGGGTTTTCAAAATTTTCACTTATACTGATATATCAATCAGAACTCAATTTTTGACTTTCAACTTTCAATAACTCGCTCGGATATTGACCGATCGATACGAAACTTTCATTTTCGGCATCAGGGAGTGCATCCGTGTCGAACTGCATACCCTGAACCTTCAAATTCGGATTTTTTTGACAGTCTTTCAAAATCGTTTTGGAAATACAAATATTTTTGACATAAATTTGAATATCTTTTTTAAATACCGTTAGATTTCTGTTTTATTTGGTTTAATATTGACGAAGCAATGCTAGTCACCTAACCACGTTAAAATTTTGACAACATTTCACATTGGGTTTTCAAAATTTTCACTTATACTGATATATCAATCAGTACTCAATTTTTGACTTTCAACTTTCAATAACTCGCTCGGATATTGACCGATCGATACGAAACATTCATTTCCGGCATCAAGGAGTGCATCCGTGTCGAACTGCATACCCTGAACCTTTAAATTCGGATTTTTTTGACAGTCTTTCAAAATCGTTTTGGAAATCCAAATATTTTTGACATAAATTTGAATATCTTTTTTAAATACCGTTAGATTTCTGTTTTATTTGGTTTAATATTGACGAGGCAATGCTAGTCACCTAACCACGTTAAAATTTTGACAACATTTCACATTGGTTTTTCAAAATTTTCACTTATACTGATATATCAATCAGTACTCAATTTTTGACTTTCAACTTTCAATAACTCGCTCGGATATTGACCGATCGATACGAAACTTTCATTTCCGGCATCAGGGAGTGCATCCGTCTCGAACTGCATACCCTGAACCTTTAAATTCGGATTTTTTTGACAGTCTTTCAAAATCGTTTTGGAAATACAAATATTTTTGACATAAATTTGAATATCTTTTTTAAATACCGTTAGATTTCTGTTTTATTTGGTTTATATTGACGAGGCAATGCTAGTCACCGAACCACGTTAAAATTTTGACAACATTTCACATTGGTTTTTCAAAATTTTCACTTATACTGATATATCAATCAGTACTCAATTTTTGACTTTCAACTTTCAATAACTCGCTCGGATATTGACCGATCGATACGAAACTTTCATTTTCGGCATCAGGGAGTGCATCCGTGTCGAACTGCATACCCTGAACCTTCAAATTCGGATTTTTTTGACAGTCTTTCAAAATCGTTTTGGAAATACAAATATTTTTGACATAAATTTGAATATCTTTTTTAAATACCGTTAGATTTCTGTTTTATTTGGTTTAATATTGACGAAGCAATGCTAGTCACCTAACCACGTTAAAATTTTGACAACATTTCACATTGGTTTTTCAAAATTTTCACTTATACTGATATATCAATCAGTACTCAATTTTTGACTTTCAACTTTCAATAACTCGCTCGGATATTGACCGATCGATACGAAACTTTCATTTTCGGCATCAGGGAGTGCATCTGTGTCGAACTGCATACCCTGAACCTTCAAATTCGGATTTTTTTGACAGTCTTTCAAAATCGTTTTGGAAATCCAAATATTTTTGACATAAATTTGAATATCTTTTTTAAATACCGTTAGATTTCTGTTTTATTTGGTTTAATATTGACGAGGCCACGCTAGTCACCGAACCACGTTAAAATTTTGACAACATTTCACATTGGTTTTTCAAAATTTTCACTTATACTGATATATCAATCAGTACTCAATTTTTGACTTTCAACTTTCAATAACTCGCTCGGATATTGACCGATTGATACGAAACTTTCATTTTCGGCATCAGGGAGTGCATCCGTGTCGAACTGCATACCCTAAACCTTCAAATTCGGATTTTTTTGAAAGTCTTTCAAAATCGTTTTGGAAATCCAAATATTTTTGACATAAATTTGAATATCTTTTTTAAATACCGTTAGATTTCTGTTTTATTTGGTTTAATATTGACGAGGCAATGCTAGTCACCTAACCACGTTAAAATTTTGACAACATTTCACATTGGGTTTTCAAAATTTTCACTTATACTGATATATCAATCAGTACTCAATTTTTGACTTTCAACTTTCAATAACTCCCTCGAATATTGACTGATCGATACGAAACTTTCATTTTCGGCATCAGGGAGTGCATCCGTCTCGAACTGCATACCCTGAACCTTTAAATTCGGATTTTTTTGACAGTCTTTCAAAATCGTTTTGGAAATACAAATATTTTTGACATAAATTTGAATATCTTTTTTAAATACCGTTAGATTTCTGTTTTATTTGGTTTAATATTGACGAGGCAATGCTAGTCACCTAACCACGTTAAAATTTTGACAACATTTCACATTGGGTTTTCAAAATTTTCACTTATACTG
Source organism: Choreutis nemorana (assembly GCA_949316135.1). Taxonomy (NCBI): domain Eukaryota; kingdom Metazoa; phylum Arthropoda; class Insecta; order Lepidoptera; family Choreutidae; genus Choreutis; species Choreutis nemorana. The sequence continues at coordinate 9,229,203 of OX438615.1, read as the reverse complement.
ATATATCAATCAGTACTCAATTTTTGACTTTCAACTTTCAATAACTCCCTCGAATATTGACTGATCGATACGAAACTTTCATTTTCGGCATCAGGGAGTGCATCCGTGTCGAACTGCATACCCTGAACCTTCAAATTCGGATTTTTTGACAGTCTTTCAAAATCGTTTTGGAAATCCAAATATTTTTGACATAAATTTGAATATCTTTTTTAAATACCGTCAGATTTCTTTTTTATTTGGTTTAATATTGACGAGGCAATGCTAGTCACCTAACCACGTTAAAATTTTGACAACATTTCACATTGGTTTTTCAAAATTTTCACTTATAATGATATATCAATCAGTACTCAATTTTTGACTTTCAACTTTCAATAACTCGCTCGGATATTGACCGATCGATACGAAACATTCATTTCCGGCATCAAGGAGTGCATCCGTGTCGAACTGCATACCCTGAACCTTTAAATTCGGATTTTTTTGACAGTCTTTCAAAATCGTTTTGGAAATCCAAATATTTTTGACATAAATTTGAATATCTTTTTTAAATACCGTTAGATTTCTGTTTTATTTGGTTTAATATTGACGAGGCAATGCTAGTCACCTAACCACGTTAAAATTTTGACAACATTTCACATTGGTTTTTCAAAATTTTCACTTATACTGATATATCAATCAGTACTCAATTTTTGACTTTCAACTTTCAATAACTCGCTCGGATATTGACCGATCGATACGAAACTTTCATTTCCGGCATCAGGGAGTGCATCCGTCTCGAACTGCATACCCTGAACCTTTAAATTCGGATTTTTTTGACAGTCTTTCAAAATCGTTTTGGAAATACAAATATTTTTGACATAAATTTGAATATCTTTTTTAAATACCGTTAGATTTCTGTTTTATTTGGTTTATATTGACGAGGCAATGCTAGTCACCGAACCACGTTAAAATTTTGACAACATTTCACATTGGTTTTTCAAAATTTTCACTTATACTGATATATCAATCAGTACTCAATTTTTGACTTTCAACTTTCAATAACTCGCTCGGATATTGACCGATCGATACGAAACTTTCATTCTCGGCATCAGGGAGGGCATCCGTGTTGAACTGCATACCCTGAACCTTCAAATTCGGATTTTTTTGACAGTCTTTCAAAATCGTCTTGGAAATCCAAATATTTTTGACATAAACTTGAATATCTTTTTTAAATACCGTTAGATTTCTGTTTTATTTGGTTTAATATTGACGAGGCAATGCTAGTCACCTAACCACGTTAAAATTTTGACAACATTTCACATTGGGTTTTCAAAATTTTCACTTATACTGATATATCAATCAGTACTCAATTTTTGACTTTCAACTTTCAATAACTCCCTCGAATATTGACTGATCGATACGAAACTTTCATTTTCGGCATCAGGGAGTGCATTCGTGTCGAACTGCATACCCTGAACCTTCAAATTCGGATTTTTTTGACAGTCTTTCAAAATCGTTTTGGAAATACAAATATTTTTGACAAAAATATGAATATCTTTTTTAAATACCGTTAGATTTCTGTTTTATTTGGTTTAATATTGACGAGGCAATGCTAGTCACCTAACCACGTTAAAATTTTGACAACATTTCACATTGGTTTTTCAAAATTTTCACTTATACTGATATATCAATCAGTACTCAATTTTTGACTTTCAACTTTCAATAACTCGCTCGGATATTGACCGATCGATACGAAACTTTCATTTTCGGCATCAGGGAGTGCATCCGTGTCGAACTGCATACCCTGAACCTTCAAATTCGGATTTTTTTGACAGTCTTTCAAAATCGTTTTGGAAATACAAATATTTTTGACATAAATTTGAATATCTTTTTTAAATACCGTTAGATTTCTGTTTTATTTGGTTTAATATTGACGAAGCAATGCTAGTCACCTAACCACGTTAAAATTTTGACAACATTTCACATTGGTTTTTCAAAATTTTCACTTATACTGATATATCAATCAGTACTCAATTTTTGACTTTCAACTTTCAATAACTCGCTCGGATATTGACCGATCGATACGAAACTTTCATTTTCGGCATCAGGGAGTGCATCTGTGTCGAACTGCATACCCTAAACCTTCAAATTCGGATTTTTTTGACAGTCTTTCAAAATCGTTTTGGAAATCCAAATATTTTTGACATAAATTTGAATATCTTTTTTAAATACCGTTAGATTTCTGTTTTATTTGGTTTAATATTGACGAGGCCACGCTAGTCACCGAACCACGTTAAAATTTTGACAACATTTCACATTGGTTTTTCAAAATTTTCACTTATACTGATATATCAATCAGTACTCAATTTTTGACTTTCAACTTTCAATAACTCGCTCGGATATTGACCGATTGATACGAAACTTTCATTTTCGGCATCAGGGAGTGCATCCGTGTCGAACTGCATACCCTAAACCTTCAAATTCGGATTTTTTTGAAAGTCTTTCAAAATCGTTTTGGAAATCCAAATATTTTTGACATAAATTTGAATATCTTTTTTAAATACCGTTAGATTTCTGTTTTATTTGGTTTAATATTGACGAGGCAATGCTAGTCACCTAACCACGTTAAAATTTTGACAACATTTCACATTGGGTTTTCAAAATTTTCACTTATACTGATATATCAATCAGTACTCAATTTTTGACTTTCAACTTTCAATAACTCCCTCGAATATTGACTGATCGATACGAAACTTTCATTTTCGGCATCAGGGAGTGCATCCGTGTCGAACTGCATACCCTGAACCTTCAAATTCGGATTTTTTGACAGTCTTTCAAAATCGTTTTGGAAATCCAAATATTTTTGACATAAATTTGAATATCTTTTTTAAATACCGTCAGATTTCTTTTTTATTATTTTTAATATTGACGAAGCAATGCTAGTCACCTAACCACGTTAAAATTTTGACAACATTTCACATTGGTTTTTCAAAATTTTCACTTATAATGATATATCAATCAGTACTCAATTTTTGACTTTCAACTTTCAATAACTCGCTCGGATATTGACCGATCGATACGAAACATTCATTTCCGGCATCAAGGAGTGCATCCGTGTCGAACTGCATACCCTGAACCTTTAAATTCGGATTTTTTTGACAGTCTTTCAAAATCGTTTTGGAAATACAAATATTTTTGACATAAATTTGAATATCTTTTTTAAATACCGTTAGATTTCTTTTTTATTTGGTTTAATATTGACGAAGCAATGCTAGTCACCTAACCACGTTAAAATTTTGACAACATTTCACATTGGTTTTTCAAAATTTTCACTTATAATGATATATCAATCAGTACTCAATTTTTGACTTTCAACTTTCAATAACTCGCTCGGATATTGACCGATCGATACGAAACATTCATTTCCGGCATCAGGGAGTGCATCCGTCTCGAACTGCATACCCTGAACCTTTAAATTCGGATTTTTTTGACAGTCTTTCAAAATCGTTTTGGAAATACAAATATTTTTGACATAAATTTGAATATCTTTTTTAAATACCGTTAGATTTCTGTTTTATTTGGTTTATATTGACGAGGCAATGCTAGTCACCGAACCACGTTAAAATTTTGACAACATTTCACATTGGTTTTTCAAAATTTTCACTTATACTGATATATCAATCAGTACTCAATTTTTGACTTTCAACTTTCAATAACTCGCTCGGATATTGACCGATCGATACGAAACTTTCATTTTCGGCATCAGGGAGGGCATCCGTGTCGAACTGCATACCCTGAACCTTCAAATTCGGATTTTTTTGACAGTCTTTCAAAATCGTCTTGGAAATCCAAATATTTTTGACATAAACTTGAATATCTTTTTTAAATACCGTTAGATTTCTGTTTTATTTGGTTTAATATTGACGAGGCAATGCTAGTCACCTAACCACGTTAAAATTTTGACAACATTTCACATTGGGTTTTCAAAATTTTCACTTATACTGATATATCAATCAGTACTCAATTTTTGACTTTCAACTTTCAATAACTCCCTCGAATATTGACCGATCGATACGAAACTTTCATTTTCGGCATCAGAGAGTGCATCCGTGTCGAACTGCATACCCTGAACCTTCAAATTTGGATTTTTTTGACAGTCTTTCAAAATCGTCTTGGAAATCCAAATATTTTTGACATAAACTTGAATATCTTTTTTAAATACCGTTAGATTTCTGTTTTATTTGGTTTAATATTGACGAGGCAATGCTAGTCACCTAACCACGTTAAAATTTTGACAACATTTCACATTGGGTTTTCAAAATTTTCACTTATACTGATATATCAATCAGTACTCAATTTTTGACTTTCAACTTTCAATAACTCCCTCGAATATTGACTGATCGATACGAAACTTTCATTTTCGGCATCAGGGAGTGCATTCGTGTCGAACTGCATACCCTGAACCTTCAAATTCGGATTTTTTTGACAGTCTTTCAAAATCGTTTTGGAAATACAAATATTTTTGACAAAAATATGAATATCTTTTTTAAATACCGTTAGATTTCTGTTTTATTTGGTTTAATATTGACGAGGCAATGCTAGTCACCTAACCACGTTAAAATTTTGACAACATTTCACATTGGTTTTTCAAAATTTTCACTTATACTGATATATCAATCAGTACTCAAGTTTTGACTTTCAACTTTCAATAACTCGCTCGGATATTGACCGATCGATACGAAACTTTCATTTTCGGCATCAGGGAGTGCATCCGTGTCGAACTGCATACCCTGAACCTTCAAATTCGGATTTTTTTGACAGTCTTTCAAAATCGTTTTGGAAATACAAATATTTTTGACAAAAATATGAATATCTTTTTTAAATACCGTTAGATTTCTGATTTTTTGGTTTAATATTAACGAGGCAATGCTAGTCACCTAACCACGTTAAAATTTTGACAACGTTTCACATTGGTTTTTCAAAATTTTCACTTATACTGATATATCAATCAGTACTCAATTTTTGACTTTCAACTTTCAATAACTCGCTCGGATATTGACCGATCGATACGAAACTTTCATTTTCGGCATCAGGGAATGCATCCGTGTCGAACTGCGTACCCTGAACCTTCAAATTCGGATTTTTTTGACAGTCTTTCAAAATCGTTTTGGAAATACAAATATTTTTGACAAAAATTTGAATATCTTTTTTAAATACCGTTAGATTTCTGTTTTATTTGGTTAAATATTGACGAGGCCACGCTAGTCAACGAACCACGTTAAAATTTTGACAACATTTCACATTGGTTTTTCAAAATTTTCACTTATACTGATATATCAATCAGTACTCAATTTTTGACTTTCAACTTTCAATAACTCGCTCGGATATTGACCGATCAATACGAAACTTTCATTTTCGGCATCAGGGAGTGCATCCGTGCCGAACTGCATACCCTGAACCTTCAAATTCGGATTTTTTTGACAGTCTTTCAAAATCGTTTTGGAAATCCAAATATTTTTGACATAAATTTGAATATATTTTTTAAATACCGTTAGATTTCTGTTTTATTTGGTTTAATATTGACGAGGCAATGCTAGTCACCTAACCACGTTAAAATTTTGACAACATTTCACATTGGGTTTTTAAAATTTTCACTTATACTGATATATCAATCAGTACTCAATTTTTGACTTTCAACTTTCAATAACTCCCTCGAATATTGACTGATCGATACGAAACTTTCATTTTCGGCATCAGGGAGTGCATCCGTGTCGAACTACATACCCTGAACCTTCAAATTCGGATTTTTTTGACAGTCTTTCAAAATCGTTTTGGAAATACAAATATTTTTGACAAAAATATGAATATCTTTTTTAAATACCGTTAGATTTCTGTTTTATTTGGTTTAATATTGACGAGGCAATGCTAGTCACCTAACCACGTTAAAATTTTGACAACATTTCACATTGGTTTTTCAAAATTTTCACTTATACTGATATATCAATCAGTACTCAATTTTTGACTTTCAACTTTCAATAACTCCCTCGAATATTGACCGATCGATACGAAACTTTCATTTTCGGCATCAGGGAGTGCATCCGTGTCGAACTGCATACCCTGAACCTTCAAATTTGGATTTTTTTGACAGTCTTTCAAAATCGTCTTGGAAATCCAAATATTTTTGACATAAACTTGAATATCTTTTTTAAATACCGTTAGATTTCTGTTTTATTTGGTTTAATATTGACGAGGCAATGCTAGTCACCTAACCACGTTAAAATTTTGACAACATTTCACATTGGGTTTTCAAAATTTTCACTTATACTGATATATCAATCAGTACTCAATTTTTGACTTTCAACTTTCAATAACTCCCTCGAATATTGACTGATCGATACGAAACTTTCATTTTCGGCATCAGGGAGTGCATCCGTGTCGAACTGCATACCCTGAACCTTCAAATTCGGATTTTTTTGACAGTCTTTCAAAATCGTTTTGGAAATACAAATATTTTTGACAAAAATATGAATATCTTTTTTAAATACCGTTAGATTTCTGTTTTATTTGGTTTAATATTGACGAGGCAATGCTAGTCACCTAACCACGTTAAAATTTTGACAACATTTCACATTGGTTTTTCAAAATTTTCACTTATACTGATATATCAATCAGTACTCAATTTTTGACTTTCAACTTTCAATAACTCGCTCGGATATTGACCGATCGATACGAAACTTTCATTTTCGGCATCAGGGAGTGCATCCGTGTCGAACTGCATACCCTGAACCTTCAAATTCGGATTTTTTTGACAGTCTTTCAAAATCGTTTTGGAAATACAAATATTTTTGACAAAAATATGAATATCTTTTTTAAATACCGTTAGATTTCTGTTTTTTTGGTTTAATATTGACGAGGCAATGCTAGTCACCTAACCACGTTAAAATTTTGACAACGTTTCACATTGGTTTTTCAAAATTTTCACTTATACTGATATATCAATCAGTACTCAATTTTTGACTTTCAACTTTCAATAACTCGCTCGGATATTGACCGATCGATACGAAACTTTCATTTTCGGCATCAGGGAATGCATCCGTGTCGAACTGCGTACCCTGAACCTTCAAATTCGGATTTTTTTGACAGTCTTTCAAAATCGTTTTGGAAATCCAAATATTTTTGACATAAATTTGAATATATTTTTTAAATACCGTTAGATTTCTGTTTTATTTGGTTTAATATTGACGAGGCCACGCTAGTCACCGAACCACGTTAAAATTTTGACAACATTTCACATTGGTTTTTCAAAATTTTCACTTATACTGATATATCAATCAGTACTCAATTTTTGACTTTCAACTTTCAATAACTCGCTCGGATATTGACCGATCGATACGAAACTTTCATTTTCGGCATCAGGGAGTGCATCCGTGTCGAATTGCATACCCTGAACCTTCAAATTCGGATTTTTTTGAAAGTCTTTCAAAATCGTTTTGGAAATCCAAATATTTTTGACATAAATTTGAATATCTTTTTTAAATACCGTTAGATTTCTGTTTTATTTGGTTTAATATTGACGAGGCAATGCTAGTCACCTAACCACGTTAAAATTTTGACAACATTTCACATTGGTTTTTCAAAATTTTCACTTATACTGATATATCAATCGAAACTTTCATTTTCGGCATCTGGGAATGCATCCGTGTCGAACTGCATACCCTGAACCTTCAAATTCGGATTTTTTTGACAGTCTTTCAAAATCGTTTTATGAAATACAAATATTTTTGACATAAATTTGAATATCTTTTTAAATACCGTTAGATTTCTGTTTTATTTGGTTTATATTGACGAGGCAATGCTAGTCACCTAACCACGTTAAAATTTTGACAACATTTCACATTGGTTTTTCAAAATTTTCACTTATACTGATATATCAATCAGTACTCAATTTTTGACTTTCAACTTTCAATAACTCGCTCGGATATTGACCGATCGATACGAAACTTTCATTTTCGGCATCAGGGAATGCATCCGTGTCGAACTGCGTACCCTGAACCTTCAAATTCGGATTTTTTTGACAGTCTTTCAAAATCGTTTTGGAAATACAAATATTTTTGACAAAAATTTGAATATCTTTTTTAAATACCGTTAGATTTCTGTTTTATTTGGTTTAATATTGACGAGGCAATGCTAGTCACCTAATTACGTTAAAATTTTGACAACATTTCACATTGGTTTTTCAAAATTTTCACTTATACTGATATATCAATCAGTACTCAATTTTTGACTTTCAACTTTCAATAACTCGCTCGGATATTGACCGATCAATACGAAACTTTCATTTCCGGCATCAGGGAGTGCATCCGTGTCGAAATGCATACCCTGAACCTTCAAATTCGGATTTTTTTGACAGTCTTTCAAAATCGTTTTGGAAATACAAATACTTTTGACATAAATTTGAATATCTTTTTTAAATACCGTTAGATTTCTGTTTTATTTGGTTTATATTGACGAGGCAATGCTAGTCACCTAACCACGTTAAAATTTTGACAACATTTCACATTGGTTTTTCAAAATTTTCACTTATACTGATATATCAATCAGTACTCAATTTTTGACTTTCAACTTTCAATAACTCGCTCGGATATTGACCGATCGATACGAAACTTTCATTTTCGGCATCAGGGAATGCATCCGTGTCGAACTGCGTACCCTGAACCTTCAAATTCGGATTTTTTTGACAGTCTTTCAAAATCGTTTTGGAAATACAAATATTTTTGACAAAAATTTGAATATCTTTTTTAAATACCGTTAGATTTCTGTTTTATTTGGTTTAATATTGACGAGGCAATGCTAGTCACCTAATTACGTTAAAATTTTGACAACATTTCACATTGGTTTTTCAAAATTTTCACTTATACTGATATATCAATCAGTACTCAATTTTTGACTTTCAACTTTCAATAACTCGCTCGGATATTGACCGATCGATACGAAACTTTCATTTTCGGCATCAGGGAGTGCATCCGTGTCGAACTGCATACCCTGAACCTTCAAATTCGGATTTTTTTGACAGTCTTTCAAAATCGTTTTGGAAATACAAATATTTTTGACAAAAATATGAATATCTTTTTTAAATACCGTTAGATTTCTGATTTTTTGGTTTAATATTAACGAGGCAATGCTAGTCACCTAACCACGTTAAAATTTTGACAACGTTTCACATTGGTTTTTCAAAATTTTCACTTATACTGATATATCAATCAGTACTCAATTTTTGACTTTCAACTTTCAATAACTCGCTCGGATATTGACCGATCGATACGAAACTTTCATTTTCGGCATCAAGGAATGCATCCGTGTCGAACTGCGTACCCTGAACCTTCAAATTCGGATTTTTTTGACAGTCTTTCAAAATCGTTTTGGAAATACAAATATTTTTGACAAAAATTTGAATATATTTTTTAAATACCGTTAGATTTCTGTTTTATTTGGTTTAATATTGACGAGGCCACGCTAGTCACCGAACCACGTTAAAATTTTGACAACATTTCACATTGGTTTTTCAAAATTTTCACTTATACTGATATATCAATCAGTACTCAATTTTTGACTTTCAACTTTCAATAACTCGCTCGGATATTGACCGATCAATACGAAACTTTCATTTTCGGCATCAGGGAGTGCATCCGTGCCGAACTGCATACCCTGAACCTTCAAATTCGGATTTTTTTGACAGTCTTTCAAAATCGTTTTGGAAATCCAAATATTTTTGACATAAATTTGAATATATTTTTTAAATACCGTTAGATTTCTGTTTTATTTGGTTTAATATTGACGAGGCCACGCTAGTCACCGAACCACGTTAAAATTTTGACAACATTTCACATTGGTTTTTCAACATTTTCACTTATACTGATATATCAATCAGTACACAATTTTTGACTTTCAACTTTCAATAACTCGCTCGGATATTGACCGATCGATACGAAACTTTCATTTTCGGCATCAGGGAGTGCATCCGTGTCGAACTGCATACCCTGAACCTTCAAATTCAGATTTTTTTGACAGTCTTTCAAAATCGTCTTGGAAATCCAAATATTTTTGACATAAACTTGAATATCTTTTTTAAATACCGTTAGATTTCTGTTTTATTTGGTTTAATATTGACGAGGCAATGCTAGTCACCTAACCACGTTAAAATTTTGACAACATTTCACATTGGGTTTTTAAAATTTTCACTTATACTGATATATCAATCAGTACTCAATTTTTGACTTTCAACTTTCAATAACTCCCTCGAATATTGACTGATCGATACGAAACTTTCATTTTCGGCATCAGGGAGTGCATCCGTGTCGAACTGCATACCCTGAACCTTCAAATTCGGATTTTTTTGACAGTCTTTCAAAATCGTTTTGGAAATACAAATATTTTTGACAAAAATATGAATATCTTTTTTAAATACCGTTAGATTTCTGTTTTATTTGGTTTAATATTGACGAGGCAATGCTAGTCACCTAACCACGTTAAAATTTTGACAACATTTCACATTGGTTTTTCAAAATTTTCACTTATACTGATATATCAATCAGTACTCAACTTTTGACTTTCAACTTTCAATAACTCGCTCGGATATTGACCGATCGATACGAAACTTTCATTTTCGGCATCAGGGAGTGCATCCGTGTCGAACTGCATACCCTGAACCTTCAAATTCGGATTTTTTTGACAGTCTTTCAAAATCGTTTTGGAAATACAAATATTTTTGACAAAAATATGAATATCTTTTTTAAATACCGTTAGATTTCTGTTTTTTTGGTTTAATATTGACGAGGCAATGCTAGTCACCTAACCACGTTAAAATTTTGACAACGTTTCACATTGGTTTTTCAAAATTTTCACTTATACTGATATATCAATCAGTACTCAATTTTTGACTTTCAACTTTCAATAACTCGCTCGGATATTGACCGATCGATACGAAACTTTCATTTTCGGCATCAGGGAATGCATCCGTGTCGAATTGCGTACCCTGAACCTTCAAATTCGGATTTTTTTGACAGTCTTTCAAAATCGTTTTGGAAATACAAATATTTTTGACAAAAATTTGAATATCTTTTTTAAATACCGTTAGATTTCTGTTTTATTTGGTTTTATATTGACGAGGCAATGCTAGTCACCTAACCACGTTAAAATTTTGACAACGTTTCACATTGGTTTTTCAAAATTTTCACTTATACTGATATATCAATCAGTACTCAATTTTTGACTTTCAACTTTCAATAACTCGCTCGGATATTGACCGATCGATACGAAACTTTCATTTTCGGCATCAGGGAATGCATCCGTGTCGAACTGCGTACCCTGAACCTTCAAATTCAATCTTTTTTTGACAGTCTTTCAAAATCGTTTTGGAAATCCAAATATTTTTGACATAAATTTGAATATATTTTTTAAATACCGTTAGATTTCTGTTTTATTTGGTTTAATATTGACGAGGCCACGCTAGTCACCGAACCACGTTAAAATTTTGACAACATTTCACATTGGTTTTTCAAAATTTTCACTTATACTGATATATCAATCAGTACTCAATTTTTGACTTTCAACTTTCAATAACTCGCTCGGATATTGACCGATCGATACGAAACTTTCATTTTCGGCATCAGGGAGTGCATCCGTGTCGAACTGCATACCCTGAACCTTCAAATTCGGATTTTTTTGACAGTCTTTCAAAATCGTCTTGGAAATCCAAATATTTTTGACATAAACTTGAATATCTTTTTTAAATACCGTTAGATTTCTGTTTTATTTGGTTTAATATTGACGAGGCAATGCTAGTCACCTAACCACGTTAAAATTTTGACAACATTTCACATTGGGTTTTTAAAATTTTCACTTATACTGATATATCAATCAGTACTCAATTTTTGACTTTCAACTTTCAATAACTCCCTCGAATATTGACTGATCGATACGAAACTTTCATTTTCGGCATCAGGGAGTGCATCCGTGTGGAACTGCATACCCTGAACCTTCAAATTCGGATTTTTTGACAGTCTTTCAAAATCGTTTTGGAAATACAAATATTTTTGACAAAAATATGAATATCTTTTTTAAATACCGTTAGATTTCTGTTTTATTTGGTTTAATATTGACGAGGCAATGCTAGTCACCTAACCACGTTAAAATTTTGACAACATTTCACATTGGTTTTTCAAAATTTTCACTTATACTGATATATCAATCAGTACTCAATTTTTGACTTTCAACTTTCAATAACTCGCTCGGATATTGACCGATCGATACGAAACTTTCATTTTCGGCATCAGGGAGTGCATCCGTGTCGAACTGCATACCCTGAACCTTCAAATTCGGATTTTTTTGACAGTCTTTCAAAATCGTTTTGGAAATACAAATATTTTTGACAAAAATTTGAATATATTTTTTAAATACCGTTAGATTTCTGTTTTATTTGGTTTAATATTGACGAGGCCACGCTAGTCACCGAACCACGTTAAAATTTTGACAACATTTCACATTGGTTTTTCAACATTTTCACTTATACTGATATATCAATCAGTACTCAATTTTTGACTTTCAACTTTCAATAACTCGCTCGGATATTGACCGATCGATACGAAACTTTCATTTTCGGCATCAGGGAGTGCATCCGTGTCGAACTGCATACCCTGAACCTTCAAATTCAGATTTTTTTGACAGTCTTTCAAAATCGTCTTGGAAATCCAAATATTTTTGACATAAACTTGAATATCTTTTTTAAATACCGTTAGATTTCTGTTTTATTTGGTTTAATATTGACGAGGCAATGCTAGTCACCTAACCACGTTAAAATTTTGACAACGTTTCACATTGGTTTTTCAAAATTTTCACTTATACTGATATATCAATCAGTACTCAATTTTTGACTTTCAACTTTCAATAACTCGCTCGGATATTGACCGATCGATACGAAACTTTCATTTTCGGCATCAGGGAATGCATCCGTGTCGAACTGCGTACCCTGAACCTTCAAATTCAATCTTTTTTTGACAGTCTTTCAAAATCGTTTTGGAAATCCAAATATTTTTGACATAAATTTGAATATATTTTTTAAATACCGTTAGATTTCTGTTTTATTTGGTTTAATATTGACGAGGCCACGCTAGTCACCGAACCACGTTAAAATTTTGACAACATTTCACATTGGTTTTTCAAAATTTTCACTTATACTGATATATCAATCAGTACTCAATTTTTGACTTTCAACTTTCAATAACTCGCTCGGATATTGACCGATCGATACGAAACTTTCATTTTCGGCATCAGGGAGTGCATCCGTGTCGAACTGCATACCCTGAACCTTCAAATTCGGATTTTTTTGACAGTCTTTCAAAATCGTCTTGGAAATCCAAATATTTTTGACATAAACTTGAATATCTTTTTTAAATACCGTTAGATTTCTGTTTTATTTGGTTTAATATTGACGAGGCCACGCTAGTCACCGAACCACGTTAAAATTTTGACAACATTTCACATTGGTTTTTCAAAATTTTCACTTATACTGATATATCAATCAGTACTCAATTTTTGACTTTCAACTTTCAATAACTCGCTCGGATATTGACCGATCGATACGAAACTTTCATTTTCGGCATCAGGGAGTGCATCCGTGTCGAACTGCATACCCTGAACCTTCAAATTCGGATTTTTTTGACAGTCTTTCAAAATCGTTTTGGAAATACAAATATTTTTGACAAAAATATGAATATCTTTTTTAAATACCGTTAGATTTCTGTTTTTTTGGTTTAATATTGACGAGGCAATGCTAGTCACCTAACCACGTTAAAATTTTGACAACGTTTCACATTGGTTTTTCAAAATTTTCACTTATACTGATATATCAATCAGTACTCAATTTTTGACTTTCAACTTTCAATAACTCGCTCGGATATTGACCGATCGATACGAAACTTTCATTTTCGGCATCAGGGAATGCATCCGTGTCGAACTGCGTACCCTGAACCTTCAAATTCAATCTTTTTTTGACAGTCTTTCAAAATCGTTTTGGAAATCCAAATATTTTTGACATAAATTTGAATATATTTTTTAAATACCGTTAGATTTCTGTTTTATTTGGTTTAATATTGACGAGGCCACGCTAGTCACCGAACCACGTTAAAATTTTGACAACATTTCACATTGGTTTTTCAAAATTTTCACTTATACTGATATATCAATCAGTACTCAATTTTTGACTTTCAACTTTCAATAACTCGCTCGGATATTGACCGATCGATACGAAACTTTCATTTTCGGCATCAGGGAGTGCATCCGTGTCGAACTGCATACCCTGAACCTTCAAATTCGGATTTTTTTGACAGTCTTTCAAAATCGTCTTGGAAATCCAAATATTTTTGACATAAACTTGAATATCTTTTTTAAATACCGTTAGATTTCTGTTTTATTTGGTTTAATATTGACGAGGCAATGCTAGTCACCTAACCACGTTAAAATTTTGACAACATTTCACATTGGGTTTTTAAAATTTTCACTTATACTGATATATCAATCAGTACTCAATTTTTGACTTTCAACTTTCAATAACTCCCTCGAATATTGACTGATCGATACGAAACTTTCATTTTCGGCATCAGGGAGTGCATCCGTGTGGAACTGCATACCCTGAACCTTCAAATTCGGATTTTTTGACAGTCTTTCAAAATCGTTTTGGAAATACAAATATTTTTGACAAAAATATGAATATCTTTTTTAAATACCGTTAGATTTCTGTTTTATTTGGTTTAATATTGACGAGGCAATGCTAGTCACCTAACCACGTTAAAATTTTGACAACATTTCACATTGGTTTTTCAAAATTTTCACTTATACTGATATATCAATCAGTACTCAATTTTTGACTTTCAACTTTCAATAACTCGCTCGGATATTGACCGATCGATACGAAACTTTCATTTTCGGCATCAGGGAGTGCATCCGTGTCGAACTGCATACCCTGAACCTTCAAATTCGGATTTTTTTGACAGTCTTTCAAAATCGTTTTGGAAATACAAATATTTTTGACAAAAATATGAATATCTTTTTTAAATACCGTTAGATTTCTGTTTTTTTGGTTTAATATTGACGAGGCAATGCTAGTCACCTAACCACGTTAAAATTTTGACAACGTTTCACATTGGTTTTTCAAAATTTTCACTTATACTGATATATCAATCAGTACTCAATTTTTGACTTTCAACTTTCAATAACTCGCTCGGATATTGACCGATCGATACGAAACTTTCATTTTCGGCATCAGGGAATGCATCCGTGTCGAACTGCGTACCCTGAACTTTCAAATTCGGATTTTTTTGACAGTCTTTCAAAATCGTTTTGGAAATACAAATATTTTTGACAAAAATTTGAATATCTTTTTTAAATACCGTTAGATTTCTGTTTTATTTGGTTTAATATTGACGAGGCAATGCTAGTCACCTAACCACGTTAAAATTTTGACAACATTTCACATTGGTTTTTCAAAATTTTCACTTATACTGATATATCAATCAGTACTCAATTTTTGACTTTCAACTTTCAATAACTCGCTCGGATATTAACCGATCGATACGAAACTTTCATTTTCGGCATCAGGGAGTGCATCCGTGTCGAACTGCATACCCTGAACCTTCAAATTCGGATTTTTTTGACAGTCTTTCAAAATCGTTTTGGAAATACAAATATTTTTGACATAAATTTGAATATCTTTTTTAAATACCGTTAGATTTCTGTTTTATTTGGTTTATATTGACGAGGCAATGCTAGTCACCTAACCACGTTAAAATTTTGACAACATTTCACATTGGTTTTTCAACATTTTCACTTATACTGATATATCAATCAGTACTCAATTTTTGACTTTCAACTTTCAATAACTCGCTCGGATATTGACCGATCGATACGAAACTTTCATTTTCGGCATCAGGGAGTGCATCCGTGTCGAACTGCATACCCTGAACCTTCAAATTCGGATTTTTTTGACAGTCTTTCAAAATCGTTTTGGAAATACAAATATTTTTGACAAAAATTTGAATATATTTTTTAAATACCGTTAGATTTCTGTTTTATTTGGTTTAATATTGACGAGGCCACGCTAGTCACCGAACCACGTTAAAATTTTGACAACATTTCACATTGGTTTTTCAAAATTTTCACTTATACTGATATATCAATCAGTACTCAATTTTTGACTTTCAACTTTCAATAACTCGCTCGGATATTGACCGATCAATACGAAACTTTCATTTTCGGCATCAGGGAGTGCATCCGTGCCGAACTGCATACCCTGAACCTTCAAATTCGGATTTTTTTGACAGTCTTTCAAAATCGTTTTGGAAATCCAAATATTTTTGACATAAATTTGAATATATTTTTTAAATACCGTTAGATTTCTGTTTTATTTGGTTTAATATTGACGAGGCCACGCTAGTCACCGAACCACGTTAAAATTTTGACAACATTTCACATTGGTTTTTCAACATTTTCACTTATACTGATATATCAATCAGTACTCAATTTTTGACTTTCAACTTTCAATAACTCGCTCGGATATTGACCGATCGATACGAAACTTTCATTTTCGGCATCAGGGAGTGCATCCGTGTCGAACTGCATACCCTGAACCTTCAAATTCAGATTTTTTTGACAGTCTTTCAAAATCGTCTTGGAAATCCAAATATTTTTGACATAAACTTGAATATCTTTTTTAAATACCGTTAGATTTCTGTTTTATTTGGTTTAATATTGACGAGGCAATGCTAGTCACCTAACCACGTTAAAATTTTGACAACATTTCACATTGGGTTTTTAAAATTTTCACTTATACTGATATATCAATCAGTACTCAATTTTTGACTTTCAACTTTCAATAACTCCCTCGAATATTGACTGATCGATACGAAACTTTCATTTTCGGCATCAGGGAGTGCATCCGTGTCGAACTGCATACCCTGAACCTTCAAATTCGGATTTTTTTGACAGTCTTTCAAAATCGTTTTGGAAATACAAATATTTTTGACAAAAATATGAATATCTTTTTTAAATACCGTTAGATTTCTGTTTTATTTGGTTTAATATTGACGAGGCAATGCTAGTCACCTAACCACGTTAAAATTTTGACAACATTTCACATTGGTTTTTCAAAATTTTCACTTATACTGATATATCAATCAGTACTCAACTTTTGACTTTCAACTTTCAATAACTCGCTCGGATATTGACCGATCGATACGAAACTTTCATTTTCGGCATCAGGGAGTGCATCCGTGTCGAACTGCATACCCTGAACCTTCAAATTCGGATTTTTTTGACAGTCTTTCAAAATCGTTTTGGAAATACAAATATTTTTGACAAAAATATGAATATCTTTTTTAAATACCGTTAGATTTCTGTTTTTTTGGTTTAATATTGACGAGGCAATGCTAGTCACCTAACCACGTTAAAATTTTGACAACGTTTCACATTGGTTTTTCAAAATTTTCACTTATACTGATATATCAATCAGTACTCAATTTTTGACTTTCAACTTTCAATAACTCGCTCGGATATTGACCGATCGATACGAAACTTTCATTTTCGGCATCAGGGAATGCATCCGTGTCGAACTGCGTACCCTGAACCTTCAAATTCGGATTTTTTTGACAGTCTTTCAAAATCGTTTTGGAAATACAAATATTTTTGACAAAAATTTGAATATCTTTTTTAAATACCGTTAGATTTCTGTTTTATTTGGTTTAATATTGACGAGGCAATGCTAGTCACCTAACCACGTTAAAATTTTGACAACGTTTCACATTGGTTTTTCAAAATTTTCACTTATACTGATATATCAATCAGTACTCAATTTTTGACTTTCAACTTTCAATAACTCGCTCGGATATTGACCGATCGATACGAAACTTTCATTTTCGGCATCAGGGAATGCATCCGTGTCGAACTGCGTACCCTGAACCTTCAAATTCGGATTTTTTTGACAGTCTTTCAAAATCGTTTTGGAAATACAAATATTTTTGACAAAAATTTGAATATCTTTTTTAAATACCGTTAGATTTCTGTTTTATTTGGTTTAATATTGACGAGGCAATGCTAGTCACCTAATTACGTTAAAATTTTGACAACATTTCACATTGGTTTTTCAAAATTTTCACTTATACTGATATATCAATCAGTACTCAATTTTTGACTTTCAACTTTCAATAACTCGCTCGGATATTGACCGATCGATACGAAACTTTCATTTTCGGCATCAGGGAGTGCATCCGTGTCGAACTGCATACCCTGAACCTTCAAATTCGGATTTTTTTGACAGTCTTTCAAAATCGTTTTGGAAATACAAATATTTTTGACAAAAATATGAATATCTTTTTTAAATACCGTTAGATTTCTGATTTTTTGGTTTAATATTAACGAGGCAATGCTAGTCACCTAACCACGTTAAAATTTTGACAACGTTTCACATTGGTTTTTCAAAATTTTCACTTATACTGATATATCAATCAGTACTCAATTTTTGACTTTCAACTTTCAATAACTCGCTCGGATATTGACCGATCGATACGAAACTTTCATTTTCGGCATCAAGGAATGCATCCGTGTCGAACTGCGTACCCTGAACCTTCAAATTCGGATTTTTTTGACAGTCTTTCAAAATCGTTTTGGAAATACAAATATTTTTGACAAAAATTTGAATATATTTTTTAAATACCGTTAGATTTCTGTTTTATTTGGTTTAATATTGACGAGGCCACGCTAGTCACCGAACCACGTTAAAATTTTGACAACATTTCACATTGGTTTTTCAAAATTTTCACTTATACTGATATATCAATCAGTACTCAATTTTTGACTTTCAACTTTCAATAACTCGCTCGGATATTGACCGATCAATACGAAACTTTCATTTTCGGCATCAGGGAGTGCATCCGTGCCGAACTGCATACCCTGAACCTTCAAATTCGGATTTTTTGACAGTCTTTCAAAATCGTTTTGGAAATCCAAATATTTTTGACATAAATTTGAATATATTTTTTAAATACCGTTAGATTTCTGTTTTATTTGGTTTAATATTGACGAGGCCACGCTAGTCACCGAACCACGTTAAAATTTTGACAACATTTCACATTGGTTTTTCAACATTTTCACTTATACTGATATATCAATCAGTACTCAATTTTTGACTTTCAACTTTCAATAACTCGCTCGGATATTGACCGATCGATACGAAACTTTCATTTTCGGCATCAGGGAGTGCATCCGTGTCGAACTGCATACCCTGAACCTTCAAATTCAGATTTTTTTGACAGTCTTTCAAAATCGTCTTGGAAATCCAAATATTTTTGACATAAACTTGAATATCTTTTTTAAATACCGTTAGATTTCTGTTTTATTTGGTTTAATATTGACGAGGCAATGCTAGTCACCTAACCACGTTAAAATTTTGACAACATTTCACATTGGGTTTTTAAAATTTTCACTTATACTGATATATCAATCAGTACTCAATTTTTGACTTTCAACTTTCAATAACTCCCTCGAATATTGACTGATCGATACGAAACTTTCATTTTCGGCATCAGGGAGTGCATCCGTGTCGAACTGCATACCCTGAACCTTCAAATTCGGATTTTTTTGACAGTCTTTCAAAATCGTTTTGGAAATACAAATATTTTTGACAAAAATATGAATATCTTTTTTAAATACCGTTAGATTTCTGTTTTATTTGGTTTAATATTGACGAGGCAATGCTAGTCACCTAACCACGTTAAAATTTTGACAACATTTCACATTGGTTTTTCAAAATTTTCACTTATACTGATATATCAATCAGTACTCAACTTTTGACTTTCAACTTTCAATAACTCGCTCGGATATTGACCGATCGATACGAAACTTTCATTTTCGGCATCAGGGAGTGCATCCGTGTCGAACTGCATACCCTGAACCTTCAAATTCGGATTTTTTTGACAGTCTTTCAAAATCGTTTTGGAAATACAAATATTTTTGACAAAAATATGAATATCTTTTTTAAATACCGTTAGATTTCTGTTTTTTTGGTTTAATATTGACGAGGCAATGCTAGTCACCTAACCACGTTAAAATTTTGACAACGTTTCACATTGGTTTTTCAAAATTTTCACTTATACTGATATATCAATCAGTACTCAATTTTTGACTTTCAACTTTCAATAACTCGCTCGGATATTGACCGATCGATACGAAACTTTCATTTTCGGCATCAGGGAATGCATCCGTGTCGAACTGCGTACCCTGAACCTTCAAATTCGGATTTTTTTGACAGTCTTTCAAAATCGTTTTGGAAATACAAATATTTTTGACAAAAATTTGAATATCTTTTTTAAATACCGTTAGATTTCTGTTTTATTTGGTTTAATATTGACGAGGCAATGCTAGTCACCTAACCACGTTAAAATTTTGACAACGTTTCACATTGGTTTTTCAAAATTTTCACTTATACTGATATATCAATCAGTACTCAATTTTTGACTTTCAACTTTCAATAACTCGCTCGGATATTGACCGATCGATACGAAACTTTCATTTTCGGCATCAGGGAATGCATCCGTGTCGAACTGCGTACCCTGAACCTTCAAATTCAATCTTTTTTTGACAGTCTTTCAAAATCGTTTTGGAAATCCAAATATTTTTGACATAAATTTGAATATATTTTTTAAATACCGTTAGATTTCTGTTTTATTTGGTTTAATATTGACGAGGCCACGCTAGTCACCGAACCACGTTAAAATTTTGACAACATTTCACATTGGTTTTTCAAAATTTTCACTTATACTGATATATCAATCAGTACTCAATTTTTGACTTTCAACTTTCAATAACTCGCTCGGATATTGACCGATCGATACGAAACTTTCATTTTCGGCATCAGGAAGTGCATCCGTGTCGAACTGCATACCCTGAACCTTCAAATTCGGATTTTTTTGACAGTCTTTCAAAATCGTCTTGGAAATCCAAATATTTTTGACATAAACTTGAATATCTTTTTTAAATACCGTTAGATTTCTGTTTTATTTGGTTTAATATTGACGAGGCAATGCTAGTCACCTAACCACGTTAAAATTTTGACAACATTTCACATTGGGTTTTTAAAATTTTCACTTATACTGATATATCAATCAGTACTCAATTTTTGACTTTCAACTTTCAATAACTCCCTCGAATATTGACTGATCGATACGAAACTTTCATTTTCGGCATCAGGGAGTGCATCCGTGTGGAACTGCATACCCTGAACCTTCAAATTCGGATTTTTTGACAGTCTTTCAAAATCGTTTTGGAAATACAAATATTTTTGACAAAAATATGAATATCTTTTTTAAATACCGTTAGATTTCTGTTTTATTTGGTTTAATATTGACGAGGCAATGCTAGTCACCGAACCACGTTAAAATTTTGACAACATTTCACATTGGTTTTTCAAAATTTTCACTTATACTGATATATCAATCAGTACTCAATTTTTGACTTTCAACTTTCAATAACTCGCTCGGATATTGACCGATCGATACGAAACTTTCATTTTCGGCATCAGGGAGTGCATCCGTGTCGAACTGCATACCCTGAACCTTCAAATTCGGATTTTTTGACAGTCTTTCAAAATCGTCTTGGAAATCCAAATATTTTTGACATAAACTTGAATATCTTTTTTAAATACCGTTAGATTTCTGTTTTATTTGGTTTAATATTGACGAGGCAATGCTAGTCACCTAACCACGTTAAAATTTTGACAACATTTCACATTGGGTTTTTAAAATTTTCACTTATACTGATATATCAATCAGTACTCAATTTTTGACTTTCAACTTTCAATAACTCCCTCGAATATTGACTGATCGATACGAAACTTTCATTTTCGGCATCAGGGAGTGCATCCGTGTGGAACTGCATACCCTGAACCTTCAAATTCGGATTTTTTGACAGTCTTTCAAAATCGTTTTGGAAATACAAATATTTTTGACAAAAATATGAATATCTTTTTTAAATACCGTTAGATTTCTGTTTTATTTGGTTTAATATTGACGAGGCAATGCTAGTCACCTAACCACGTTAAAATTTTGACAACATTTCACATTGGTTTTTCAAAATTTTCACTTATACTGATATATCAATCAGTACTCAATTTTTGACTTTCAACTTTCAATAACTCGCTCGGATATTGACCGATCGATACGAAACTTTCATTTTCGGCATCAGGGAGTGCATCCGTGTCGAACTGCATACCCTGAACCTTCAAATTCGGATTTTTTTGACAGTCTTTCAAAATCGTTTTGGAAATACAAATATTTTTGACAAAAATATGAATATCTTTTTTAAATACCGTTAGATTTCTGTTTTTTTGGTTTAATATTGACGAGGCAATGCTAGTCACCTAACCACGTTAAAATTTTGACAACGTTTCACATTGGTTTTTCAAAATTTTCACTTATACTGATATATCAATCAGTACTCAATTTTTGACTTTCAACTTTCAATAACTCGCTCGGATATTGACCGATCGATACGAAACTTTCATTTTCGGCATCAGGGAATGCATCCGTGTCGAACTGCGTACCCTGAACTTTCAAATTCGGATTTTTTTGACAGTCTTTCAAAATCGTTTTGGAAATACAAATATTTTTGACAAAAATTTGAATATCTTTTTTAAATACCGTTAGATTTCTGTTTTATTTGGTTTAATATTGACGAGGCAATGCTAGTCACCTAACCACGTTAAAATTTTGACAACATTTCACATTGGTTTTTCAAAATTTTCACTTATACTGATATATCAATCAGTACTCAATTTTTGACTTTCAACTTTCAATAACTCGCTCGGATATTAACCGATCGATACGAAACTTTCATTTTCGGCATCAGGGAGTGCATCCGTGTCGAACTGCATACCCTGAACCTTCAAATTCGGATTTTTTTGACAGTCTTTCAAAATCGTTTTATGAAATACAAATATTTTTGACATAAATTTGAATATCTTTTTTAAATACCGTTAGATTTCTGTTTTATTTGGTTTATATTGACGAGGCAATGCTAGTCACCTAACCACGTTAAAATTTTGACAACATTTCACATTGGTTTTTCAACATTTTCACTTATACTGATATATCAATCAGTACTCAATTTTTGACTTTCAACTTTCAATAACTCGCTCGGATATTGACCGATCGATACGAAACTTTCATTTTCGGCATCAGGGAGTGCATCCGTGTCGAATTGCATACCCTGAACC
This sequence comes from Choreutis nemorana, assembly GCA_949316135.1. NCBI lineage: Eukaryota > Metazoa > Arthropoda > Insecta > Lepidoptera > Choreutidae > Choreutis > Choreutis nemorana. The sequence goes on along the minus strand of OX438615.1, from coordinate 9,205,913 downwards.
TTCAAATTCGGATTTTTTTGAAAGTCTTTCAAAATCGTTTTGGAAATCCAAATATTTTTGACATAAATTTGAATATCTTTTTTAAATACCGTTAGATTTCTGTTTTATTTGGTTTAATATTGACGAGGCAATGCTAGTCACCTAACCACGTTAAAATTTTGACAACATTTCACATTGGTTTTTCAAAATTTTCACTTATACTGATATATCAATCGAAACTTTCATTTTCGGCATCTGGGAATGCATCCGTGTCGAACTGCATACCCTGAACCTTCAAATTCGGATTTTTTTGACAGTCTTTCAAAATCGTTTTATGAAATACAAATATTTTTGACATAAATTTGAATATCTTTTTAAATACCGTTAGATTTCTGTTTTATTTGGTTTATATTGACGAGGCAATGCTAGTCACCTAACCACGTTAAAATTTTGACAACATTTCACATTGGTTTTTCAAAATTTTCACTTATACTGATATATCAATCAGTACTCAAATTTTGACTTTCAACTTTCAATAACTCGCTCGGATATTGACCGATCGATACGAAACTTTCATTTTCGGCATCAGGGAATGCATCCGTGTCGAACTGCGTACCCTGAACCTTCAAATTCGGATTTTTTTGACAGTCTTTCAAAATCGTTTTGGAAATACAAATATTTTTGACAAAAATTTGAATATCTTTTTTAAATACCGTTAGATTTCTGTTTTATTTGGTTTAATATTGACGAGGCAATGCTAGTCACCTAATTACGTTAAAATTTTGACAACATTTCACATTGGTTTTTCAAAATTTTCACTTATACTGATATATCAATCAGTACTCAATTTTTGACTTTCAACTTTCAATAACTCGCTCGGATATTGACCGATCAATACGAAACTTTCATTTCCAGCATCAGGGAGTGCATCCGTGTCGAAATGCATACCCTGAACCTTCAAATTCGGATTTTTTTGACAGTCTTTCAAAATCGTTTTGGAAATACAAATATTTTTGACAAAAATTTGAATATCTTTTTTAAATACCGTTAGATTTCTGTTTTATTTGGTTTAATATTGACGAGGCAATGCTAGTCACCTAATTACGTTAAAATTTTGACAACATTTCACATTGGTTTTTCAAAATTTTCACTTATACTGATATATCAATCAGTACTCAATTTTTGACTTTCAACTTTCAATAACTCGCTCGGATATTGACCGATCGATACGAAACTTTCATTTTCGGCATCAGGGAGTGCATCCGTGTCGAACTGCATACCCTGAACCTTCAAATTCGGATTTTTTTGACAGTCTTTCAAAATCGTTTTGGAAATACAAATATTTTTGACAAAAATATGAATATCTTTTTTAAATACCGTTAGATTTCTGTTTTTTTGGTTTAATATTGACGAAGCAATGCTAGTCACCTAACCACGTTAAAATTTTGACAACGTTTCACATTGGTTTTTCAAAATTTTCACTTATACTGATATATCAATCAGTACTCAATTTTTGACTTTCAACTTTCAATAACTCGCTCGGATATTGACCGATCGATACGAAACTTTCATTTTCGGCATCAGGGAATGCATCCGTGTCGAACTGCGTACCCTGAACCTTCAAATTCGGATTTTTTTGACAGTCTTTCAAAATCGTTTTGGAAATACAAATATTTTTGACAAAAATTTGAATATCTTTTTTAAATACCGTTAGATTTCTGTTTTATTTGGTTTAATATTGACGAGGCAATGCTAGTCACCTAACCACGTTAAAATTTTGACAACATTTCACATTGGTTTTTCAAAATTTTCACTTATACTGATATATCAATCAGTACTCAATTTTTGACTTTCAACTTTCAATAACTCGCTCGGATATTAACCGATCGATACGAAACTTTCATTTTCGGCATCAGGGAGTGCATCCGTGTCGAACTGCATACCCTGAACCTTCAAATTCGGATTTTTTTGACAGTCTTTCAAAATCGTTTTATGAAAAACAAATATTTTTGACATAAATTTGAATATCTTTTTTAAATACCGTTATATTTCTGTTTTATTTGGTTTGTATTGACGAGGCAATGCTAGTCACCTAACCACGTTAAAATTTTGACAACATTTCACATTGGTTTTTCAACATTTTCACTTATACTGATATATCAATCAGTACTCAATTTTTGACTTTCAACTTTCAATAACTCGCTCGGATATTGACCGATCGATACGAAACTTTCATTTTCGGCATCAGGGAGTGCATCCGTGTCGAATTGCATACCCTGAACCTTCAAATTCGGATTTTTTTGAAAGTCTTTCAAAATCGTTTTGGAAATCCAAATATTTTTGACATAAATTTGAATATCTTTTTTAAATACCGTTAGATTTCTGTTTTATTTGGTTTAATATTGACGAGGCAATGCTAGTCACCTAACCACGTTAAAATTTTGACAACATTTCACATTGGTTTTTCAAAATTTTCACTTATACTGATATATCAATCAGTACTCAATTTTTGACTTTCAACTTTCAATAACTCCCTCGAATATTGACCGATCGATACGAAACTTTCATTTTCGGCATCTGGGAATGCATCCGTGTCGAACTGCATACCCTGAACCTTCAAATTCGGATTTTTTTGACAGTCTTTCAAAATCGTTTTATGAAATACAAATATTTTTGACATAAATTTGAATATCTTTTTAAATACCGTTAGATTTCTGTTTTATTTGGTTTAATATTGACGAGGCAATGCTAGTCACCTAACCACGTTAAAATTTTGACAACATTTCACATTGGTTTTTCAAAATTTTCACTTATACTGATATATCAATCAGTACTCAATTTTTGACTTTCAACTTTCAATAACTCCCTCGGATATTGACCGATCGATACGAAACTTTCATTTTCGGCATCAGGGAATGCATCCGTGTCGAACTGCGTACCCTGAACCTTCAAATTCGGATTTTTTTGACAGTCTTTCAAAATCGTTTTGGAAATACAAATATTTTTGACAAAAATTTGAATATCTTTTTTAAATACCGTTAGATTTCTGTTTTATTTGGTTTAATATTGACGAGGCAATGCTAGTCACCTAATTACGTTAAAATTTTGACAACATTTCACATTGGTTTTTCAAAATTTTCACTTATACTGATATATCAATCAGTACTCAATTTTTGACTTTCAACTTTCAATAACTCGCTCGGATATTGACCGATCGATACGAAACTTTCATTTTCGGCATCAGGGAGTGCATCCGTGTCGAAGTGCATACCCTGAACCTTCAAATTCGGATTTTTTTGACAGTCTTTCAAAATCGTTTTGGAAATACAAATATTTTTGACATAAATTTGAATATCTTTTTTAAATACCGTTAGATTTTTGTTTTATTTGGTTTAATATTGACGAGGCAATGCTAGTCACCTAACCACGTTAAAATTTTGACAACATTTCACATTGGTTTTTCAAAATTTTCACTTATACTGATATATCAATCAGTACTCAATTTTTGACTTTCAACTTTCAATAACTCGCTCGAATATTGACCGATCGATACGAAACTTTCATTTTCGGCATCTGGGAATGCATCCGTGTCGAACTGCATACCCTGAACCTTCAAATTCGGATTTTTTTGACAGTCTTTCAAAATCGTTTTATGAAATACAAATATTTTTGACATAAATTTGAATATCTTTTTAAATACCGTTAGATTTCTGTTTTTTTGGTTTAATATTGACGAGGCAATGCTAGTCACCTAACCACGTTAAAATTTTGACAACATTTCACATTGCTTTTTCAAAATTTTCACTTATACTGATATATCAATCAGTACTCAATTTTTGACTTTCAACTTTCAATAACTCGCTCGGATATTGACCGATCGATACGAAACTTTCATTTTCGGCATCAGGGAGTGCATCCGTGTCGACCTGCACACCCTGAACCTTCAAATTCGGATTTTTTTGACAGTCTTTCAAAATCGTTTTGGAAATACAAATATTTTTGACATAAATTTGAATATCTTTTTTAAATACCGTTAGATTTCTGTTTTATTTGGTTTAATATTGACGAGGCAATGCTAGTCACCTAACCACGTTAAAATTTTGACAACATTTCACATTGGTTTTTCAACATTTTCACTTATACTGATATATCAATCAGTACTCAATTTTTGACTTTCAACTTTCAATAACTCGCTCGGATATTGACCGATCAATACGAAACTTTCATTTCCGGCATCAGGGAGTGCATCCGTGTCGAACTGCATACCCTGAACCTTCAAATTCGGATTTTTTTGACAGTCTTTCAAAATCGTTTTGGAAATACAAATATTTTTACATAAATTTGAATATCTTTTTTAAATACCGTTAGATTTCTGTTTTATTTGGTTTAATATTGACGAGGCAATGCTAGTCACCTAACCACGTTAAAATTTTGACAACATTTCACATTGGTTTTTCAAAATTTTCACTTATACTGATATATCAATCAGTACTCAATTTTTGACTTTCAACTTTCAATAACTCCTTCGAATATTTACCGATCGATACGAAACTTTCATTTTCGGCATCAGGGAGTGCATCCGTGTCGAACTGCATACCCTGAACTTTCAAATTCGGATTTTTTTGACAGTCTTTCAAAATCGTTTTGGAAATACAAATATTTTTGACATAAATTTGAATATCTTTTTTAAATACCGTTAGATTTCTGTTTTATTTGGTTTAATATTGACGAGGCAATGCTAGTCACCTAACCACGTTAAAATTTTGACAACATTTCACATTGGTTTTTCAAAATTTTCACTTATACTGATATATCAATCAGTACTCAATTTTTGACTTTCAACTTTCAATAACTCGCTCGGATATTGACCGATCAATACGAAACTTTCATTTCCGGCATCAGGGAGTGCATCCGTGTCGAAATGCATACCCTGAACCTTCAAATTCGGATTTTTTTGACAGTCTTTCAAAATCGTTTTGGAAATACAAATACTTTTGACATAAATTTGAATATCTTTTTTAAATACCGTTAGATTTCTGTTTTATTTGGTTTAATATTGACGAGGCAATGCTAGTCACCTAACCACGTTAAAATTTTGACAACATTTCACATTGGTTTTTCAAAATTTTCACTTATACTGATATATCAATCAGTACTCAATTTTTGACTTTCAACTTTCAATAACTCCCTCGAATATTGACCGATCGATACAAAACTTTCATTTTCGGCATCAGGGAGTGCATCCGTGTCGAACTGCATACCCTGAACCTTCAAATTCGGATTTTTTGACAGTCTTTCAAAATCGTTTTGGAAATCCAAATATTTTTGACATAAATATGAATATCTTTTTTAAATACCGTTAGATTTCTGTTTTATTTGGTTTAATATTGACGAGGCAATGCTGGTCACCTAACCACGTTAAAATTTTGACAACATTTCACATTGGTTTTTCAAAATTTTCACTTATACTGATATATCAATCAGTACTCAATTTTTGACTTTCAACTTTCAATAACTCGCTCGGATATTGATCGATCGACACGAAACTTTCATTTTCGGCATCAGGGAGTGCATCCGTGTCGAACTGCATACCCTGAACCTTCAAATTCGAATTTTTTGACAGTCTTTCAAAATCGTTTTGGAAATACAAATAATTTTGACAAAAATATGAATATCTTTTTTAAATACCGTTAGATTTCTGTTTTATTTGGTTTATATTGACGAGGCAATGCTAGTCACCTAACCACGTTAAAATTTTGACAACATTTCACATTGGTTTTTCAAAATTTTCACTTATACTGATATATCAATCAGTACTCAATTTTTGACTTTCAACTTTCAATAACTCGCTCGGATATTGACCGATCGATACGAAACTTTCATTTTCGGCATCAGGCAGTGCATCCGTGTTGAACTGCATACCCTGAACCTTCAAATTCGGATTTTTTTGACAGTCTTTCAAAATCGTTTTGGAAATACAAATAATTTCGACAAAAATTTGAATATCTTTTTTAAATACCGTTAGATTTCTGTTTTATTTAGTTTAATATTGACGAGGCAATGCTAGTCACCTAACCACGTTAAAATTTTAACAACATTTCACATTGGTTTTTCAAAATTTTCACTTATACTGATATATCAATCAGTACTCAATTTTTGACTTTCAACTTTCAACTTTTGACTTTCAACTTGATCGGATACGCCTGGAAGCTCTCACTCATCACGTAGCCTCTACTTTGACGAGGAATCGGCCCGCTACATCGTCGGATCCAGTTCCAACGCTCCACTTACCATCGGGGGCGCCGCGGCTTGATTCCAATGTCGACGACGAGGTTTGCGTGAACATGAGTGTTAGTAGCCAAGCCAATGAGCAAATGAGGAGGACTTTGGAAAAGGTGATTGTGCAGTATCGATCCACAAGTATTTCTAAACCACGATTACCTCGCTTGCCTACGAACAGACACAACCTTGAGCTGTTGGGGGCCTTAGATGCTTCGCTAGAACCGTATTTACGAACTAGCGAAGACCTAGTTGATACCCACTCGATCTTATATTAAGGAGCCATCGCTGCATGTCGCATTGCTCATGTTAAGTTTCCTGATGGTGACCGAGCATCGCGCCTAGCTGATGTTGTCCCAGAATGGCAAGTACGGCTTGAGCGGCGTATCGACACATCCAGGACCCTTATAGCAAAGTTAATCTGCTTCAGAAGGGACAACAATCGTCCCCGGGTCATGCGTTTTATGAATCGGGCCTTCGCGGGGACTGGAATTAGGTCCCACGAGTATATGGCCTATGTCACGAAGCGCATAGACTTTTTGAAGAAGAAATTCTGTGCGTGGGCGAGCCGTATTCGTCGCTATCGACAGCGTGTGGATCGATTTCAGCAGAATCGCCTCTTCCAAAGCGATCAAAGGAAGGTATATCGGAAGTGGGAGGAAGTCAATCAATTTGTGTCTGAAGGGTGCATGCCAGATGCCATCGCTATGACTGAATTTTGGCGTGGTATCTGGTCGGTGCCAGTTGGACACACCAAGGATGAGTGGATGGATGTAGTCAATCGTGAATGTGAAGCTATCGAAACTATAGAAACGGTCACAATCAGTCCCAATGACGTAAGTTGTGCAATTGATACATCAGAGAACTGGAAAAGTCCTGGGCCAGATGGATTGCACAACTTCTGGTTAAAATGGTTTCGATGTTCACATGAACGATTGGCAACACAATTCCAACAAGCTCTGGAGCTCGGAGCACTCCCAACTTTCCTTACTACTGGTAATACCTTCCTGCTCTACAACATCCGCGCGCGTAACCGACCACAACCTTCACTTGTGGTTCCTCTTATTTAAATTCCTAATACAAGTTAAAACGAACATTTAAAGTTCAAATTTTAGTGTAAAGTGTTAAATAGACCATAGTTAAAGTTTAGTGTGTCTATCAAGAAACAATTTTTCTCTAAACCCACAATATTTACAAATAAACAATACAGGTGATAAAGAACCGTTGATCATTTTCAAATTAGACAGCATTCAACAAATACGCGTAAGCACCGCGAATTTCACGGCGCTTACGACGTTCTGGGCACAAACTCTCGTGTACGGTTGGCTTCATTGTTCACTGGCATTTTTACTAGCACAATCAATAAGGAAGAATAAACAACCTTATTCTTATGCCAATAGAGAACAACTGGACTAGCTAAAAATGTCAACTAGAAATAAGTCTAGCGCTGGCTGTTTGAACAAAATAAATAATAACGAATTCCTGATATGCTCACATTGCAAGGATCCATATGATTTAGAATATGCAAATGTTTCCTCTAAGCGCTTTTCCTCAACAGAAAAAGAAATAAAGGATAAGTGGATATGTCCTAGTTGTCATAATAAACAAAAGAAAAGTGACAATAGTAACACTCCGATTCAAAAATGAACAGTTTAACAGTGCTGGCATCAAGGACACTTACAATGTCACACAACGTAGGAAGGGTCAACAGCTAAGCACATCCCCACCAAGCTTTATTGATCCTGCAATCGTATCTCTTATCAGATCCGAAATACAATCTACAATAGATTCATCCATGAAAACAGTTATGAATTCCACTATAATGAAAGAACTTACCACCATAAAAAATGAACTAACCACTCTTCGTGAACTTAAGTCTGGGATAGAATTCCTCAGCGGGGAATATGATCGTATACAATCAGAGCTCAAAGCCTCAAACGATAAAATTAAGACCTTATCACAAAACAATGCCTCTTTATCAAGCAAAGTCGAAGAGCTATCGAAAAAGCTCAATTTAATGGAGCAACATTCCCGTGAAATGAATATTGAAATTAATGGGTTACCTGAAAATAAATCCGAAAACCTTGCCTACCAAAGTCACAGACACTGATGTATTGACCTGCGTACGAGTTAGAAAAATGGACGAATCGAATAAAAGACCTCGTGCCGTAATTGTCAAACTACAAAATACCAGAGTAAGAGACGAAATAATATCTGCCGTCGTGAAGTTCAATAAAAGTAATTCCACCGACAAACTGAATTCCAGTCACCTTGGGTACGGCGGTAATAAGGTCCCAATTTTTGTATCTCAGCATCTTGCCCCATTCTATAAGGCTTTACACGCTCGATCTAGAATAATTGCAAGAGAAAAAGGTTATCAATTTGTTTGGGTTCGCAACGGTCGTATTTTTGTACGTAAAAACGACCAATCACCAGCAAAGCAAATTAAGTGTAATGATTCTCTGAACAGCCTGTAAACATTTACTACAGCATTGAGACATAGCCCGTAGTATTTGTTAGTAGAATTAGAGGACTGAAAACTAAGACCACAGAACTAAGACTGGCTACACTTGTTGCTTATTATGATGTAATCGTGGGTACTGAAACTTGGTTGGATGACAACGTACATGATAATATCTACTACGTTTTTAGACGGGATCGGTCATTAAGTCGGAACTTAGGTAAAAAGGGAGGTGGCGTCCTCATTGCAGTGTCCAGGAAGCTTCAGTCAAAAAGGTTTCACTATTTCGAGGGCTCTAGTGAAGATCTCTGGGTTGCTGTTACAGACAATTCGAATCGTAATAAGTCAGTTTTACTTTGTGCTCTCTATTTACCCCCACCAGTGTCTTTTGATATTCTTGAATCACTAATTTATAATTGTAACTCTGTACTCCAGTCTTTTATTGGTAACGTTATAATCGTGGGATATTTTAATTTAGGTTTTATTGACTGGGTAAAAAATGCGAATGTTCCTGATAGTCTGTCTCCCTCTGGATACTGTAATGGATTGGGTTACCAGCTGGTCGATTTTCTTTCTCTCAATAATTTTTCACAACTTAATCATGTACTCAACCACAACCTTCGCATTCTTGACTTAGTACTATGCAACTTTGATGGTGTTAATGTGGTTGAAAGCGCCAACCCACTAACTAAACTTGAACCCCATCATCCCGCTCTGGAAATTACTGTAAAAGCAAATAAGCTGTCTCCGCATGTTATTAAACCTTTTGCTACATACAATTTTAAAAAGGCTGATTATGAAATTGTAAATGCAGAACTGGCTAAAGTTGATTGGTTTCTAGAACTCCATAGCCTGGATGATGATGATGTCGCCATCTCTAGATTTTACAGTGTACTTAACTCAATAATAAATCTCACAATCCCTAAAACAAAACGTCGTAAAACCAAATACCCATCATGGTTCTCTAATAACTTAATAAAACTCATTGGTGAGAGAGACAAGGTCCGTAGAAGGTTTAAAATACATGGGAACCCACGAGACCGGCTGGAACTCACTTTGTGTAATAGTCGGGTCAAGTCGCTACTTAAATCCTGCCACTCGTATCATGTGCACACCACAGAGTTATCTGTTAAGAATAATCCCAAAAAATTTTGGTCTTTCATTAATGATCACAAAGGTAGTACATCTGCCCTACCGGGAGAAATGTTCCTTGATAACTCAGTTGCGAACACAAGTCAGGACATAGTCAACTTATTTGCTAGTCACTTTGCGTCTGTTTATTCTTCATCGTTGAGTGTCCCTCGAAATTCCTATGTTGACCGCTACCCCCAGTTTTCTATGAGTTGTGTTAATGTTAGTGAACGGGAAATCTCAAATATCTTAAAAACAATAGACGTACACAAGGGGGCCGGCCCAGATGGCATCCCACCTTATTTTATTAAAAAGACCTATAAGCACTTGGCACTTCCTCTAAAAATCTTATTCCAAAAATCTCTGAACAAAAAAACTTTTCCTTCTGTATGGAAGCGAGCCAATTTGGTCCCGGTATATAAAAAGGGTGACAAACAAAGCATAAAAAATTACAGACCCATCTCTATCTTAAGCATGTTTTCAAAAATATTTGAAAAAACTGTTTGTCCTGCCGTAACGAAGCATATAGATAATTTTTTGACTGATTCTCAGCACGGTTTCAGAAAAAATAGATCAACGGCGAGTAATTTGCTATCTTATGTCTCCGATTTAGCTGAGGGCGTGGATGATGGGGCTCAAATAGATACAATTTATACGGATTTTACAAGTGCATTTGACAAAGTAAACCACAAAATACTTCTTTCTAAATTATCGTCCTTTGGCATTCACGGAACTTTGTTGGGGTGGTTCGAGTCTTGTCTTTCAAATAGGGAGCAGCGGGTAACGTTACGTGGTTTTACATCGCTTCCAATATTACCATCATCAGGCGTCCCCCAAGGCTCGCATCTCGGACCAATCCTGTTCTTGGTATTCATCAACGACATCGCGGAAGTCCTAAAACACAGCAACTGTTCCATTTTTGCTGACGATCTTAAAATTTATACATCGATATATTGTAATAAAGATGCTCATCTGCTTCAATTGGATCTTGACTCTATTTATAAATGGTACATAGATAACGCGATGGAACTCAATGCCAAAAAATGTACTCCTATAAAATTTACTCGGAAAAAAAGTACAATTCTGACTAAGTACACTATTGGTGATGAAGTCTTGGATGAGTCCGGAACTACAAGAGACCTTGGTGTAGAAATCGATTCCAAACTTAATTTTCATAATCAATTCGATAGTGTTTTATCCAAATCATGGAAAACGCTAGGTTTTATAAAACGCATTTCTGTACACTTCCGTAAAACGAGTACACTAATTACTCTCTATAATGCTTTCGTGCGCAGTACTCTCGAGTATGCTTCGATAGTTTGGAGTCCTTCGTATGTCACTCACAAAGCAAGATTCGAACGTGTGCAGAAAAACTTCACAAAGTTCCTAGCGTATAAAGACCGAAACTGTCCCTACCGAGCAGACTTGGCCCACTTCAACATGCTCTCCCTCGAGAGGCGACGCGGGATTTATGAGGTTGTGTCTTTGCATAAGATCATCCACGGGAAAATGGTTTCACCTGCCCTATTAGACAAAATAAAAATGTCAGTTCCCAACAGGATCCCAAGGCACAAAATCACCAATCTCCTCGCTACGTCTTTCTCCAAAACAAACCTTGGACAACACTCCTCTCTTAATAGGATGATGATGAGCTATAATATGAGCGTGTCTTTGAACGGCGACATTGACATCTTCCACAACACTGAGCATCAGATAAGGCGGCTTTTAATTAAAAATCCTGACTCTGATAACACTTAGCACAATTGTTTTAATCCTGGATATTTTTATTAATATTAATATTATTTGCCATTATTTTTAAGATTCTATTTTTGTTTTTATTTTAAGTTTAATAGTTCATTTTAATTTTAATTTTATATTTATTAGTAATTTGTAAATGTATTTATTATATTGTCTTGTTACGCCTGCACCATAAATGTTGTGTGCATCTGTAATTGGCGTGTACACTAGACTATGCACCCTTATAATAAAATATTGTATAGATTTATGTGCACGCTGTTGATGTGCCAATTTAAATAAATAAATAAATAAGTCCGGTAGTACCACGGAAGCGAAAAACTATCGACTCATCACGTGCTTGCCTACGCTTTACAAGCTCCTTACATCCATTTTGAGATTAAAAATAAATTCGCACATCGTAGCGAACAATATTTTGGCCTTATCTCAAAATGGATGTAGGGTTGGGTCCCGTGGTACTAAAGAGCTTCTCCTCATAGACATGACCATTTGCCAAAAAGATAGGCGGAGCAGGCGGGCCCTCTCAGCTGCCTGGATCGACTATAAGAAGGCCTATGATTATTGTGCCTTATTCATGGCTGAGAAGGGTGTTGGAATTGTATAAAGTTGATATCACTCTAAGATCCTTCTTAAGCTCGTGCATGGAGCAGTGGACCACAGTCCTTCGTCAACCAGGTAGTAGGGATGGCTCCTCCTGTCCGCAAGACTTTATAAGGATTAAGCGAGGTATTTTCCAGGGTGATAGACTAAGTCCATTATGGTTCTGCCTGGCTCTGAATCCTCTCAGTACTTTGCTGAAGGATTCAGGATTAGGCTGTCGGCTTCGGAGAGAGGGTGAGTTAATTTCTCATCTGCTGCATGGATGATATCAAACTGTTTGCACCAAATCTTCCTGATTTGATGGTGTTACTAAAAACCACAGAAATCTTTAGTAATTCTATCAAAATGGAGTTTGGTGTAGATAAGAGTGCGGTTATGCATATACAAAGATATTGTAAAATCTACAAATTTACAACTTTCTGAGTCAATATCTTTCAAATTTCTATCCGAAGCAGACACCTATAAGTACCTTGGTATGTCACAGTCTTTGGATATTGTGGACAGGGACATTAAGCAAGCGATCAAGGAGCGCTCCTTCTGTCGTCTGACAAAAGTACTGAAAAGTCTTTTGTCAGGTGGCAACAAGGTGCGCGCCTTTAACGCTTGGGTAATGCCCCTGCTCACTTACTCCTTTGGCATACTAAGGTAGACTCAGACTAAGCTAGATGCCCTGGACAGAAAGGTCCGTTTTCAGCTCACTGCGCATCGCATGTTGCACCCGCGCTCAAGCGTAATGAGACTGTACATACCGCGAAACTGTGGAGGACGCGGCTTTTTAAGAACCTCCACAACTGCGAGGTGTGTAGTCTTAGGGAATATTTCTTTGGAAATGAGTGTGCGGTGCAATGCGATATGGTGGCAGTTGACAAGGCCTTTACCCCGCTATCCTTGGCAAAAGAGAACTGGCAAATGCCAAAGGTCCTTAGCACTGAGAACCGCAAGGACATATGGAAGAGCAAGGAGTTACATGGGCGGTTCTACCGGGTCCTGACAGGGCCTGATGTTGATCTGCTTGCATCGGTGAACTGGCTACGCTTCGGGGACCTCTTTGGAGAAACCGAGGGTTTTGTCTGTGCAATTGCTGACGAGGTCATGATGGCTAACAATTATAGGAGGGATGGTACGATCGACATTTGTCGGGCATGCCGCCGTCCTGGAGAGTCACTCAGGCATATTATTTCCGGTTGTTCTCATCTGGCCAACGGTGAGTACTTACACAGACATAACTTAGTAGCTAGGATCATTCACCAGCAACTTGCACTTCGATACGGACTTGTGGAGACCGAGGTACCGTACTATAAGTACGTACCTTCGCCAGTTCTCGAAAATGGTCTTGCTACGCTTTATTGGGATCGATCTGTCACGGACAGGACTATTATAGCCGTCGTGCAATACTCGTCGACATCACCATCCCGCATGACGAGAACCTCGTGAAAGCCGAGAAGGACAAGCTCAGCAAGTATCTTGACTTGGCCCACGAGGTGACCGCCATGTGGGATGTTGATTCGACGATCATTGTACCGATAGTTGTTTCAGCGAACGGTCTCATAGCGAAGAGTCTCGACCAACACCTGAAGAGACTCTCGCTAGATAGCTGGATCAAGGGTCAGATACAAAAAGCAGTACTCCTAGACACGGCGAGCATTGTCCGGAGGTTCCTCTCTCTGCAGCTCTAACCACCGGAAGCTTGAGCATTGCCCCGCTGCCGGTTGCTACAAATGGTTTACGCAATAAAAAAGAGTTTGCTTATAATGTTTTACTGTACAAATAGCAGTAGCAACGAAGTATTTACATTACTTCGAGGACGAAGTAACGTCAGTATGGCCGTGATAGATTCATATAAATCTATCTATATGTAATGTCGTAGTGTACTGTGACTTTCATTGATGTTTAAACTAAAAGTGTTGATTTGATTTCTTTCGTCAAATTTTACATCAAGTTTATGATTGTTATATTGTTTTTGGTAATATAACAGTATGATAGTACTACTAGAATAACTTTTAAATGGTTATATAATTACTGATTAAACATTAATTAATGTCTGTTCTTTTTCACGAATTTGAAATAAAAATTATTTTGTTTAGCATTTCGTTTATTTCGTAACTTGCAAAATGTTATGGAAATAATTGTATTTGTGAATAAAATATAGTAAATAATATAGGAATTGCTATATATAAACAATTATGATGTATATTAATTATTTTACTAATAAGTATTGATTTGATTACATGTCTGGAGTAATCCTTGTATGTGATTGGTTCGTTATCATTTGTTTATTTAAATTACTAATATTATATAAAGACTTGTACATTTGTCATTGAAATAATTGTAATAGTAAAAGGATAACTATTAACTAAATAATTATAATGTTTATTCTTGATTTTGAATGTATATTGATAAGTTTTGGTTTTTATTCAAATTCTAGCTTCTGATTGGTCCATTGTAATTATTGGTAGGATATGTGGGGTGATTTAGGGCTATAAAAACGGACACCCGAGCCTAATACGGGGACCCCGTTGGGGCTACAAGTTTTGAGGCCTCCCAGCCTTAAGGCTTGTAGACCCAACGTAATGCCCGGTTTTGAGGGCATCAACGCAAGGAGGCGACGCGCAGCTACGCTGCGCCTCGCTCCCTTGCGGGGAAGCACTCGCCGCGCGGTTAGTTCGGTTACGCTGCGAAGGCCAATAGGGCCGCAGTTAGGGTCCAAAAAAAAAAAAAAAAAATAATACGGGGAAATATCTTTGGAGTCCGTTGCAGTCACCATCATCAGATAAGTACTTCCTTTTCTATTTGTAAAACTGTAATTGATCTGTCACTTATTCTGACTTTGATTTAAGATTTGTGTATTTGATTGATTTATGACAATAACTGTTATGATATTAATGTTATGTGAAAATAGCAACTACGGGGTTTCTTGCCGGATTCTTCCCCGCAGATAGGCGTTCCGAACCGGTGGTAGTTTATTAGCCTGTTTAAATAAAAACATGTTGATGCTGATTCTGATTTTGATTTCGAGTATATAATATAACACCTATTTCATTGTAGATATTTGTCCATGTACATATATATTTGTGTACATAAACTTGAATGTGGGTATGTAAGAATAGATACACAGGTACATTAAGTTTCCTTTCTATTTAAAGCTATTATAACATGTCTGTAATCAACATTGGTTTGAATACTTTTTGAAATGGTTTCAGTTATTTTAATGTACCAGTAATATTCATTATTCAATATAAAGTGGATTAATTCCAATAATTTGTTCAGTTACTTTTTAAAATTAGTTATTGATTACTAGTTAACCTATTAAAATCTGACTATAGCTTACTTTACAAAATAGCCTTGAGCTTTATTTTCTAATAAAGCTGTATTTTACTTACAACTATTGATACTTCCACTTTAAATTATAACACAGGCAATGAAATGGCAGATAAATTAGCTAAGCAAGCCATCCAGGTAGGATCATCCTCTCACTTCAAATATGTTTCCAGAGACCTACGCTCCCTTGCAAGACCTAAACTAGACAAATGTTGGAATGACTTGTGGCAGAGTTCTAGAACTGTCAGAGGAAAACTGTATGGTAGCCTACAACCTCAAATTCCACCTAGGCCTTGGTTCTTTAGGTACTGCAATGGTGACAAAATATCCACTTCTACCATAATTCGTCTTAGATTGGGTCATGTGTGCTCCCCGGTCTTTCTTGCGAAAATTAGGTTGAAGGATCACTCCCTCGGCGAATGTGGTTTGGCTGAGGGTACTCTGGAGCATATTTTGTTTACTTGCAACAATTTAAGAATTTATTTATATGACTGTCTTCCTTAAACTATCCCCCGTCCCGTCAATCTTAACTATTTGTTATCCCTGTCTCATGCAAAGTTTGTGAAGTACCTTATTATGTTTATTAAATCCAATAATATAAAATTGTGAAGTCTTTGTGCTGTTCTCGTGTTGTCCGTTTGTTGTCCATATAATGTAAATATATGTTTTTTGTTTCGTTACAGATTCGGCAACTGATCACAAGTCAGAACACCGATCATTTTCCAATTTCTAACATTGTTTGTTTTCATCACGTGACATTGGCTTAGTTGTCGTCCAATACGACAGTCGCCATAGAAAGAACTGAATTGAATTGAAACGAACAAACATAAAACATACAAATAAACACCTAAACCGTCCAGGAATTCCCTCAACCGTCGTCATCATCATCAGACTCGTAATGACAGTCACAACCCATCTAGGTGTAAAGCTCTCATCAATGCAAACTAATCAAACCCAAAAACAAGGTAACTGCTGTAAATCCCTGAGGAGTTCACTTGACTGTCTTTCGGCTCCATCATCAGCTGATCGACCTCATCATCAGACCTTCAATAAATTGTAATACTTTAAAATACTTAATGAAAAATTTAAAAAAGCGCTAGTCACCCCTACAATTTTCAAAGATTCCCCTCGATTTCTCTGGAATGCCATAATAAGATCCTGGTCTCCTTATCATGGGACCACCCTCGGGATATTTCCTTTCCAACAAAAAAAGAATCATCAAAATCTATTCATAAATCCTCCTCCTTTTTTTAAAGTCGGTTAAAAATAGGCCCCAAACCTGTTATTTGGAAGTAGCAGAAAAAAATAAATATATTAGGTATTTATTTTATATAATTTATATCTATATACACACTACCTAGTACATACTAACTGACCATACCTGACCATATTGAGTTAGGTAGTTTAAATGTTGGGTAGTTTTTCAAACGTAATAACGTAACGAGTCAATAAGAAAATTATTAATTATTAATAGCTATGTCGCGTGGATCTTTTATCCGTTTGATATTCAAATTTATTTCTGAGATTTCGTTGTCTATTTTACTATTACCGATGTCTTATTAATTATTCTCCATGGCGCTCTACATTTGTTACTAGATGTATGTATAAATTGGTTGTTACACACCTTTTTTGACTGCCGTATACAATGTTTTAGGACACAAGAGTGACTTATTATATATTAAGATCGCTATATTTTTAGTAAATAATGGAGAAATATAATTTAAGTTATCTTGTTTTAGTGTCAAAATGAGTAATTTCCTAACAAAACAAATTAAGATCGACTTCATTACCAAAATAAAGTAAATACAACATCAAACATTTACATGAGTAAAGAAAAGGTATTTTATTTTGTTGTTTGAAATCCTTTTTACAACTGTTGATGCTTAAAGTGTTCGAATAATTAAATGTTTTTGCCTTCTCTCCTTCTCCTTTTCAAAAAAATTGCACTTCTGAAAAATTTTGGAGTCTAGGTTAGGAGGAACTACTTATGATTTTTTTAGTTTTTCATTTTGCTACTCTATGTTCGAATAACTAATGCTATATGGAACGTCATAATACGGTATTTCTGTTCAGATTCTCGGGCATTATTTTCAGAATTAAGTCCTATAAATTTTATTCACTTACTCGTATTTCTAATATATAATCAGGTATTTTTTTTATTTGGTTGGTTTTAAATGTTGTATGTAATAAAAATTCAGCTCTTATTTATAAATTTATTTGGACCACAGCATTTTTTTTGACGTTTCACATTTATTACATAGTAATTATAATATAAAATATTATTATATATAATATTATTATTATTTATTATATAGTACAGGTAAAACCACCAGGCAACACTCCAGATCTAAAAATATATTTACATTATTTGAAGCAATGCATTATTTGATGTTCAGTTCAGTACATCTGTAGCAGTGCCAACGACTAATACATTGATGTACCGTAGTTTTATATAGTCAGTCATTCGTCAGGAAATTGCCTCAGTTCAGTCAGTCCCGTGTAATGCCACGGGCAACTAATGGAACCTCCCCCAGTAAATGGATACTTATATATGTTATTTGGATGACTTTGCACTAAAGGAGGTCTTACACACCTTACCTAATTATAGATTTAAGAACAATGCGTATCGTATGAGTGATTGCTTATGTAATAGGTTACCAAAGGAATTATTATGCATAAATTTAAAAGTCAAATAAACCTTTGGACAAGTTCTTCTATAATATAAATTAATTCCTGCCCAATAAAAGATAAAAATACAATAAAAGAAATTACACAGTAATGTTTGAATTTCGTAATGACACGTATTTAATGAATTTATATATATTTGACTGAAATTGTGTGTATTTAGTTATTATTATTTAGGACGCTAAAAACCATTGTGAAGAACATGTACCAACCAAAAACCTGATAAAAATATATTTTATTTTACCTTATCTACCGTAAGGTAATGCACAGGCCTTCACCAAACAAAATATACGAGTAACTTATTCATCGTCTTATGAACAACTAACAAGAGAAAAAAAAACCTAAATAAATTTAAAGGACTGACTTTTATTTAATGAATCACTAATTAAAAAATCTACTTCATCCCTAATTAATTAAACTACTTTTAACCTTTAGTTTATGAAACTTTTGTGATACATTTAAATGTCTTTTGGTTATATTTCATTGTCAGTCGGTAGTAAGGAGAGTGGGAGCGGCTCGGGTGCAGCTGGTGGTGGCGGTGGTGGTGGTGCGCTGGTGGTGGTAGTGGTAGTGGTGGTGGGCGGGTCCAGACCTTTGATCTCGAATTGTCCGCGGAACAGCGGTCGGAATAAGCGCAGGAACGACTGGTAGCGCACCGCTGAGTTCTGTAAAGTACATACGACACAATGTTACTATTTTATTCATACCTGTCATTTAAACAACGACGTCCTTTGATCGAATAATCAACGAATAATGCAGCTGTGCAATGACGCACAGGCTGTGCCCGGACACTCTTACAGCTTTCTTGGGACCCGCAATGAACTTAATCAGAAGAAATAGGAGGTAGTAAAAAAGCGGTTTCAGACTCCCTCCCAGCAAAGCGGAGAAAGCAATGGAAACGGTGCAGAGGCTAAAAGCTTAAGGGATCTACGGTCAGGAGACGCCTGACAGTCAAAACACCACGGCATGCTACTAACTAACAGGGGATAAATTAAACATTATCCTAAATATTGCACAAGAAATATTGGTGACAAAACTTTTAAAGGCACGGAAGTTTCTCCTTCTTTTTCACAAGATCTTGACCTTTCTACGATTATGCCTGTGTGTCCAAAACTATGGTGCGATCAATAAGCCCGTGTAACGTATTGCCCATCTTATTTACTACCTGCGATTGTATACATATAGATGTGTGCGTACCTGTATGACGTCACCAACTATTTTAGTGGTCTTGATGAGGAGGGAGACGGAAGGCCCAAACAGGTTCCCCGGAAAGTCGAGGCTGACCTTGTTGCGGTCGAACTCGGGTATCCCGTCCGACGAGGTGGGGGCCTGCCTCCTCCAGCGCGGTGCCCCAATGAGTGCCTGGCGCGTCCGCCGGGGGGGCCCACTGGCGGCCGGGCTCCGCGACCACGATGGGATCGAGATATCCGGTCGGAGGCCTCTCCACGTAATGCCATCCTGCACACACACACACTCAACATATACCACCTACTCCTGCTGAACACTACTACTGTATTATATATTGAAAATTGAGAATTTTTTAGTTAAACAAAACTTCAATTGGTTCATAGAATAACCCAACCACATAAATAACATTTAATCGTTTTACACATAAAAAGTTTTAATAGCTTTAATTGAAAATTGTTATTAGAATGCTAAGAACAGTTCAACATGTACACTTAAATTGCAATAATAATTAAATGATTGAGTTATAATATGCAAGTATTTATGTATGTATATTATGTATAGTAAATATAACCTCTCTCACCTCGTTTCAGTTACATCCAAATTTCAGAAGCACATAATTTATATAACATTTGTAACAGGTACATATACATTTTGTTTTTTGTCACTAATTTTTTGCTGCCTTAAATATAGTTCTTATATAATGTTTTACATTTTTACAATGAATATAAAGATATTATTTTGTTACATATATTGCTTATAATTGAGTGTAAAAATATATTTGGAAAGTTATTAATCTCACAGTCATAAATTTTTGAAAATATTGAGTTTTGACATGTTGATTGCGGTTGAGTTTTTATATTTTAATTATTTTGCCATTTGTTATGTTTCATCGTGTCTGCTAAATAAAAAGGAAATTAAAAACATGTATCATTTTATTATTTATTTCATCTTTTACAATTTATAAAGAAATCAAATTAACATGACTTCTTAATGGCGATCATTATTATATTACGTTCAACAAAATATTCATAATATTTTAGGAAAGGATATGAAGGACTTATGAAAAAGAATAAAGAAAAATGTTGCGGGTATTTGTGGGAGAAGAAAATGATTAGATGACAAAGTGAGAGATGTAATAAGATGAGAAAGTGTTGGTGTGAGTCGCACATTGTGTGAGCGGGCGACTGCGAGTGCGCGCATACTGTGTGAGCGTGTGATAATTACGTAACGGGTGCTACGATGTACTACGTGTGTACTACGGATGTTCTACAGTGCAGTCTTGACTACGCTACCTTGACGATATCAATGACATCGACGCGTTACTTGATTGACATTATTTTCATGCGTGTGTTATCTACTGGTGCTACAAATATTTACAAACGTTATGTTCAGGCAAATATTGGCAATAACAATTAAACTACTCGACGTAAACAGACAAGACAGGACTAGAACCAAAGATCAAAGACTAGAAACAAAATGGTTATTTTTCCTTATTTATAGTATTTGTCAAGAGTGACAATATATATTCATTATATAATGTTTAGACTTAAAAGTAACGTGTACTGTACAGGTAATAGGAAGGTGCTAATGTAAACCAACGTGCAGTAAAACAAACACAAGTTTTAGAAACGTATTTAATATCACCACCGGTCACCTAAAACTATTTACAAATATAACATAAATATACAAATTAAAGATAAGCTTTACTGGGCTCGGAGCGCGCTCGACACACACATACGTATATACCAAGATAATGATATACTGTATACAGTATGTATGTGTGAGCGTGTACCTCACTCACTAGGTGCTACCGCGAACTGTACATGCGGACAGATGACAGGGATGCAACGACGGATACACAGGGAGTGGAAAAGGGAGGGAATGGGGGAGGGGGGAGGAACAACTATACAAGGTGCAAAACGGCAATCTCATGATGTTTTCACTCGAATGTTACTTTTAAAATTTGTAACAATCAGCAGTCTTATTCGTATTTAGCCTCTGAATGAAACCTTAACATTAGTTAACGAAGAATTTAATTTTATTGTTACGTATTTCCTTGGATGTCATCATCCCAATACATTTTTTATTGATACAATTTTTGCATCAGCTTCTATTCGAGTGAATTGGTGCGAGAGATAGCGATGCTAGCGTGGGAGGAAAGGAAGGGTAGGGGAGGGGTAGTGATGATTTAAGAGTCGTCCTCCTCGGAGGAGTCGACGGTCTCAACGGTGGCGGTGGCGCCGGCGCCCCCGGACGAGGACCCCGACAGCGAGCTGATCAGCGAGATGATTGAGCCCAGCCCACCACCGGAGCCCCCACCGGAGCCCCCAGAGCCACCAGACGCGCCGCCCAGCAGACCTGACACGGCCTGGATCTTGGGTCCCAGCAGCTGTAGCTTGGGCCCGATGACCTGCCCCACAATGCCGCTCAGTGAGGCTAGTCCATTCTGCGGCGGCTCAATGCCATACTGCTTGTTTTTCTCGATGTTCTGACGGTCCAACGTCTCCACGAGCCGAGTCTTGGCGTCTATTATTGAGTTAATTTTCTGTAACGAATGACACGAGTTAGCCTTGCTACACAATGTACTCCGCGACACATTTGCACACAAGGTATATAGATATAGCATGTGGAGCTCACCCCGAACACGAAGCCGAGGATGGCGTTCTTGACTCCGAACTTGGCCTGCGTGACTCCCTCCAGCTTCCTCTTCTCCCGTGCCTGCTCCTCCCCCGCCGCGTCCTGCGCACACATACACACCACACGTTACACAAGCACGCACACACATGCACCGACACCGCACTAACACTAGCCACCACACCACCACCACCATCACCGTCACCACTCACCACCCAGCAAACCGCGCGCGGTGCACTGATTGATAAAAAGCAATGAGATAGAACACAGGAATATGAAATAATGCTCACCACAAATCACCAATTCGAAGAAAGCGATTGTCTTGAGAAAAAAAGGATACACATTTATTGTACATATTGTACGTATAAAGAATTGAAAAAATAAAAGTAAAACTTTTTTAATAATCTAACGCCTGATTGTAAGTAAATAAAAAGATTTCATGTGGTATATGGAGCAATGTCCAATAATAGTTAATGAATAAAGTGAATGCAACATTGCTGTGTTTTAGTTCGAAAGAGAGCCAGTGTAATTACCGGCACGAGAGGTAAAACCACTTCACTTCTGCATGGGCAACGTATTAGCGATACTCTTGGCGTTCTAGACATCCATGGTGTTATATAAAATATTATAAATCTGCATTACTCAGTAGCTATACATTTGTAGTAGATAAATACGTCTATGTCGCAAAATAACCGACAGAAATAATATTCCATTCATGAAAAACATTCGTCACTGTTCCACGACTACTTTTTAAATCTTTATGTTGAGAGTCCGCCCGTGTATTGTGCAGCCAATAGCACAGTCACAAACGAACGTTAACCACATTCATGGGTCAATGGGTGTATGTCAATGACATCAGTAATAAGTACTTCATCAACACATCCCCGTTTTTTTTTATTTCTACTAAAGGAACATTTTTACAAGCGGAGATTCCTTGAACCGACATTTAGAACGTAATGATTAAATTTCACAATCCGAGATGAGTCGTTGTGTAGTAGGTACCATAGTATTTGTATGTAGAGTGTGCCGGTCGTGCAGGTAAACGGACGTATAAAGGTCAAATTAAAGCAGGAGATACAACGCTAACAGGTAAAGCTAACACATTTCTATAAACTAATAAATTGGTTAAAGCATTACAGAGGATTTTCATTTTTTGAAATCGTTGTCAAAATTTTATATCAAAGACAATTTCTTGTAATTTTTACATTTCAATTCACAAGCACTGTGGCTATTTTTGATGTGACAAATGTACAATATTCAGATTCTAACCACCTTTTTAATCCCGAAGGTCGGTGTATGTACGTGTATTGAGGACCAACCGCCGCCGCCGCCGCTGTACCGGCTGACAGACGTGATCTGAACCAACAAACCGACTCCACACACATCATCCCATTCAAATTATACCAAATCACCGATCAAATTGACAGAAACGTCTATAAATTTGAAGCTGTTCTTAGCATAACATATTAAAATGAGTTGGTTTTATGTACATCGCTGTGTATGGTCGCATGGTCGTGTGCGAGGTGTTGACTTGCATGTGTGTGTGTGGTTGTCGCGTCGTCGCTAGCAGTCACAGATGATTACGCAACACGCGCCTGCGCCGGGAGCGCGACACTGTGACCCTACAGCGAGGTGTAATGACAACTAGGCAGACAAACCCGCAGGCAAAAAAGCCTGTTCAGTGCACAACCATCGCAAACAGGTCAGATCTGCTAGGTATACAGCGAACACCGGCGGACAAGCACTAGTACACCCGCACACGCATGCTTACACTACATCATTATTATCCCTTTAAAAATAAATATTGAGATAGTAAATGTGAGTATCGGACACTAATTGAACCTACTCAGTATTGAAGGCCACCTCCTTTAAAAAAAAAAATTACATCCTATATAATATTCATAAAGATAAATCAAGTACTTTAAATGGTGCTGTATAACTAGTGAGTTATAAACATTAGTTGATGTGTTTGGCGGCGGAGCGGTGGTGCAGCGGTGGCGGGTGTGGGTCGAGGACGCCCGCCTCTCGACTCGAGTCCAGCACGAGACCGCAGCGGCACTCTGCCTCGCCTGCCCACTCACTCACTCAATCATAAATAACCGCAAAAAGGGCTTTTATTTAGTAAGCCTATGCCTATGTACTGGACTCACTATTTTCATCTGAGAAATATGACATTATTAGAGTGAACTTATTTGTTAAGTAGACGAATAAGTAGTGTGTGTATGTTTTTAATATTATACATACAATTAAACTGTAATTGATTGCTGATATCAATGTTCTTGCAAAGCAGCGGTAATAGACAGTGAGTGCGGATAACACAAGCAAGTCTACGGCTCAAAATCAAAGTCCATGATTAACATTAACATTAACATTAGCGACCACCGCCGGAGGTCCGTCGCCGCACCGACGCCCGCAAACACCAAAACACCTCATTATATTTATTATGGCCCACTGTAACATTGTGACATGAACAACTTAATGCAATTCATATTAAAGGCAAATAAAATTTTAACTTGTACTAGTTTTGTGCAATATTTTGCAATAAATTTGTAATTTTGGGACCAAAACATACTCTTAAATCATACATTTAAGGTCGGCTCCATGATTATACAGTCTCAGCAATAACATTCACTCATGTAGACATTGTCAGCACACTCACTACACTACATATTTAAATTTACTGTTAACAATTTATAGTAAATATGACGTTCAACCAATGAATCAAGTTAAAAAATAGTCCTTAAAATTGTATGGCGAGAGCGAGTGCTTATGATGTAAACAGGACAGAATTATAAACAATGGACAAGTTGTTTTTACTGTAGCAGAGAACTTATATGATATGGTCGTCAATTCTCAGCATATTTATACCATAATCGATTGTCAAATCTAAAGGCGCGGGACCACTACAGCTTTATTTCTCATTATTCGTTACAGAAATATGAACTAATCGATTCCATTATTAGATTGTTTTGCATGGATCGTTGCTCTAATTCATGCGAATATTTCACATGGAAAAACTTATGAACCAGCTTGAACAATAAGTTGGTTTTGTTGGTTTGTGTGAAGTGATCGGTGTCCTCATGGATACTGTTTCCTTTAAATATTTAGCAATAGCTTTGTTTGCTGCTTGGGGATGTATTGTTGTATGTTGCTGTTATTTCTCAGTGAATCATGTAAAATAGCCAGCAATTTCAAGCAGCACAACTAGAGCAAAAAGATAACTAAGTAGGAGATTAAATGTAAAGTAAGCATCATTAGATGTGCAATAAACAACGTACTGTATCTATGGGTATGTGTCCCACTCTCAATCGTTTATATTATTATACACACATGTATGTAGCGATGTTTATAATGTACGTAATGCATGTACTCGTATGATGGAGCTTGCGTCGGGCGGAGACCTTCGCAACCGGGCGCTCACTCATTTACGAAATGTTGCGATTTTATCGATCCTTCCTCAAATAACACCTTCTGCACTAATCAATTAAGTATTTGAAAGTTTGCTTCGGCATTCAATGTGCTTGATTGCAACAAGTTATTATTATTACATTAGAGTCACCAAATGCTAATGAGTATTGAAACAGTTATTGTACATCATATTGTAAGCGGCTGCAGTCATCGTTAACTAACAACTAAACAATGTTAAATGCTTCTAATTTAATTAATCATTTCGAAAGGTAATATTTTATACATATCCAATTTGACCACAAAGTAGAATTCATCTTTTTAATTTTTAATAATGCAAAAATATTATTTTATATTGAAATTTATAATAGTGACGTAACGCATGGCACAGTAGTTTAACTAAAGTGGTATTGGCTGGTTTGTATTCGCTCGCGGATTGTTTTAAGTGAAAGACTCAATAATCGAGGGCAGAGAGCAAGCGCACGTAACTCTACCGTCTCTACCGCCGCCGCCGCCGCGTTGTAGAGTCGATGTAGAGAGTTGTGCAATAACAGACTCTACCGACCTCACGGCCTGCATAGAGCATCTCTACCGACGCTTGCCGTCATCGATTTACATTAGAGAGGATGAGCACTCGATGCTGGAGGTTGTCTTCGAGTGCGATATTAAGATGAAGCGTCGCAATATACTCGTCCACGTAGATTTATTTCAGACGAGTGTAGGACGTGAGGTCACGGACTATGTTTAATAGAGGCATTACTTCAATGGACGCATTTAACGCACAGCTTGTAACTTTAACTGTGACAATTACGACCTTTTTGTCATTGTGACAATGTTTATATAATGTCTGCAGACTCAACGACAACAAACTAATGAAACTGGTTTTTTGAAAACAAAAGTAAGAAATCGATCGTACAAAAACATATGAGTCTGGCTTGCGCTGAATGCTTGGGAATAATGCAAGTGAGGTTAATGTAATGAAGTAAGGTTGTTAACAAATGTAATGCAGTATGTAATGCAGAGGCATTGTGCTACTTACTGCGCTTGTGTTGTCTTCACATAACAACACACCGGCGCGTTACCTAACACACCGCACACACACACACAACGCGCACCGCACCGCTCCGCGCCGCACCGCAGCGCGCCGAGTACAACGCATGCTGTTAGATAACACGCGGCCCATCACTACGCGCGCTCTTGCCTTGCTCATACACAAATACATACATACACTACACTGGCAATGGAGCCATAGATTTGGGGGCTACACGTGTTTGCATTAGGACTGTTTGATTAATTTATACAATTTAAGTGTTTCTAAGGTCTATTGAAAGCCAAGGTAATTTCACTTATCATTGAAGGGTATGTTGACGCAACAAAGTTAAAAGTTTATTGGTTTGTTTAACCAATTTAATACAGCAGTAATCAAAAGAAGATGATCATTGTAGATATTATTAAATTGTTGTGTAACTGATCTCGCTCGCTAGTTTGATGTGTATCCGTTTCACAGACCCCATGCTTGGTTGAGAACGAAAATGTTGCAAATATGTAAATGAGGCGCGCGTCCTTGACTCGCTTCTCAATAAATTACAAGAGATATGTTAACATCACTCACATCTACCAAGTGTCGAATACGAGAGACGCTATCACACGTCATATTGTAGAATACCAATAACAAAACACATGAGATGTGAATACAAATTATATTACATTACTTAAACGATGTCCTTAATTTATTTAATACGAAAATGGATTCGTATTACCACTCAGATCAGGTTGAAGGTTGTAGTATTTGGAATGGTTCTGCTATTGTATAATTGTATGATATGTGCTTGTATGTATGTATTTATTAGCACAGCGTGATTGGATTAGATTTAGTTAAGATATAATACGACCTACTTCAACGAGAGTGTATAAGTTGCAAAATCCATGCAAATTATTTAGTTATTAAAACATAGTAGTTTTATACGTAGCGGATGATAAAGTGAATAACGTTGGAGACTGAAATTGAACAGAATATACATCATTAACCATTATACAGCTCTAATAACGTTCAATGTCATTTATTACCAAATCCCAACAAATAATTTTGCTAATGAATAATATTATAGTAAATTGTAGAGGAAATGAAAATCATTGGATAAGCCCAATAGTCTTGCAAAAACTTAAGTGTTAAGCATAAAGGTAAATTAAAGTGGAGAATAGATACGCCGAATGTTCGGTTTGGCTCGCGTTGGTAACTATAGTCGCGCCGGCGAGCAATAACAACAATTATTATAACATCGAAACATAATGTTGTTTCTTTGTTAATTTTCGTTGATCCTGCAACAGCAACTTTGCATCATGTACCTCCCAGTAGTAATGACATGACAACGCCGACTTGTCATACCATCCTCCGGTATTTACGATATAATTAGATTTGTCACATTTAATAATTAGTCATTCAATAAATTTACCTTTGACTAATTTTGTGTTATTGTTTAGTTTAAAATGCTTGTTTTTGAAATATCAAGTTGCCAAGCAACAGTTGCCAAGCAACAGTTTGACCCAACATTGAAAGAAATAACCGTACGTAAAATAAAGATATATCCAAAGATTAAATGAGTTTCATTACTTACTCGTATATTGAGTTTAAATGTGAGAGAGGCAATATACATACATGACGCATAAAATGACTTAATTATTGGAGATCGTTTAAAAGCATTAATTAAAGCCACTTAAATAAGGTCACATCACGACTCACACTGGAAAATAAAATTCGTTTTTAACATTTTCGTTTTCGGAACTTTAATCTTTCAAGTATAATTATTCCAAAGATATTTTATAGGAATATAATTAAATGTACTTATAACTTAGATAACTCCATTGTTTTGCCACTTTTTGTCATTTCATTGAAAGTTGTGTAGGAATTGGAGCAACGTTGACTCTAGTGAGGTACAACTGTATCAGTAGTAAGGTGATTGTATTTTCCAGTGTGTTTCGGTCGGTTGTCTATGAGTAGACGCCATGAGTACTCACGTCGATGGGTTGCAGCGTGTCGTCGTCGGCGAGCTGACGGCGCGCGCGGGAAAGCGGCGTGTCGCGCGGCGCGGCGGCGGCGGCGGCGAGCAGCGCGGCGAGCAGGAGCGCGGTGTGTCGTGTGCAATGCATGGCGGCCGGAGCGAGACTGACGACACTCACACGCAGCGCCGCGCGCCTCGCCGTGTGTTGGCGGTGGGGAGCCACCACCACCACCACAGGATCACCTTCAGCACCAGCGCAGGCCTGAACTCGACGCCTCAATAACACAAGTTATCCTTGCCATAACACTCTGAACCAACGTAACACTCACAAGTTCATTCAGAATACTATAGTCACAGTTTTTATGGGTAATGCAAAGAGAGCAGAAAGAAAGAATTACTCTTAGAGAAAAATTAAGGGGCTTGTTGTGTAATTGGGGCTTGTTGTAACTTGATGATCAGGAAGAACAATTATATTCAATAATTATTTAACATCTCTAACGGGCTCTAATGTTGTATTTTTCTCGCTTTCATTAATTTATCAAATCCTCAGTAAAGCGAGGCTGTTAAAAAGTACAAAGCTTTGAGAAACCTTCGCCGATAGTGAACATGACATGTAACATGTATTAAGGGTGGTGATAGTTGTTTGTTGCAGTCACCTTCAGTGTTTAGAGACGTTGCTAAATAAATGAATAGTTCTAAGTTATTCCAATTTTGAAGACTCCGTATTTAACACCATATATTAAGACACCATTATAAGCATTTTGAAGGTACTGGACTAAACACATTAGCCTGCATTTCAATATTGCGCGTTGATGTCTAATGTATGGAGATAGTAACAAAAGACATCAACGCACGGCTTCACCTAAGTTTATGCTTTGAAAGTCAACATTAATAATAATATAGATAATTTCAAATTACTACTTTATGGAAAATTTATAAAGACTAGTAATTAAATCATATTAATTGAATTATGTTCTATATTAACTTTTGGTTTTTGTTAAAATAAATCATAACAAAAGATATGCAATTGTATAATACCATCGAACATATTTAGACATGCTGAAGGAAAAGGAAGTGAAAAATTAATCCAACTGTGTACTCAAACGATTCTATTATTATTACCGACTTACGAACGGACGTACGAACGGCTTGTATAAATTTATAAATATTAATTAATTAATGTCTCAGACAGCAAGTGATTGAAAAGGTTAACGTTTATTAATATTATTTATAACAAGTATTACATTTACCTCGTTTTTTGTACTAATATTATAAGTAGTTCCAATCTGTTACATTACATTTTGGGTCAGCGCAGTGTTTATAACATGATTTCACAATAGAGAGGTCACAGGTTCAGTTCTCGAGAGGGCATGTTGACATCACACATTCATTAATAGCATGTTAGTATGCAGGACGATGGCTGTCAAATTGACATATGTAGATGTTTAATCCTGTGCTATTATTGTTCGTTAGTCAGTCCTCTTGCTTTATTCCGTACATACATTTGGTGTTCATACATTAAAACATCGATGTAGATAAAATCAGAACTCAATCACTGTGATGTTTTCTGATCCGATATTTAACACAACGGCATTTATAGATCATATTTGAAAATGAAAAAAAAAACTAAATAATAATAAACCACATCACGACACACACATTGACCCTATAATAAGTATTGTAAGAACTTGTCTATCAGAAACTAATCAACGTTATGGTATAAACTACATGGATAATATTATATTATTAACCGAAACAAAGCGTTTTGCAAATAAAACAAAGCTCCACCCCCGCCGGGATTCGACGGCAGAATCTCTTCAATAGACAATGTTTAATATAATATTATTTTATTGCAATGTGGTCTGAATGCTGTTTCTTTTTTAATATAATGTTCCGATTTGTCACCACTCACTACAACTATATGCAACAGAAAACAATGCATTTTATATAAATTATAGATGTACGTAAAAATTTGTTAGTAACAAAAACATACATAAACTCACGCCGTTATCAACCTCTCGAAGAAGGGGAAAGGAGGAGGGTGGAGGTTCGACATCGCATCTCGCATGTTTATCTTGAGCTCGAGTGTGACAG
This sequence comes from Choreutis nemorana, assembly GCA_949316135.1. NCBI lineage: Eukaryota > Metazoa > Arthropoda > Insecta > Lepidoptera > Choreutidae > Choreutis > Choreutis nemorana. The sequence goes on along the minus strand of OX438615.1, from coordinate 9,175,385 downwards.
GTTTCGAATCTGTCGCCACTATCCGGACACAGTGCGGTATATGGCAGCTACCATGTATGGCAATCTGAGTCTCGAATCCTACTGGGTCGGTTCGGTCGGTTTACTAAAGCACGTAACAAACTGAGCTACCACGTAGTTTTTTTTATTTCTTGTTTGTCTCATTTTTCATCTCAAAATGTAAAATAATAATAATATCCACATAACGACACACACATTGACTCAACCCTGCACTAAGCTATAATCTTGTTTCGCAGGTGCTAAGCAACGATATGCTATATACTACATCGATAAGAATACAACATCCAAATCAAACACTGCGTCTTGCAAATAACATAAAGTTCCGACCCCGCCGGGATTCGAACCCGGAACCTTAAGCGTAGCAGTCGGCTGTTTACACCACTGCGCCACTAAGGTCATCTATAAAGTTAGATTCAATTATTGATTGTTATTATTATTACACGGGAGTAACAATTAAATAATAAAAGTATAAACAGTCATTCATCAAGTCACCAGTTGATAAGTCTTCAGTGTGTAACGTGACAATCAGCGAGTAAGATAAAAGTGTCCACTCTTATAATGGAAAACGTATTTGAATTGTTATATAATTTTACGTTGTAATAGGTCATACATATTGATTTGTATTGCTTTCAGTTTTTAACAATACAATTTTCTGTTAAATATTTAGCATTGTTTCGGCAGTGTCCTCACGCGTCATGTGTCACGCGTCACGCGTCATGTGTCCGACTGGCAGTGTGTTGTATCAGCGTGTTAGTCAGTTAGTACAATGTGTGTCAGGTAAGGGTGAGGGTGAGGGCCGGAGTTCGAGTCCCGCCGCGGCGACACATGTCACAACACACTACACACGGTAACGTGTACAGAGCCTCACTACATCGCACTTTACTTAAACACTGTACTATTACGTTAAGTTTGTCCTTAATATTAAATTCGCTTAATTCCATAGAGATGAGTGAAGCCAAATATTATTTTTGCCAGTAGAATTTTGTTATCATCGATATACGTGGGATGGCATCCTAAATTACGTGTTAATATTATATAATTAATTTTTTGCCTTGCAATAGCAATGATTTATCAATGGATTATCTCAAGTATAGTCTTTGCTCGTGTAACATACGAGTATACAGCGGGCGCGTTAGAAGCATACTGTTTACGGTCTGGTGTGAATAATGTGCACATTTTCTGAATAGATTTACTAAATATTTTAATTGAAAGGGGACTTTATTAGTTTATCGTTTTCACACGTAGATTGAGCATTTAAAAGTTACATAAATTCTGAATGTTTAGCACACAAACAAGGGTGATATGATGATTTTGAATGGTCGTGTTTGGGATCACTGTGACATCATTTGCTTTGCGGTTTTTTCACTTGAGCGCTTGCAAAATAGTTAAGTTTCTGACGTTTTTAATGACATGATCGCATTGACGCAATCATTTAGTTTTTATATTTAATTTCAAAATTAATTGAATAGAACTATCATATTTAGTCTAATTCGAGCGTTGCACAACAAACCGAGACAGGACATGGAACTAGCTTGACTTGTGAGTGTAAATGTGCTCATAAACATGCTATAATAATAATTGATATTACTTTTATAACGGCTAAGTGGAGGTCAAGTTATTCAGCGCTTTCAAAATATCCCGACAAGGACCGCGGCGGGCTAGAGCCAGACAACGAAGCTTAAGCTACTTGATGTTTTAATGTTGCAACTAAACACACAAGTATCTACTTCTGTTAAATTATTTTAATACAAGAAAAGTTTTCCTTATTGTCCTAATTATAAAAAAAACAACATTTATATCTTCTATTTGAAACTTATGTAAAATTGGTGTAGCTTTTGTCATCAGTAACGTTGTACAATGTCAAAACAATAATGCTGTGTCCTAAACAAGAAATATAACATATTAAAAACTTGTCACCTACATAAATAGTGCGACTGTAATGTTACGTTACATGTAGTAAATAGTTATTTCCAAATTAGGAGGTTCGAGTATGTTCAGTCGCTAACCTCCGTCTCGTTCAATATCAATCATCTACACATTTCGACATAAAATGAATCGAAAAGAGATTTATTAGCATTTTATTAACAGTTTTGCAAGAAGAAAATTAATCAGAATTCAAAGTTTTTGCTGTGTCGAAAACTTTACCGATTAATCGTAAAATTAAGAAACGAAACCATTGAAACACGTATGAATATTAAATGAGTGTGTCCGATATCAAACATTTTACATAATAACTGCAAGCGAGTCGTTGTAATGGATCATGTTGTTATATAAAGTAGTGCAGCGGTAATTGTTTTGGAGTTTTCGTGACGGAAGGAACGTTGCGACAGATCGGAGAGATGCGCTCGCTACGCACACACATGCAGGATGGCACACACACACACGGACGTCGGTCGGTGGATGTTGCTGAACCTAAAAGTAAATAAATGGCGAAAAACTAATGTTTACTAGGAACACATTAGTTAAACAATCTTACAAAAATGTATTAATTTCATAATCGGGGAAGTAACAAAACGTAGAAATGTACGCATTTTCTATGTCAAGTGAAAAATATTCTAATTTACAAACTTTTTAAAAATTGACTTTAATTATAATAAAACCCGAGACATCAAAACTAAGCATTGCATTGTTTATGTATATTTATTATCCAAATTTATTGCAAGTGGCCTGTTTTACTACGTCAGTGCATCACAAATACGTACATTTCATTAAAGTTGAATGAATTATACTATGTATGTAGTATACAGGTATATATGAGAATATATTATACAGGTATATATGAGAAATAGGTAAATATGTGTCTGAATCAATATATATATGTGTTATTTCATTGTAGCAGTTTGTGCCGAGAGACATTATTTCCTTTACTCGTATACGTACGGGTTTTTTTTTAAAGGATTAATAATAACCTACTATGCAGTCAATAATTAAGTGATATTAATTGATCGTTTACAAAGTAACATCGTATAATTGTGTTAATAAAGTAATGAAGCTGGCATGACCGCCCGCGCATGCGCCCGCGTCCGCGCCGCTGCAGCCGCCTTGATCGTTGTACAACAATAGTCGCCGACAACTAACAAATGATACTACTCACTACATTATCATTATACCACCATTATTTATCGATTATTTTGTTTAAAATTGCAAGTTATCAGGCACAAAACAATAAAAGAAACAGGATTATCTTGGAATCCCAAGTCGCTAATTAATACTTACAAGAAGGCCAATCGGTATATCATGTAGTCATTGACACGGTGTACTGTGAACAGCATATTTTTAATAACTCATTTTGATTTATGGTTATTATTTTCTGTAGAAACATGTGTTGGAACATTCAGATTTATTTATTTTGTTGGCTTAGTAAATCAATGATTTTCATAAAATGATATTATGTTCTATGAACATCTGTGTTGTCAGCAAACAGTGTGAGTTAACAATATATGTGAACCTAACACCAACTCTATAGTCAAAGTAGATCAGTGAATCGTGAGAAACTAATTGCTAGCGGATTTGTTTGCGTTATATTAATTAATAGTTCATTACATTCGTAGTTGATTTGCTATTCTATTTTAGCATAAGATGTACAAAATATTAGTAGAAACTGTAGACGTCGGACATTTTAACGAAATTGTAATTATATGAGTAACAGATAAAAGTGGTGGCAAGGCGGAGTTATTTCCTGAATATGCAATGATTCAGAGCGAAGTGAAATAATCTGAGAACTCAGTCGAATGCAAAGTGAATGTTGTTCTCAACACACAGCTGTTGTGCCCAGGCTCGCGCCGTTAAAACTAACAGAACCAAATACAAAAACCAATTAAACGTGCATTTTATAAAACGACGCATTTACATTAATACAAAACGAGAGTTTGTTGGTTTGTTTTGGTGTAAATAAATATATATATATATTTTTTTTCATTGCCTGATCTGATTTTGCCATCTCCTTAGTGACATTGGTACTAAGTGTTATGTTGTCACACTTGCTAATGTTCCCCGAGAATCACGACTGAAAACTAAATCCCAGAATTAAGTCGAGAGTAAATAAATGGATATTTTTAGGCAAGTTTGCTTCAGCTTAGACAATCTTAGAATAACTTATTATAAGGTGAAAATGTGGCAAACGCTACTTAAATTTTAAAAAGATAATTAAGATAAAGATATAGATGTGTATGTGTGTATGTATGTAGTGCAACGACAAATACGTAGAGAGCAGCTTCTACAGTTAGCTTGTATCGCAGCAGTTGACGGACACTGTGACTGCACGATCTCTCACGAAAGCCGGATCACGAAATTGGATCGTTTGTGCGTCATTTAAGTTTTTAATTTACTTTGCTCGCTCTCGAGCTTTACAACAGTTATACCTAAAACGCCTTCATTTTTATACTTCACATTTTTTTCTTGTAAGAAGAATTAATTGCATTTATTAATAGTTGATTTTAATTCCAAGCAAGAAATAAGATTAATGATACAGATTATACAGAAAATTTGTGGTGTGAAATTATAATAGATATAGCAATGACGTAATAGTGTATTTGTTTGTATGTGTGCGCGGGAAATGCCAACAAACTGTTGCATAAAATAAACCCGGATTATAAAGTGAGGCCGAGTTGAGGAAAACCAAAACGTATCGACACCAGCGCCCAGTGACTGGCCACATGCACGAGATACCTACTATCTATGAATCAATCCAGTCAGATAACAAACTCTCCCAGTTATGTTAACTATCCATAAAGTAATTGTGTTTCATACATTTAATGCCTATTGAATGAAACTACTGCATAGTTTACTAACAACAATAACTTTTGCTATAGGATTGCGCGATGTCTTTGTTTACATCTGATTAAATATTATTAGGAGTATATTAAGTCTGATGTCCACACAATCAAATTATATTTTGTAACAAAATTATATGACAAAAAAAAAAAGTTTAATATTATCAATTAAAGTTCACACAATTGTCAACTCATGTTACGGAATACACAAACTATGAGAAAAGAAATAATTAAACAAAAATATAATCATTTTAAGTAGAGGTTACAATTATGTTTTAAAATTATAAAACATTCAGAACTCAACTAACAAAAATAAGTCCAAGTCGTCTATGATGAAACATTTACTTTTAAATAGAGACGATAGTGCGAGTGTATGGGTATATTGATATCAATTAGTTTTTTTTGTAACAAACCAAGTTCAAAGAAAATAATTCCTACTTCAATTGTATTTATTACAAAATATTTTCGCCAAACAACAATGTTAATAATAATTTGTTAGTTAGTGTTGATTAACTACTCGACAAACACAGATAGTGACCAAAGTAAAGTCAATCAGAAAAAATATTTACATTCATACTGACTCAAAGTGAAAATGTTTAAATTTAAAGAGAGTTAAATATTTTAAAAGCTTTTTTTTGTACATGTAGTAGTAGCCCAGGTGTGTTGTATTTCATAAACGATCAAAATAAATTTGTTATTCAAAACATTTCCGCGTAGTGGTTGTCGCGTGCAGTGTCGCGCCTGCAGTTTCGCGCCTGCAGTGTCACCCGCGCGCTGCACCGCTCTCTATATATAATTCTCTATATCTAAGTAGTGTCCGTCTGTCTGTGTCGCAAGCGCCGGCACAGGTCCTTCACCCGTTAACCCGTTTGTTTTTATACAATTATCCACCGCATCCAAAAATTATTCATAACCGAAACTAATTCTCGTGCCAATTACAGATCAATTTGCGAATTTCGTAACCTTTGCCAATCAAACCGTGTCACCCGATCAGAACTAATCGCATTCAAATCTCTACGCTGATACCCAATTAATCATATTATATTGTGGCATTAGGTAACTGTGCGGAGAATATTATGTATATGTGTAAACACATGATGGCATCCGAGCGCAGACGTGATCCAGCACAATACCAACTTGTGCAACAGTTCACGACACTATAACTATGACAACAAGGCTTTTAAACTACACTGAAGTGTGTCAAGTGTCCAGCTGTATCTAGTGTCTTCTGACACACGACATCCCGTCTCCCACTCCTCAAATGCAAACCGTCTCATCATAACACTATGATAAACTTAAACCAGAACTCATAAGTCTAGGAATGTTTTATTGTTATTGTTCCTTGTTGACCTGGTTTGGTCCTAGTACTTAGACGGAAAGAATTGAAGAAAACTTTAGTATTATGAATTGCAATGACAGGACTGATTAAGAGTGTGATAGCATTGTTTATGAGTGCATTAATTAGGATGCTATCACTGGTGCGGTCCAGCGAGCGAGCGGGTACATGGAGGCGGCGTGGAGGCTTCCGTGATCGCAGGAGCAGATAAAAACAACATTACATTCATTATTATATAATTAAATACGCATCCACTCTTCCTTGCTCCACGCAACACACCGTACATACTCCTTCTGATTGCAACATATCTAATGTTTTAATGTAGATTCTTGCTGGTCATCGCTTATGTTATTGAACCAACCGGTAAGATATATAATAAGCTCCCTAATAAGTCGTAGGTCAACCTCTTACTCGGAGCTCGAACCTAACACACACTACGCATATGTACACACATGCACATGTATTCAACACCCGTGTATGTAATAGTGGCTGCCCGCAAGGCTTCAGATACTACTATCACTCCCGAGTTTTAGTAGCCTTCTTTAAAACCTCACCTGTTGCTTTAAGTTTTAATGTGAAATATTTGTGATTGTTTTAAGAATCAGATTCCCTATCCATTTTTTTTCTTGATAAGAATATGGAACAGAACACTAATAAAATGTTTTATCGTTATATCAAAGGAAGTGTATAGATATTAGTGTCCTGTTTAGAAAGTCTTCAAGAAGTAAATATTAATGACACGTACATGACAGGAATGTAAAAAGATTTCAAGGTATCCAGCAGCGGAAACCAATTGGAAAACATTTAATACTAATTAAATTTTGAAAACAATATTTTATCTGGGTCTCTTTAAAAATGCATATTGACGTGAAAGCAATTTAAAGTATCTCAATATAAATTAAAATATTTTTTTAAATATTCATATTTATAATAAACAGACATAATTTCTGTAACATTCTAACATACATGATGTATGTTTATGATTGCAGTTGTCACGCCATTGTTTGATGCTTTATAATGTAACCTGTGACTTGGAGCACATTATCATAATTTTGAAAGAACCCCAAAGCCTTGACACGAGGCTGTTTGTTAAATACGCCGCAACTAATTATATTTAGTTTTAGGAAACCGTTATTTTGTTTGTTTCAGCATATATGAATACATTATGTAGCCGACCGGTCCGACGATCGATCGATCAATCACTCGACACACGGGTCCACCGAGCTTGATAAAACATAAACACTACAAGCTTTTGCTCGATACATAAAGTTAGTTTATCTAAATGAATGTCTGAAGTTTTACAGCAATCTAATAAAGCATATCACAACAGATACAAATACATCAACTCACGCCATAATTAATACCTCGATAGGGGTAAGCCGAGGTGTTAAACACCGCATTTCGCGTGTCATGCGTATCATGTCATTAATTTTAAATCTTTATGTAAATTTAAAGATTTTATAGTCTTAGATCCGAAGTAGGAGCAACCTTCACCCATGATGCATGGATGAAAAGAGCTTATTTATAAAATTAGACACATAAGAATGTCAAAAATACATCGCGACTGGGTGGGCTTAAAGTCCTGGCCAGAATAAAAAAATGTTACTGCTATATTCCATACTAGTGAACCCGCCCTGGCTTCACACGAATAATATGCATGTGCTTTGAATGTAGTATATATAAACCTTTCTCTTGAATCACTGTATCAATTAGAAAAACGCATCAAAATTCGTTCTTCTATCTATCTAAGCATTCATAGGGACAGACTGACAGCGGGAAGCGACTTTGTTTTATTCTATGTAGAAATGTTCTATTTACATCAAAAAATCAAGAGCAATTATGATGCATTTAACTAAACTTATCATCATCCTACATACTTGCAGGAAATTAGCATATTTAAATATTTTTATTAAATGGATGAACCGATAAAGCCCTCCTTTAATTCTACCTTATAAAAATCCGTCCAAATGTACGTCAAGCAAAGATGTCAAGTTATTACAAGTTCTTTGAGACCCTAAAACCTTTTTCCACAAAACAGTTACAATTATTTGTATACAATTTTTAATAAAGGCAATGATGAATTCCTTCATGTTATTTTGTAATGCATTGTAAATACGGATACACATAAATAATGCGTTTGTTATAATAAATGTGATTGCATTGTTTGTGTTGGTGCCTTCTTATTTCTGTCTAATTCACCTCTGTATTTTATAAAATAATTTGGATTCTTTATTACAAACTTTTATTTTAAATCTAAATGCATTGCTCATATACTGCAATGTACAAAAGGTTTTCAACATCCATGGACTTTCCTCAAAGCGTATGACAAAACTGAATTACGTATTAATAAATAAGCACTTAAGACTGTTTTCTTAGATACTGTTTTATAAAGCTGTTTAAACGCAAAAACGAAGTTTATATGTTAAGTGGCAAAGTCCGTGGCTCGGTGATCGTTACGCAACGCAAAGCTCATGCGTGTAGCGGCGCGGTGTAACGTAGTGACAAGATAGTTTTTATCTGTGTATGCGCATGAGTCCATACATCGTAGTCCATTTTCATGAAAACCCGTAAGCTCGCGCCGGACGGCAGCGGCGGTGGTAGCGGTGGCGGTGGTGGGGATGGCGCGGCGGCGGCGGTGGCTGCGGCGGCTGTCAGGGCATTCCACCGCGCGCGCTCGTCCCGCACGCACGTGTCCTGCGACCGCTGCCGCTGCTGCCCGGTAACGTACCCTCACTCTATACACTGCGCGCGCTTGCATAACCACGCGCGCTTCCGCATAGCCCCGCCATCTCGCGAGTGATCCCAGCGAGCTAAATGCAAGCGAACCCTTATGTCCCCGAAGTGTCGTGTAACTAGTGTTCCAATCCAGTAGACAACAACGGCTGTACGTTAATGTTGAAGAAGAGGACTGCGCACACACTTGCATAGCATAAGGACTTGCAATTAGCTTGTTGCATTAAAGTGTCGGTATATCGGAGTTAAAATCATAATTAGCCGTGTAAGTAAATCGAATGCAATTCTGTAAGTTGCCACATTGATTGGCGGCGCGGGCGCAACCTCGCCCGACATCGGGGCGGTTTCGACATTTACTATTTTCGATGTCGACCGGACGACGCTGATTTCAATAACATTGAAACTGAACTCCAAGTAACCGAAGCGCGACTAACACACGGGCTCGCTGGTCCGGCGGTCGCACGCCGAGCGGCTCGGCGCGCCGTGCGCTCTGCTCGTGTCGACATCTCTGGCTCGATCTGTCGGAACCAGCTTTACTCGCATCCGGAGAAAATTGCAACAAGGTCACTGATATTCACTAGCAAATTGATATTATTCACAGCTAGTTTGCAACAACTGTTGGTTTTGTAACATCTATTTAAGCAATAACATTAATTGAATATAGTCGTTGGTATTGAGACGTTACTGAGTCCGTGATGCTGGCAGCTCGTCCTCGTGTCGTGGTATTGTTGTTGTTCAATGATCCTTACACCGTCGGCACGCCACCACCGCCGCGCCGCTACCACCCGCGCCACCACCGCCCGCGTCGCCGTTACAACCCGCGAGATGCACACGATGCCACCACTACTAACCATATATTATTACTATTGTTAAGTTTTTTATTGCTTACTAATATTATCGTTTTCACATTTTGTAGTAAAATTTAAACTCTACTTGTGTCATTTAACCGTCAGAAAGATCAAAATTCTCGTGAAAAATAAGCTACGACGAAAAACCTATACAATTATTGTATGTGGTTTTATTTGATGTTTTTTAATTAAATAATATCAATAAAGCATGTAGTGAATCGTTGCGATATATTCAACATTGATATCAACCAACAATAAACATGTATGACACCGGCCGTCCACCGGGCATCCATCAATTTAACTACATTTTGTCGCAATAGTTCAATAGTCGTTAACTTTAATCAAATCCTTTGTCAAATATTGATTAGTTTTTCAAATGGCTGTCACAGCTCCTGCACACAGTTCATGTAATTTGTGACTGCATTATAGAATTATTGTTTAATATGAAATCAGTCAGTTAACTGACTTGATCATTACTGATGCATATGTCACGGCTGAAATATTTGATAAAATTCAGAGCCGTGACTCGGTATTTGGAGCGAGTTGTCAATATCAATACAGGTCAAAGTCACGTCCTGACCTCACTCACACATTGACACTCTTTTAACTTTTACTAAATTAAACTGAGTAATGTTATTGGAGCTCATTAATTTGATTGCTGAATGCATGTCGTCTTATATCGAATGACGTGCAATATATAGGTGAGGCTGTCTGTACAATACAATGGCGCTATTACTTGTATTTATTGGTTAGTTAATGATGTTGTCGCAACGAGCACACAGACGGACGGACACAATCGACACTTGCCCTGTAATACTACACTCGGCCATAACATAATACTCAATCATCTTGCCCCAATGTTCAGTACAATGTAATATCTATTCAGATAAGTTATAGTCAGTTATTGGTAGTTTAATTTAAGATAACTCAATTTATGATCAATTTGAAATTTTACGATTGACACAAATTGTATATGATTTTGAATGAACTAACGATATAAATCATTGTTTGTCTGCCCTTCATCGTATCTTTAAAAAAATCAATCCATTTATCGTAAATTTGTGAGTGGCGATTGTTAATTTCTTTAAAAAATTCATTCGCACCGGGCACTTCCTTTATACGTCAAAATGGGAATAATAAAATTATTATTCAAAATTTCATTGTTACTTCTGTTACGGGTCACGGGTTACGGTGTTCATATGGAATCGAAGTTTTCTGCATAATATTTTATGAGGAGTCACAGGAACTTATACATTATGCGATTGGTGACAAGTGAAGAAATAGAGCTGCTATTGTTCTCGTATTCTATTGATGTTGTATTCGTATTGATTGATGTTGTAACAACTCTGCGGCCGTTTCCTCGTCACGTCCTGTATCTATATATACAAACTTGATTGATGTCCGTTCATTATCCTAATAGAAAGTTCAAATGTTTCTCTATTTACAAATACAAAAGTTCAAGAAACGCAATGGAAAGCGACTTATAACAACCTCGCAAAAACTGCACGCGAAATATAAAAAGGTAGGTTTAATATTTGAAGCATTGCCAAACTAACTACTAATAATTACTTGAAATATAAATAAATTGAAAGGCGCGAGTCTAGTTGAACTAGTCCTTTCATAAACGATCGACTGTACTTACTTGCACACGTACTACTCTACAGCAACTTCTCATTACAGTATTTTCCACATCAGTCGCGCCAAAAACAAGTTATTACGAACATACTGCATACACTTATCTTGTTCATTTTTAGCTTTTTCATGTTAGCATTGAGTTAGTTAAAATAAGTGAGAGAGTAAAATTAAGTAAAACTAATTCTATGCAAATTGGACTAATAATTGACATTTGCAGTGTGAATAGACATTCAAAGTATTTTGATGCGCTGGATGTTAATTTTACTCAAATCATATGTTTTCAGTCGTTGCGTGCAAAACAGAACTGCGATATACTATAAAGGTGCCATGTGGGGGTGCTTATTAATATATTGTGAGATTGATCCGATCAAGCTTGCAGTGGGCCGGTTATTCTGTGTTCATGATTAATTATTAGGATAAAAGTTTGATTAATTAAATTAAATACCCGGAAGTGTCGGAAATTTATTGCACCCGTGCATTTCTTTACTGTCTTGGCATCGATGGTGACAAGTAGAGTTATCTCAAGATCAACGCTCTCAGCAACTTGATAAATTAGTAAACAGCACATAGTAGATTTACATATTTGTAATTGCATGTCAATCATCGCAGCCCATCACCCAAGTGTGTATCGTAACTACACTTCAGCGCTAGCGTATCGATGGTATAGTTTTTTCGCAATGTTTTTTGTTTGTTGTCGAGGCGAGGGCCGGCGCGGGCGTTACGTCGGCGCTGTTGTTCTGAGCTCCTCAGCCTACAGATTAGAAAGACTTAGTGAAGTATGTCGCGTCGGAGTAGCACCAAGCATAGTGATGAGCAGTGTTAGCAAACGCTCCGTGACCGCTGACCCGCACCGCGCCCCTCGCACCGCCTCCTTACCGACCCCTCGTATCACACAACCACCAAGAGACACAAATATGTTACGCAAAACCTCTCGTCTCCTCTTCGTCGGAATCTCACCACTTGTCACGGTTGTGACATTATTGCCCCGCAGTCAGTCAATGCTCGTGATGATATCTCACAAGAAATATTAACTCGAACGCAGGAAAAACCAAAACCTTTTCCAGTAATAATTTTTATTTACATAATCGTCGATGTCAATTGAAATCGTCCGGACAAGAGTCTTACTAATTGTAAGTAAACATTTGAAATGTTTGCAAAAGTTGTTAATTTGTATAATGTTTACACTGTATGGCGACAACTAGAATGACTCGAGGTGAATAATATTTTGAGTTTTCGAACTTTTTAAAGTGAAATCCAACACTTTTTTTTTTCTTTGTTCAAAATAGAGATGCATTGTTAAACGGCTTTGTGATGTAAAGCGGAGTGTGACAATGTGTGACAGGACGTGTAGTGAGGTAACGGAGACCAGGTCACTGGGAGCTGACAGATTTACAAACATTACGTAGACATTGAGTTTTAAAAATATTACTATTTGATGGATACTATGAGTGATATTTATTTTTAAAGTTAAATATTAAATATTACATACCGCCACCGACAGTGATAGCGTCCTTGATCTTGTGCGTCCCACAGTCCACAGCCCACAGCTCACGGCTCATGTCGCATTGTCTAACAACTGCATAATAACAGATGGCACTCCATACTTTACTCGTCGCCCGCCCTTGTATTGTACCTGCATCGTTCATGCACTCTTGAACTTGACATTTGTCATGTTAAAATGTAACATAACAATGGGAGTCGTGCAAATCAACCGTAAAGCATTTTACATATGTAACGTGACGCAGGTAGTCTAGTGTTTATTTGTTAGATCGTATCAGTACATCTATGTTTGGTTAGTTGTATCCTTGTGAATGTCATAGAGCTGTTAAGTGAAGTGTATGTATGTAAATACAAACAGTATGTATGTGATGCGCGGGAGTCAGCTGCGATGACATAATTATACAACTAGCACCGCTCCGTGACTCCGACTCACTAGAGGAGGAAGTAACGTGAATTGCTTTTGAAAAATAACAAGTAATTACAGCCTCAGTAATTATAGTCATTTATTTCTTGTGGAAATATTTAAGTGTAGGTCGAAGTGCGAACGTTGTTCAGTAACGTGCGTTTAAAGTACATATTACAAACGTGCATACAACTAGGAAGATGAACCATGTATACCAAACGACATCCGTGGAATTATTATCTCAGTCATTAAGAAAACATGTTCAGTTGAAACGAAGAGAATAAGTTTATATTTAATTCAATGACTCAGTGGTCGATAAAAATTAACTTTGAGAATGGTTTGCGTAACATCTATTTACGCAATCTTCGATCAGTACCAAATAAAATTGAATAATCATGAAATATATGATAAGTATCGGTAATGTAAGATGTACGTATCTGTTCTGTGTGAGAGGTATTCGATAGAGTTAGTTATGTATTATTTTATTATAATTTCCGCGAGTGATTGCGACTGTCCGAGTGATACCGCGCCGTAAAGTAGGTTATATAAGAATAGCATTCACTAGTGCAGGCTGGCTCGGCAGCTGCAGTAATCGCTGTTTGTAGCGCGATAAGGTCGCATATAGAATACCCCGCGTGTCACCTGACAGGACGAACGCGACGGAGACAGATGCATTGCGTCATCGGACACAGACTACTTTCCTAAATACACATACGGACAAACCTTACGCACACAAAAACACACCTTATCTCACTTTATCACAAATTCAGCAAACGACAACAAATTGCATGTTAATACGACCTAGTTACCCACGTCTACATTTTGTACAGGCACAGATCTAAAAATTATATTCAAGTAGATCAACATCGATGTAGTTAAGTTCTAGTTCTGTGTGTGCAAACGTAGATGCATGATGTTACGGTTTACTTAAGTCGTAAAATACAATACGTAGACTATATAAGTATGTAGGTAGTGTATATGACGTCCCTGCGCTCCAGCATACACTGACGGACACACGGACGGCGGACCTTCGATGCGACCTCGCTCTTTCACTTTAAACATACTGAATTACCTTAAACTTTCAACAGTCGCCTTTTAATTTGGTGTCAAAATTAAGCAAAGAACTTAACAGAGACGTTTTTCTCTTGAAACGAAAACCTTAAATGAGTAACGAGTTAACACTTTGTTATTTTGTCATTATGAATCACAAGATATTTCAAAATAACAATGAAAAGTCGATAAATAGATTTTTTATAGTAACCAAATTGTTAACCTTGATTCTCATCGAATTATAATAACTAATAGTACTTTACTGTTCGCAACCGTTGTGATTGCAATTTAATTATATGAGGTCAAATTTAGATGTGGTCTTCCACCGCATTATTTTTTTCTGAATGGTTCTATGTTATATATAAGAATAGTTTTTCGATCCCTTTAAAACAACACATGTTAAACACAAGTTTTGATAGTAATTAGCGCCGGACGGTAATAAAAAACCGCAGTAGCCCGGAAGGAAATCGCCCTGTAGTTTGGTTACTTCCGTATGTTTCAGGGTGTCAATAGTACCGGATGTCATTGGACTTTATTGAATCAATATTGAAATAGATACAATGTAACCATACCCGTATGACTCCAGATCCTAAAGCACCCTACCCACGACCCACGACAGTCGATGACTGATTTTTATAGGTGAAAAATAGAACGCACTGATTGCAGCAGTAAAATGCCCAAGTCCTACAAAAAAATATATTTATTATATGTTAATTAGACTAGGAGGAAAAATCTGCACAATTAATTTATTGGCCTTCCGATATGTTTGTCGTGTCCGGAGAGCGTATGGGAGGTGGTTGCGTCGTGTCGTGAAGATGTTTGGGATCGTGTCACCACCGACCGACCGACCGACCGACCGACCGACTGACACACTGCAGCGACTCGTTACGTCACGCGCGTCACGACGCACCGACACTTTCACTCCCGAGCTCTCACCGCGAGGCAGAGAGGGACACAAACACTTTTACTACTTGCACGAAACGAGCACAACGCCCTCTAATGTTGGTCTTCCAAACGCACACATTAAATTACGTCTTTTCGAATTTAAATTGCAACAATAAATTAAACTGCAACTTTCGGACAGTTAATGTTAGTCATGACGGTAACTTATTAATGAAATTATTTCTGGATTCCGTACATCTGTATATCTAAAGTTGGGTTTAGGGTTGAGGCGCGTCACACACGTGGCATAGTTTGAATAGACGGCGTGACTCGAGGCGTGACAACTGTTACGTGACATTACGTCGCGGAATGAATTTGTGTTTGTGTGTCACCTCACTTCACTTACCACGCGCGGTATGTGCGGTATCCGATGCGTACTGACTGACAAACGGACAACCTCATATAACCTTCACTTTCAATGTATTTTGCAAAATTTGATTTATGTCCGTATTTTTATAGAAACTGTTAATAACATAAACATTATTTAGCAGAAAACATTCAAAATCAAATGCGGTGATTGTTTCGTTAATATGAATTAAATTATATAAAACCTATGGTGGTTATAATTTTTATAAACTTAAAACATTTCCTATATAGAGTGCCAATAAATTTATAAATAAGTATATTTGTTAAATTCGTAATAACGTTTGTGTGACCGCCTGTACATTACCATGAATTTATTTAAACAACAGAAAGTGTTCGCTGACATAATACAAGTACCTCCACCACCACTCACAACACTGATCCATCGACACTTATCATGAAAACATATACCTCAAGCTGTCTGTGCATAGGACAAGCTGTCTGTGCATAGGACAAGCTGTCTGTGCATAGGACAAGCTGTCTGTGCATAGGACAAGCTGTCTGTGCATAGGACAAGCTGTCTGTGCATAGGACAAGCTGTCTGTGCATAGGGCAAGCTGTCTGTGCATAGGACAAGCTGTCTGTGCATAGGGCAAGCTGTCTGTGCATAGGGCTAGGAAATTTTATTAGAACATATATCACATTAAAATAACATAATGTCTCAATATCTGTGCGTAACAACATACAAACACATACGAGTTAAATCGGCGCTTATCGAGTTATACTTTTAAATTTTTGAACATTTATGAGTTTTTAATTTCGGAACGAGTAAGGTCAACCCGTTATAAGATATCAAAATCGTTTTAAATTTTTATCAGCGCCGTTAATTTAATGTACGTCAGTACTAATATCATAAACGCATAAGTTTGTAAGGATGTAATGATGTATGAATGAATGTATGTTTGTTAATCTTTCACGTTAAAACTATTCATTGAAAGATAATGAAACTTTACAATAATTTAGCTTATACATTTAAATACAACAAAATAACAAAATCTTTAGTTTTTAAAGATATTGTGTGACTATTCCAAACTAGAACAATAAATGTCAAGTAATTAAAAATCCGGTTAAAATAATTTTCGACTTCTATGCGAACGAAATCACGGGCAAAAGCTAGTTAAAAATAAAAAGTGGGAAAGGTATAGCTAATAGTATTTTATTTAAAAAAATAAATGTGATTAGAAATCATGAGCTCTTTAATCATGAGTTACTGTATTTGTATCGATCGGGAACAAACTTTAGTCATTGAACTTTTTCAACCATGTGAATACAAACACAACGCACACATGTATATATATGTATGTGTATGTGTATAGTAGATAAAACGAGAAACTTAATATAATTATACATTCAGTTATATGACTATGACTTCAATAAATAAATAAACTATCTCACATTTTTCATATATATTTTTAAAGTGCAAAACATTTGGTTACTGCCGTCCTGGTATAATGTAACAGGTCGACTCGTTGTTTCCTGCAAATGCTTTGTAAATGTAAGTCACGCAATAACCAGCACTGACCGCGTTACATCGACGCCAACGCAGGCACTAACATATTGTATTATACTGTCATTTGTATCATTACTACATTCAATATTTACTTTACTTCTATATAACATCTCAAAACTAAATCATAGTATAATTTGCAGCTGACAGCCAAAAAATATATCGAGGTGAATTTTTCACTGAATGTTAAATGTTTATTGAACATTTAATCTTAGAGTCTTGTACATATAACATAAATTAAAAATTGAACGACATTGAAAAACAAACAGGAACGTAGCAATGATCCGTAGTATGTGACTACGGATACTACGTGTCAGCGACCTTTATACGAAAGACATCGACGCGCACTGAACTTAACGACGTTGATGTCTTTTTAAGTACCTGAAACTATTATTACTATATCTATTATTTTACTAACAACACAGGTTTATTTAATATTGCAATAGTAAATGCGTAAAATTTAACTGTTTTAGGTGTCTTCATAAAAAGGAGTTCAATTAAAAATCCGTATATTAATCAATGACGTTATTGTAACGCGGCGTTACTACTTTTAATGTGTGTGTATTTGTAATTATTACTTAATGTAAATGTTGATTGTTTGAACGCAGACAATGCACATTTCACCACTTGATACAGTTTCATATTAGCTCGGAAATTATTATTTACTGAAAAAAAGCAAAACAAAGAGTTTGCCTCGGTAACTGGTACAAGGCTGATATGAAAAGTTTAACACCACTCCCCTCCCCTGACCCCCACCGCTCCCTGTTGTCGCCTTCCCCCCTTCCCCTCCCCCTCGCTCGGGTGCACTCGCCCAGTCCGGGGCTCAAGGTTAAAAGAATGTGAGAGGAAATCAACATTAATTGCTGCAAAATATAATGATCTGGTTTAAACGTGGCATTGATTGAGAAAAATATGTAAGCGTGTGATGTGTGTGTGTGTATACATACATACACGCATGTGTGTACAGTAGAAACTTTAATATCTACTTATCCTGCATTTTCTTCTTATTATCCTTTAACGACAAAGTTAATTTAACAGGTTATCACACATTTTCAACAATCAATAAACTCAATTACATATCTTATAAAATAAAGAAAAAAAATCATTTAATTTTAAATTATATTTAATTGTTGATGTATGTGACTGCAATAAATAGGTATTTAATATAACGACTCCGCACTGATAGATCGCTATCGAACGTGATAACAGTAAGTAAGCGGAGTGTTGCTGCGACTGGTCGCTGGACTGGTCGCTGGACCGGTCGGCGGATCGGTTGCGCAACGCGGTTGTACTTGACAAATAGATAAATAAAATCAGTGCAGCACTCTCTATAGGCACCACCGGAAGTTACGGTTACTCATTACAAATAATAAAAAGCATCAGATGGAATAAAAACAAAAACTCATGCCAATTATTTTATTGAAGCCATGAACCAGCCTTACATTTTTAACGTTTAAAATATTAATTTCTAATTCAGATGTTTATTTACAGTAAGTTTGATATACATTTGCAATTCGTATTAGTGTCAGTAATAATTAGTGATATGATGTTAATATAATTCGACAAACTGTTCAAAGAATAATTAACTATTATTTTGAAAGTACTGTCGTTATTAAATCACGATCGAACGTCAATAGCCATGTCAGCTCACTATCAGGGAGATGTATCCAATGATACATGTCATGTTACGAGCTTAATGTATCGACTCGCATTATTGAAGTGACATTTACAAACGACACGACGACGTCACGACGCCGCGATCGTGTCGTGCCTCAATTCCTGGACATGTCGACGTAACCTCGTATATTGTATCACTTCCTGGACCATCTGTCTCGCTCCCACTTGCGGCTGCCATATGTAATTGTAATGCCATCTCTGTCGGGGCTATCCCGCCACCCGAGCCAGCGCGGATAGTTTAGAAAGGAGGCTCGCACTTGACTCGCGTGACATTTGCAACCGACGCTCCTCTCTACTTACAATAAACACATAACCACTATTATACAACCAAACTGATAGTCATCCAAATACTTCCATTACAAGCCAATTGTTACCAATTACATTCCACTTTAACAATTGTTCAAATAAGATTCGTATGTTAAGCAACAAGCGGGTGAGGTCGCGGCGCGGCGCCAATGCAGGTGACATACAGACTCACATACATTACAAACTTTAATCTTATTAATAAATTACGAATGTGTGAACGTTCTTATCTGCGAGAAATCATAAACTAACTAATTATAATTCTGATAACATTAGTGTTGTATGATGAAACGAGCCAGATAAAACTTTCGAATGATTGAGAGCGTCGTTAATTGAGTTGATTTACATAAATATTCCATAGTGTGAGTGACCCGACTCGTTCTTGACCAGATTAAGTAAATACGTCACCTTGAATTAATAATAACAAAACTGTGACACCAATTTCACAAATTAGTTATTATCTGTAATGTTTCGGTCGTTAGTGACGGCACATAACCTGAATCATATCTGACCGTCACCGTCGGCTGCCAGCGCCAGCGGTGGTAGCGGTGCGGTGGTGGTGTCAACTGACCACAGGTCACTCACACGTACCACCTCCATATTTAGTCGTCTTGTACCTTAAATGATCAATCACATTAATGACAAAAACAAGCGAGCAATAATGAAACTCAATTTACTTTTGATCGCATTCGTCGCGTTGCCGAGGGTCATTTATTCTTATACTGGCTTGGGTCGCATTCAAATGTTGTATCACCTTGTGTGGTGCAGCTGTGAGTCAGTGAGTCAGGCTGGTGCTAGCGTGGGTTTGATACCTAGTGAAAGGGCATCAACACACACCCCACCCCGCACCACCCCGCACCCCCGGACCAGTACAGACAAACACAGCATATCCTTATCGGAGTGATATAAGAACACTAACCCAGTTCCACGACCATTAACATCTGCTCGTTGTTGTTATTTTGTTTGTTTCGGCTCCACCATCGCAGTGAATATAACAGTTGCAATTATCAACAACACAAGCATTACAACCGCGGCTGCAGTGCTGGAGCACCTCGAGCACGACGCAGCACGTACGTCCGACACTACCGTGAGTTACTCAGATTTATAATAAATTTTTTGTCATGTTATAGTTTAATTTAATATTATACTCCTTAACAATCAAAACCAATTAATCATTACGAGAAACTTTAATAAATATGAAAAGTATTAATTCGTATCTTATATGTACGCATAGTTTTTTTGGGTCATATAATAAATGTAAACACGATGTGTGTGTGTGTGAGTGTGTATTTAGTTGCAAACCGTGGATCTCCCCCAACACTCGCTGACCTTTGCAAAACAGAATCCTTATATCACTCTTATGTAACTGACTAGTCAGAACATTGATATCGTTATTCAACAGAAGGTTTATGAATTGACCATTCTCTGTTGCTAAATAAGCACTTACGAAAACAAAGAAATCATAATAAGTAATAAAATGTGTGCAATATGAATAGTTGAGAGTATTACAAAGTAAGTATACAGTAATTGCGGTCCAATAACCAACGCTTATGGAACGTTTCGAAATGGCGTCGGCGTCGGCAGGCGAACTAGAGTGTCTTACTTATAGCCGCATAAACATGTACTTGTAGCTTATATCTATATATAGCTGCGTAGATCTTTACTGAAATTATGTTATTATTGACAATAATCTCACAGATTGGCCGATGTTAGGCAATGTGGCTATTTACTAGCTATAAATAATATAAAATAACGGGTTGACTGCAGTCGAATCATAATCGATACAAGCATTGAATTAATACAACGCATTACACTGCGGTAAATGTAATAAATGGCTCACTTATTTATCATAAATATCATTTCCAATTCCCAAATAAAGATTAGGAGTACAGTCAACCAAAATATTCAGTAAGATTCAAATTTTATCATTCTTCTCCACTCACTAATAATGGAAGCTTTTCCTTGTTTTAAATTTCAGCACACACACACACACACAAGTATGTCACAATTAGTTTCAATACTTATTCAAAAGTGTCCTCTGATGAACCTTATATAATATACATGATAACCTCCATTTTACCCGTTTTTTTTCATTTAGTGGAAAAACAGCTCTCTTGGCACCTTAAACAGTGTACTCGTGTTCATGTAGAACGACTGAGCTATGACCTAGCTCTGTTGTCGCACGGCTTTCCTCATATCCTAAAAACAACTCTCTTCAGTAACCACTGGCTCCAGTACCTACTGTCACTAGTATATGTACTCTCATTACTTAGTTACTACCAACTATGCAATGTATAACTGTGCGGAGGAAGGCATTCTCGCGACAGCTGTCATTACACACACGTGCTACACGCACACACTCGTATGTATATTGTAAAATAAATACACGAGATACGTGTATTTTTTGCATTGAACTTAACTTAATGGGAAAGATTGTCCAATTAAAGTAAATAACGTAAAGTTATTACACTGGCAACACAATACAAGATGCACTGAACACAGTAACTACATACCTACTCACTTCGTAACACAATGAAATACATGACTTTACACACAAACACAGACATTATTTATATACAGGTTGCTCATATCATTTACAAAAATAAAGCCGCCCCAAATTATGTAACTATCATTGCACATAATTTTTAGATCACTTAAGATAATAATAAATCCATCTCAGGAAAAGCAAGAACAAATTTTTTTTCGCAACAATTGTCGTTTTTTTTTATTTCCGATATTGATTATTCGGCTGTTAGTTAGTTCGTTGGCGAGTAGTAAATTGCTTTGTAAAAATACACTTCAAAATGATTGACAGATGAACGTAATTAAATTGAAAGCAAGCAGTTGTCCAGTGTTCCAGTTTGTATATAAAAACTAGACGACACACGTGTCTCTGTCCCATTATATATTGCCTAATACTGTAATGGCTGTCATTGTTCTCGCGCCGATTGTGTCATTACCTCATCATCTGTAATGTCATTAATTAACTCGTAATAACTAATGATTAATTACACGTGGACGTTATTTATAGTTTCAGTAATAAACGGGCGCATCGAGTGCATCAGGTGCGTCCATCGATCAATCGATCCGCAATTAGCTGAAGGATCATTCATATTATTAAATAATTGTCAATCTGTCGGGATGTAATTATTGATGGCTATCTATAAAAACATTGACCACATCTACTTAGGACGTTACTTGCCTACTGAAGTAACTACCTTCTAATAAAACTCACATTGTACTTAATGTCCTTATGCAAATAAGTTATAAACTTGAAGAAATATTATTAAATGAAACAGGAAAATGAACACAGTTTGCTGTGTTAGTTATATTTGAAAATTATTATCAGAACCAATGGATCCAAATTGCTATCTCCAAATTGTGTAAGCCGTGCCTGCAGCCGGCAAGCGAGGCGTTTAGAACAGATTGCGCGGTTAGCTGCGCGAGCGCACGCGACATGCGCAAGAACATTCCAAATGTGATTACCGTTCATCATCGACGCAATGCACTTTATCATCTACAATGCACCACATTGCAGTCGCATTGTCTCATACATCTATTGCACATTAGTCTGTACCATTAGATGTCGCAAACACAGGAACTGTAGCTCGTTCGCTCTGGGCAAGCACTCCATACACGCTGGGAAACTCCAACCGCGTATATCTCGTACAATATGGACATCGGTGACAATAATACAAATAGTAAAGGATAATGAGTTAGTACGTATCACATATCTGTTGCCCTTTCATGAAGCAGTACTCGCCATAGTCGTATATATAACTAAATATTCCTGTCGGAACCTCGCCATATAATGCTTTAATATTAATGTAATGCAAGTCTCGCTCTCGGCGACATGTCCAGCTGTGGTTCATTGAACACGGTGTGTTTGTGTGCACTACGCTGTATTTACCTAATTTACCAAAGCATAACAAAAACTTGCGGAAAACCCTATTTAAACTAATATTAATCAAATACTAAAAGTATAAGTAGAATACGCATAACTTTACAGTAGTATTAATATATTTGATTAAATAATTAAATTACTAGTGCTCACTCCGTAAAGCGTTGAGGAGGTCAAGTCAACTGTTGTTAATTTGTCATTCGAATTCGTAGATGACCATTTATTTAATACGTATCTTTAATTGCACATTGTTGCATTCGTAAGCGCCAGCCAGAGTTAGTTTCATTACGCACCGAGTGTTCATATAGTTAAGTAATTTATGCACAAACGTTAAATATTACGAAACTTTAATCACGCTACTTCATTTAACTTCGAAGGAAAATTAACATCAAAGTTTATTTTAACACGGCGATACTAAATGTCAGTCAAATTAGCGAGAGAACGTAAAGGACATTCATATGTACAGTTCACTTTTTAAATATAAGAGTTTACCGTCGTAGAGTTTTGTATGCTATGTATGCTAATGATGAGTGTATATTTAAAAATATTTAAAAAATGTCTCTATGATGGCTGCCGCTAAGTTATGTGCTGTGAAGTAACACATTGTGAGATGAAACGTCTCCATGTGGCACAACAATAAACTAGACAAATGCTAATGAGAGAGTTAAAGGTTTAGAGTTGTAAAAGTTGAGGAAATTATGCAATAAAGCATAAATAAATAAATTAGTGAGTAATTAATTGCGAAAGGACCGTTTGTTTTGCAACGCGCAACGAGCCCGGCACGGCTCGGCTCGAGTCGGAGTCGTCGCGGTTACGTCACGGTGCCGGACACATACTAACGTGCCTCCAGAAATATTATACTAACATTATTATTATTTCCATTCTAAATTGAAGTATTATGGTTAAGCTAATTATTAAGGTTATGGTTACGATAATTCATGCAAAGTTTAAAACCAAGGGTAACGCGAATTTATTTTTTGTTTTTTAAAAGTAAACACTTCCTGATACTTTAATTAGATGAATTATACATGTGCACTGAAACCACATACAAAGACATTCCTTTTATGTATGTATACCTCCAAACATATACATATATGTATTTCATTAGAGCTATGGACCTATAAACTATTTCAATGATAAACATCTACCCGACAATGTATCCGGCAAATTTACTTAATTACTTGGAATTTAACATACCTACTTACATTATGAAACTAGACCCAAAATATATGTATTATATGAAGATAACATTATTTCATATACTCTTATAACATATTTGTAATGATACCAATCTGATCGAGAAGCATTGTTGTGGAGAAGCGTAGCGTTGCCAGGCACATCTGGCAATTTGAGGGATTGTCCCCCTTTTTAGCCCTATATTAAATAGTCCGCGCTAGACAGTCTCTTTCCTGTTTTTGGGTGACGAAAATTAAACTCGCTTGATTTATTACGATTCCTTAAGCTAAAAAGAAGTCACCAGTCACCGAAGGCGTCAAAGAAAACAGTGAGTATAGCACTCACTGGTCCGTGCTGTGGCGGTACAGCCGCGTGGAGGTCGCCGCTTGCACAACCACCCCCGCGCTGCATACTAACGCGCTCCTCATCCATCACACTCGCATCTAAACGATACTAAACTCAAACAACAGACTTTGAACGTCACTTGTCATTACATACCTACGATTACCCATTATACTTATGATTGAAATGCGATAGCGTGTCAATTTGAACTTCGGACTGCTTGAGTACGTTGCTGCGTTAGTATTATATTTAGTGTAAATAGGACTAGGTAAATAAGATTTCAGTCAAATGCAACAACGACCGCATTTTCTTCATAATATTTTTTTGTTTCAGAAGATCAAAGCAAGTGAGGAGTTTGATTGTATTGACGTTAGAACCCAGTGAGAAAAGACGCGAGCAAAATGAGGACGTCAGCATTGATATTAGCAAGTGTAGCGACCCTGGTGGTGGTGTGGGCAGCCCCGGCGCCGGCCCCCAACCCGGACCCCCAGCCCGACCCCCGGCCCGATCCCCAACCGGACCCCGCCGCGGACGACAAGCCAGAGATCATTGAAATCATTGCGCCCGCCGCCAATGCACAGGTATTCATCACAATTCAAAAATCCTAACCTTACCTCTTCCATCAAACATAACCAATAGGTATTTATAATTTGGAATCCGGGTCAGAGCGCTATAACCATGTTCCTTTAAATAGCCTTTACGCAAGTCCTTGCCGCTGAGGCGAACTAGGGAATGGAAGGACGGCAGTATTGTCAACTTTCCCGGTAGATCCAACGCATTATTGTAAGAAGAAATGTGAAAAAATATTTTTAATTGCTAACAAATTAACAGAATCGTGAGGCAGCATAGCCACAAACGAACTCAAAACCATGAAACAAACGACTCCCCCATGTCCTAGAGTCCCTAATTTATTATAAATAAAGGTCACCAGCTTGCTCCGCTCCTGGTGGGATGGTAGAATCCGTTTTAGCATCTTTTGATGTTGAATCTGGGGAATTGAATTCATAGGAGTTGGCAACATTGAAATTGCCTTGCGGGAGAGACGTTGCAGAGGCTATTACTAAACGCAATAAAATACATAAGGTTGTTACAGGATGTTTTATTACACACCTCTTGATAACGTTATGTTAAGATTTCCTGTAAAAATAATTTATATTCCACTTAAAATTTACATACGGAGCAAATGAATGTTAAAGTATTTAGTCCTATTTGTCCAGTGAGCCGTGACACGAGGGAAGGAGGTACTTTAGCGTCGATGCAAACAATTAAATCAGTTCCTTGCTATTTGTTGCGTGCTATTTTTATTTATTTACTAGAGTTTTAGAAAAATATGTTAATTCAACAAATCCAATGTCATAGTGTCGGGGTCGAGGTGGCACCACTAGTCCGCGACCTGCATCGCGATTCCCATGCGCGAGCCCAGGTCAGCTTACTCGTATTGTCTTGTCTCAGAGGATGGACCAACGCAACGCATGGGATTGTAGCATCTACTGCATCATAATAAGATATACATGAACTTTGTAATCGCGTGTCAACAATCATCATCATAGTATAATCATCACAGATTCTCTATCTGTTTACATAATTGTTAGTTTACCGTGAATTTTTATCAAATAAATGACATTAATAACATATCTTACTTCATTAAAAGAACAATAGAAGAAATATTAAGAATGGAAACTGAAAAGTTCTCAAACTATTACATGAACATTGATTATAATATAATACATTGTTCAACAACAAATTAATTTATGAAATAGGTAATATCAATTAGAAAACGTGGTGTACAAATGAAAATTTGGTTTTTCTTCTGAAAAACATCATCTCTAGGACTGTTTGATGCTATGTGTTAGTACATGAGTCGTCGTATGTCGTGTGTGTAATGTTGTGGTTCTGTTGCAGGAGACGCTGGCGACGTTGAACCTGGGCGCCCCGGGCTCCGACCTGAGCGAGCGCAACAAGCGCACCATCGGCATCCTCCGACAACTGTTCCCCACACTCACACAGGTACACACACACACACACACAACGCAACACAAGCTGTGTGTGTGACTGCACGCAAGTGTTGCAGGGCTCCATTCAATTACCAATATTTAGTTATTGTAGAAGATATAATGTAATAATAAATCTTATATCTACAGTAAATATACCTAAAGCAAATATATTAAGATATAACAAAACCTACTAGAAACTCCTGAATTCGGGCAAAAATGTATTATTTTCTATTGTTTGTCCTACAAAATTTTGTGTGGAAATGAAAACGGTGACAGATATTAAGGTGAGGTTTTGTCCTAAGGTCAGTATATGTTATAGATAATCGAAAAGAAAGTGCAGCAGATTACGAGCATGGTCTTGTCCACGTTCGGTCCTGTGTTCATCAAAGCATTCCTCGGCAACCGCGGAGGCGGTGGCATGAATGGAGGCGGAGCCGGCACGCTCGAGCTGGAGGACGATGACGATGATGATGATGATGACAAGGAGGCCACCACCGCCGCGCCCGCAGCCGAGCGCCGCAAGCGCGCGCTCCTGCTGCTGCAGCCGGTAGGGCGGTCACGGAGTCACGCGGTCACGCAGTCACGGAGTCATGGAGTCACGCGCGCACTAACACTAGCCTGCCCGCGACGGCAGCGCGAGCGCAGACCGCTCCCATTCCCATATCCATCTTCACCCCATCGCATGCCCTCAATAACCCCGTCCGCCTGCGTTTGCGAGCAGCTCTGCAGTAAGAGTGTGGGAATGTTTCAGAACGCCGCCGCTGATGAGAACCAGCTGCTGACGGGTGCGGAGTCACAGCAGGCGGAGGTGAAGGTGGCGTTCGGCGGTGAGGACCAGCAGCCAGCCGCCAGCGAGGACCAGGCCGCCGCCGCGCAGACCGCCATCGATGAGATCTCACTCGACGACGCAGACACCAGCGAGGCCGACAGAAACAAGAGGTACACTCACATCCGACATACTAATTACAAACTGCTGTGTGTCTACTCACTATAAAATTACGAATTTTAATGATAGCTGTTTCATAGAACTATACGATATTTTTTTAAACGCATAATAAAATTCAATATTTCGAGAAAAATCTCTCAGAAGTAGATTTTCATTATGAATTATTTTAGATTAACCCATACCTAGATAGCCAGTGGGAAAAAAAGTACAAAGCAGCATCAGTGTCATGTACTTTACCCATAATTAATTTTTGATGATAGCCTTCCCCTTTGTGTTATGGATGAATACTAACTGATCTTTTTGGTTAAAATGAGTAAAAAGGTTTGGACAATTGCTGTGTAAATTCGGGAGATGTCATTCACTTCACTCATTCCAACACATAGGTACGTTTCATAGTAGAGTACCTACAATATGATTTTAATTGCAGCAAATACGTGAATTTCCCCTGGTTTCGTTGTTCTGTATTAATTTGCTAAACAATGACAGTGAGAGTATTGCCATGCTATTGTGTGGTTTTTGCAAGATTTGTTCTTTAGTTTTTAATGTTTCACTTGTAGTACAATATTCACACGCCGCATTGAGTTGACGGTGCAGTACCTATCCTTTACAAACTCCGTGCGTCATGTAACGGTTGCATGTTCGTTTACATTATTTGTTACGTCTCAAGCCGTATTTCAAGAACTTGGATGTTTATTTCCCTAACTATTGATTGCATGAGTACATTAAGAAACATCGAGACGTTTCACAGGTTTAACTCGAGTTACATTTCCGTCCAAACACAATAATGTATTGTTGTAGTTAATACTTACTCATTGATCGTGTTGTTTCAGGTTCCTGAATTTGGGTGGAGGTGGCGCCTCTGGCGGCGGCTCCGGGAACTTCCTATTCGATATTGTCCGAGTAAGTTTATTCATCAACAACTCTAGATTAAGTCGCTGATCTAACTAACTTGTAAGAGTTATATTTAGTCTGTGCTTTTACCTAAACAGTTTATGGTAATGACATATATTTAATTGTCTTCGAGATTTCATGAATGATGAAGTCTATAGGTAAATAAGCAGCTTATCAAAGCAGACCTACGCACGTTAAACTGTTAGCATTCTTTCGGATAGTTTTTTATTGTTCTATGTTGTCACGGCGGCATTTAAGTAGGTAGATATAATATCTTTACAACCTACTCAACTACCCATCACAGGAATTTTATTACAAATAACACAAACTGTCATACCTACCCTACATTTATTACAATTAGCTCCATTTTTTTCTGTGTTCTTTAATGCTCATTTGTAGGTTCTCTTTTTTAAATTGATTTATTAGCTGATGAGGTCAAATAAGACTTGATATAAGAAGACGATGTTCCTGATGGGTCAAAGAGCACCAGGCCGTGTGTAAGTGCGTGCCGTGAGTTGTGAGTGAGTCAGCAGTGAGTCCACGTGTGAGGTTGTGTTACAGCGTCCGGCGGAGGCGGTGGCGCGCGCGGCGGGCGGCGCGTTCCGTCTGCTGGCCGGCACCGACCGACTCAACCTCGGCCTCACCGCCTCACACACCGCCACCATTGACTCCGACACACAAGTACAACACACAAACACCACTACAAACCTTACTAGACCGCCAACACCGCTTGCGTATCCGTAGTCCGTTTATATTGTT
Source organism: Choreutis nemorana (assembly GCA_949316135.1). Classification (NCBI taxonomy): domain Eukaryota; kingdom Metazoa; phylum Arthropoda; class Insecta; order Lepidoptera; family Choreutidae; genus Choreutis; species Choreutis nemorana. Next base: position 9,146,289 of record OX438615.1, on the reverse strand, counting down.
GTTTTAGATTAAAAGCTGCAGTCGCCGTAGATTCGTTCGAGATGTCTTCGTCGTTTACTAACCTTACGTTGTAATCACAAGTTGTTGTAGTTGCTTGTAACGAATTGTCTGTATGCACGTAATGGCTGCTGCCAGAACCATTAATGTAGTCGATGATTATTGCACTTTAGTTAGGATAACCAATTTAACCTTATTTTCCATAATCTTTTGAAATCGATTCACTTACTTTTATAATTACCAAAAGTTCTCCATTGATTTATTGATTGTAGTAAACTAACATTATAAATATATGTTTATCTATAAGGGAGTCGTTTTCAAGAGTGAGCAACGTTTGTTACTATTTAGTTGAGTAATGTGAATGTCCCCCGCAGCTGGTGGCTGGATCATCGTCCAGCTCGAGCCCGGACGGCGGCGCGGCGGCTGAGGGCGAGGAGGCGGGCAAGGGAGACAACCTCACAGAAGGCGTGCCCGGGCCCATCACGCGCCTCTTCATCATCGCCAACCGAGGCATCGCCAATCTCATCCAGGACCTCATCCTGCGTCTCGCACAGACTTCCGAGAGAATAGTCAACTTCAAGGCGAGACTCATCACATCCATCATCTAAGTGCACACACCTTTAGAGCAATACTTTTCTTGCCCGAATAGAAATATAATGATCACAACTAGCCTTCATGTTCATTAACAATAACATCGCAACCCTCGATCATCAGGAGTCTTGCATTGACTTTCTGCCACGTAGCAATGGAGCGTGTTATATTTCTGTTCAGGTTTTTGATCTTAATTTATATCCCTCTTCCGTCCATTAAAAAATAAGTAGAATTTTGTTTGCGTGTGTACAATTGTAAAACAAGTGTGTTACTATTATTGATATTCCATTAACTTAAAAAGGGTGAAATGATAAAAACTAAACATCATTAACCTTAAGAGGCTTGCCACCGTCCCGTGGCTGTTGATGGAATTGCCTGTACTTTTTATAATGTAATTATATCGTTCCTTGAAGGAAACCCCGTGATGATTAATTAGTTTAAATATATGTATAAGTGGTTGAGGGCGCTAGTGTCGCGGGGTTTGGTTCCGGGAGCGCTCGTGAGGGTTGGGGAGAAGGAGTTCCTGCTCAAGCTTTTTATACTATTGTGACAATCTTGATTCGTTTTTATGTTTGTAAATATGTATTATAGCGGAATTTTGTAAAAAATAAAAATAAATTAGTTACTATTTTACTTTTTTTTCGTTACGAATATTCCCAAAAAATGATAAGTACTTGTAAAAAATAACTCAATTCACTACCAAATACAAAATATTAAAAATTAAACTAACACCATATATTAATTTTGAATTTGAGGAAAATCTCTATAATACAATTTAATTAAAATTTACATTACTATCTGGTTGGAGTTAATTCCTTGTTACGTAAAAATGCTACGAGCAATTATTTAAAAATGAGTCGACGAGCTTGGCCATAAACCCCATCCAGCAGTGCAGGCGGCCGGTGGCGGGGCTGGCACGCGGGATAGGGACAGTCCGACCAGAGGGCGCCACGCTCCGACCGGGGAGCCCCTCTGCCGACGGACTGCCAGGGCGTACAACATTACACGATGCCGCAGTATACGACATCCTTAATATCTGCATATTTAACAAATAGTTTATTCAATTCTCACGACCTTGAAAAGATGATGATTCACTGCAATGTTGTTTTGAAATTCACTTTAAAACGTTGTCGATTAATTTAAATGCGTCTTCTATTCAGCGATTTTATAATAAAGGATGAAACATTATCGATGTTCTACATAAAGTATAGTAGGGATAGTGTATAATCAATTTAATTTAAACGTTTTGTTCTCCGTTTTAATCGTCTTAATTATTTTAGTGCCAAATATGTTTGTGATGAATTTTTGGCATAGGCTGTCAGTGGTAAATAAACTTCTTATTGACTTTTTCGCCTAATGAAGTGAACCTACTTTCTTTTGGCTCAAGTAAATAATCTCACTTCAAATTATTTATTTTGACAAATCGATAAAATTAAAACCATAAAAGTACTATAACAATCCCATCACATTTTGTATAAAACGATGAATGATAGAAATTTGGAAAAATGAATGTGGACTATATCTTGGGGTATACATAATGAACCTCTTATAGCAACAAAGGTAGCTCAGCTTTTAGCAACTGTAAATTTCTATTACTTTATTACTTTAACCATCCCTTTTATCATGACATCTTATAAAAATGACTGGCTTTCAGAATTCAGATGTACTAACTATAGTTTCTTGCCTTTTTTCAATGGAATGGAATACCACAAAAAATTGACAGGTGATTGACAGTGACAATACACCCAATTAATTTGGCGGGAACGGGAAGTGTCAATTAGAATTTTCTTATTTTATTGCCTTTTCTTATATATCAGCAGAATTTTATGTGTAAATTGCTTGTGTTTTAACCAGTAAGTATCTGTAGTGCTTTACAAGTGTGGAGAAAGTGAAACACGACGATTTGGCTGCGGTTTTCGTCATCTCCCCAGAGACGAATTTCCATATTTGCTGCCAGTAGGCTATAACATTTTTGCCAGCCCTACTGACCTCTGAAATTTAATCCTGGTGTTTGTAATCATATTCATTACATTTATTTTATCAATAAAATTCCAATTTTATGTCATCATTATTAGTACATCATCTTTTGTCAGTTGCTAGATTCTTTTTAAAGCCCATAATTTAGTGAAGATTACACAAGAAATCGTTTTTGAGTATACTTCTGACCTAAAAACATCTCAATCTGTATACAAAAAAAGAGAAGGCCTGACTCACTGAGTCATCAACGCCCAGCCTGAGCCCTAGAACAGAGAAAGCTAGATTTTTTCACAGGCTTTGTTTTAAAATTTTCAAATTAGCGGGTCAGGATTTCAGGAATAATTTGTCGTCCAAGATTATTCCAAACATGTTTTATGGGAGTTTCTGGGGAGTGCGCTGGCTACCCCAGAGGATTGATTTCACTGTCTAGAAGGTCTTAAATTTAATCAGAGCGAAGCCGCGTGTAAAAGCTAGTCATGTATTCAGTTAGGTACTCACTGAAAGGTAGGGTTTCAATTTAATAAATAAAATAATTTGAATATTTGAAAAATTATACTGTTTCTTTTCATTTACATTATTATTTTATTTTCTGTAAGACAAAAAAATAAATAAATTTGCCGCCTCCTAAAATCTGCCGCCCTAGGCTGCAGCCTAGTCAGCCTATTGGTAAATCCGCTACTGCATCTTCCAAGTAACTCCTTAGAGCCTACAGTAACCGTACTAGCATGTTACTGCAGGCAGATTCATCATTTTCATTGTTCATCTTATCATCTTCATCTCATTCATCATCTTATTATCTTCATCTCATTTTTCATCTTCAAGAATGAAGAAATTATAATTACTGATGATTAGGCAGTATGGTACTAAAACCAAAGCCGTTAAAGAAATCCATAAAAAAAATAAGTGTCAGCCTGACAAGTACTTGACAGCTACGTAGACTGTGATGACAGGTAACCAGCTGTGATGTCATCTTGTGTATGTTTTTATTCATCGATTTATAATAAAATAAAAAAAAAACGCAACAGATTTGTCTACATATTGTCAAATAAACTTATTCAAGAGCGCTTAATTCTATCAAAGTAATGGCTCTCTACGAAGGGATAGCTTTAATACAAGAGAAGCAGGCAGTGGTCTTGGACTTGGGGACCGACTACACGAAGTAAGTGTTTCTATATCTTACTGACGAAGTTCATAGATCATAGCTATGAAGTATGGAGAGTGTGAGTAAGGTGTGTTGTAGGTTCGGGTTCACAGGCGAGGCGGCTCCACGTTGCATCATCCGCTCCGAATTCTGGTGTCCGGCGACGCGCCGCTACCAGCGCCTTCACGACTATAAGGATGCAGACCAACTATATGATAACCTCGTGCACATGCTGCACACATTGTACTTCAGGTATCCATTACAATAAATAACATAAGATTGATACAGCCATAAGAATAAGGCCATAGTGCAGAGTGAGCAATATATAGTGGTGTTAAACATTTGTGTTAGAGGATCAGAGGTTGCTCTAAGGCTGTATATACATTAAGTCAGATATGGCTAATTTGACCACTACTGAGAATGAGCTTAAAAATATAACTTTGGTAGCTATGATCACAAGTTGGTTAAGGATAAAAGTGATTGTTGTGCATTGTCAGACATGTGTTGGTGAATCCTAAGGAGCGTAAGGTAGTGGTGGTGGAGTCCCTGCTGAGTCCAACATTGTTCAGAGAGACTTTAGCGAGGGTCCTGTACACACATTATGAGGTCAGTCCAGTTCCGCATTACATATCTATATATTTTAACAACACAACACAAAAAATACTACAAAATTCTTTACCAGTATATTAAAACTATAAGTCAAACATTAATTTTAATAATTCACAACAAATGAAATGCATTGCTCTGTAAACAAAGATTTATATTTTAACCTCCTACAACTATAAAACACAAATCATATTACATAACCATTAACCAAAAAATATCTGTAAACAAAGGAAGGAAGGAAGGAAAGGAACATTTAAAGTTTCTTTGTCACTCTTCTACTTTTGCACAATATTATTTTATTTTTACATATCGTTTTAAAACACATTAATAAATATTTACTCACATTAGTTTTTCTCACATATGTCATATTGTCAGTTATGTCAGTCCACATTATAGAGAAATACTCTTTGGTATTCCTTTACATAGTCAAGTCATAAATTCTGTCACATGTTTAATATAAAATAATTGAAACAAGTTTATTCATTATGTAACCATTTATATACCAAAATGAACTTAACAAAACATAGATTCTTATGACACTAAAGTTTATTCAAAATGACCTCCGTGATTTTGAATACAGGCCTTCAATCTGCGCGGCCAGTCGTCTATCGCAGCACGAACGAGGTCCATGTCAATATCGGCGGCTGCCTTAATCAAGGATGTCTTGAGTGACTCCAAATTGGGATGAGGCTTTGAGCACGCCTTTTCCTCCAAGTGTTGCCATATCTTGTAATCTAACGGATTCAAATCTGGACTGGAGGAGGGCCAGTCTTCGTGCCGCATGAAGTCGATTTCACGCGCCGCCAGCCAGTCTTGTGTGCTCTTCGCTCTATGAGCTGGCGCCGAATCTTGTTGGAATACCCAGTGCCTGTTATTGAACATGGTATGAGAAACAGGTTCCACAAGGTTCGTCAGGACTGTATTTTGATACACAACTGCATTCGTTTTTACACCTTTCTCACAAAAATGTACCTCTGTTAAGCCCCAATAAGAAACTCCCAACCACACCATGAGCGAGGATGGAAAATGACCTCGTTGGACACGCAGAATACGGTTGCTCGCTTCTTCACTACTGTGTGCGTACACCTTATCATTTTGTTTGTTGTAGCTCTCTTCTACGGTAAAAATTTTTTCATCCGAAAAAAGAATTTCCCGATATTTTTTTCCCGCGTACCGCTTCAACAAAGCGCGGCATCTCTTCAGTCTCAGGTCCATTAGACGAGCCACGTGGAGTGTAGTCTCTGGCATGACGAACGGTTAATCATGTTGAATTCGATTCAAGTATCTGCGTGTAGTCCTATTTATTACCTAGATCTTGTGAAAACGAAGGGAAACTTTAAAAAGTTTAGTCACCAATATTACTGGTGTAAGATTTAGGTTACTATCTAATTTATCCCCTGTTAGTTAGTGGCTTGCCGTGATGATTTTACGGTCAGGCGTAGATCCCTTTAGCTTTTGGCCTCTGGGCCATTTCAATTGCTGTCTCCGCTTTGCTGGGAGGGAAGTCTGAAACCGCTTTCTTATTACCTCCAATTTCTTCTGATGAAGTTCTTTGCGGGTCCCAAGAGCCGGTAGGGTGTCCGGGCACAGCCTGTGCATCATTGCACAGCTGCATTATTCGTTGATTATTCGATCAAAGGACGCCACTGTTGATCCTGATAAACAGGAGTTGCAGTGGTGGGACAGTTTGACGGGTGTGCCCCGAAAATGCCCGAAGCCCTAAGTCTTCATTTAACACCCTTTTCACCGTGGTTCTGCTTAACCCCATCTGAAGGGTTTCTGCTTAAGTTTGGGATTTCTTTGAATTCGCGCCTTCACAGCTTTTATTACTGCTGGAGTCCTAACAGATTGAGGGCGACCACTTCTTGACCTGTCATCTACACTAGAGTCTTCATTGTATCGTTTGATGGTACGATAAACGAATCTTTTGGTTACATTCAAATATTTCAGTATGTCAAAAATTGTAATTGGCGCGTACCGCAACGATGCAACGCAATAACTGCAACACGGTCTTCTTTAAGCGTCCACTCCATATTTAAAAATGAATAAAATTCTAAAAACTATACATTATTATTTTCATGAACAATTCGAAATTCGAATTCAATAAACTTTTTTTGTGGCCAGCATTCTAAAAGAAAAGTTTTTACTGTGTGACAATATTTATGACCTGACTGTGTATAATCTGTATCTGAATGACATCAAGTTGATATAATTATATTGTGTGTGAGTAATAATATTTAATACATAAGTACAAATTGTTTGTTACCCAGTAAAAATCCAGATTCTTCTGAAAAAAAATCCCATTTTATTAACATGATTGACACTCAATTAGTAAGATAATTAATAAGTAATTGGTGCTAAATAAAATTCTAACTAACTTAATTAAGGATACATGACTTATAAACTCGCACAATATTCCTTCAAGATTGAGAGTTGTTGTCAGAGGTGTTTGCATGTTATGTTGAGTCCCAGTGTGCCAAGTTGCGAATCTATCGCCACTTTACAAATACTTAATCAACTAATTATACTAACTGCCTTATTTATATAAAACTAAATTTGGATAAATTTTGTATGTTCTAGGTGTCAGGTGTTTTATGGGCGGACGATGCGCGGCTCTGTGCACTCACGCTGGGAGCACCCACCGCACTTGTCATCAGTATCGGAGCAGTCGAGGCACAGGTCACTGCTGGTAATGAACACTACTGCGTTTATTATTATTTATCATATGTATGTCACTATCAGTTTGTGATCAGTGTTAGATTGTATCATTGCTAACTGCTTTAATGCATAACTCTAACAAAAGATTCTGATTAGTCCTACAGATATTGATTGGGACAGATTGCAATTGTAGTAGTTTGCAAATTTCACAATGTTTTACATTATACAATCCAATGTGAATGGGACATGTGTGTACCTATGTGTGATGGATTGTTGTTGAATAAATTGAAACAGATGCGTAAAATGCGGGGTAGAACATCCAACAAAAAGATGCCTTAAAAGACCTGACACTGAAGCAATTTGTGTCAACTGCCAAGGTACACATCCATCAAGCTATAAAGGCTGCAAAAACTATAAACAGTATAAAGACCTGCTCATGAAAAATACATCTAAATCTATTAATGACAGGGGAAATAATGTATTACTGACGATGAACAAGAAAAGAAGAAAAATAAAAAATCTTACAAGCCCTTAAAACCAACCACTACATATGCGCAAGCAACGAAACAGAATAAATCAGAATTGCAGAACTCTGATATCAAGGACTCCAACAACTTTGTTGAAGTACTAGACAAAATGTTAGATAAATTTCAAAACATGATGAATATTATGTTAGACAACATTATGGTCGTATGATCTAATTAGTCACAAAGCCTTATTAAGCTAAAGATAATTACTTGGAACGCCAACGGAATTACAGAGCGTCGACAAGAATTTCACCTCGCTCGCTCTAATCTCTGAAACAATCCAACTTTGAGCTTAATAACTACATCATATATACCACCAACCATCCGTCTGGGAATTCTCATGTTGGAACTGCTATCTTAATTAGAGAGAACATAAAACATTATCTTCTTGAAGAATATAAAAAGGAAAAGATCCAAGCTACTTAAGTTAGAATACAAGATACGAGTAATAAAATTGAAACAACAGTATCTGCAATTTACTGCCCCCAAGCATGTTGTTACAAGCTTCGACTTCAAGACATACTTCAACTCACTGGGCAAACGATTTATTTGAGCGGGTGATTGGAACGCAAAGCACTTGTCATCAACTATATGAAGCTACACTTGACCTAAACCTCCATTGTGCATCACACGGTGTTCCTACCTACTTTTTATCACCAAAAATATTTCGCTCAGCCATATCGACGTAGAACAATGCCTTTCATCTGACCATACACCAGTGATAATTAACTTTCACTGTAGGGCCATCCTAATCGAGTCCCCACAGAGACTTTATAACCGACAGGGACAGGTATAGAAACAAAATCTCAGAATTTCTAAACCTAAACTCAACGCTGACAGCATCGAGACTGCAATTGTATTGTTCAACAAGTATGTCAACTTAGCGGCTGCAGAATCTACGCCCACTCACGGACCGAGACCCGTAACTAATTTTCACTTCTCGAAGGAGATAAAAGACAAAGTAAACGAAAGAAGAAAACTACGGAAAAAATGGCACACAACAAAATACCCTTGTGATACTCGTAAAAGAGCTTTCAACAAAGCATCTGAGGGACTGAAACTCATGATCAGCCAAACATCTAATGAGTACCTGCAAAATCAACTAGCTAAAGTAACGCCAAACAAAGACACCAATTTCTCGTGGAAAATAACAAAAAACCGAAAAGACTAAAGGTACAAACGCCACCCATCAGAAAGTTGATGGAAGGTGGGCAAGATCAGATATAGAAAAAGCCCAAGAATACGCAAAATACTTAAAACAAGTTTCTAACCCTTTGCCTTCCAACCATCCTGAACAAGACGATGAAGCCCGTTAGTACCTCGATGCTCCATTCCAAATGAGCCTTCCACTAAAAAGTACTAGCCCTAAAGAAGTCTGGACAGAATCCATAAAACCTAAGACGAATAAAACTCCTGGTTATGACCTAATTGATACACAACTACGTAGAAAGTTACCTCGAAAAGGTATCATTCGTATTACAGCTATCTATAATGCCTGCCTTAGACAAGGAATATTTCCTGCTCAGTGGAAAATCGCCCAGGTTATTATGATTTACAAATCCGGCAAACCGCTCCATGAGGTGAGCTCCTACAGACCAATAAGCCTGCTCCCATTGCTTGGTAAACTATTGGAAAAGATATTGTTAATCCTGATGCGCTCCCACCTAACAGAAATCATCCCCAGTTATCAATTTGGTTTTCGAGAGCAACATGGAACCATCGAACTAATTCACCGGATCACGGACACTATAAATCGTGCGCTGGAGTAGTGCTCAGCTGTCTTCCTAGATATAAGCCAGGCATTTGAACAAGTTTGGCATGAAGGACTTCTTTTCAAGCTAAAAAAGCTGCTACCTCACTCTTTCTTCCCAATCATACACTCATACCTTCATAAGAGATGTTTTGAAGTAAAATTTAAACACGAAATCAATCTACTAATAGAAATACACTCAGGAGTGAAAGGAAGCGTACTGGGCCCTTTGTTTTACTTACTGTTTATCGCTGACCTGCCGACGCATGAGGATACTATTACTGACGCGGTACTTATGTGAGTGTACGAAAACCCCGCTATAACCTCAGCCAAAGTACAAACCCAATTTGATGACATCGAGAAGTGGTTAGACAAATGGCGTATTAAGGCTAATCATGGAAAGTCAGTTCATGTTACCTTTACTCTGAGAAGACAGACCTATCCACATATAAAACTTCATGGCGAGGTTATTCCCCAAGCAGAAGACGCTAAATATTTGGGCATCCACCTGGATCGAAGACTCACAAGGAAAAAGTTAATTGAGACCAAGCGCAAACAACTAGACATGAAGCTCAAATCTTTGTACTGGCTAGTGGGTAGAAAGTCTAGACTATCACATGAAAGCAAGATAGCTTTATACAAAACCAATCTGGACTAATGGAATCCAGCTGTGGGGTACTGCTAGCAACAGCGACATAGAGACCCTCGAGAGGTTTAAAAACAAGACACTCAGAACAATGTTTGACATACCATACTACGCGAGCAACAAAGACATTTACAAGAACCTCAACATTAGCTCAGTCAAACAAGAAATTGCTAAACATCGCAAAATGAGAATATCTAGTGACGTTAACAAACTAGCTTCAAAACTAGTTGGAACGGGAAGTGTTACTCACTTCCGTTTAAAGAAGCATAGTGTCCCTATGTTTATCACCAGATTTAATGAATTACCTAACTGAAGGAAAACTCAGGAGGAACCTTGGCTAATACATGACAAATACAGTAATGATTAATGTAATGGCTTATTGTGGTATTACAGATTGCCATGTCACAGATAAGAAAAGAAAAAAAAATTGAATTGAAAAGGATTTAATTGTAAAAATTATGTCGGTCTGTTTAATTCTATTATATGTATAAGGGGCCCCAACCAACGGACGTGGCCTTTCTACGTCGTGCCGTCGGCCGTTTTCATAACAGAATTTCGCGTTGTGGCCGTTTTACTATTGCCATGAAGCATTGTGGCACTTTTTTTTGCTAAATTAGCGTTTTCGATGTTTGAGCGTAGCACACACAAATCTGTGTAGTTGATCTGATCTGCTTGCATTTGTTGTGTACACTATCAATACCTGCTTTATATGGTATCAATTATAATACATGCATGATGACAGTTGTATGTGTGTATGTAGTGGTACACAGTTCGCCGATCCTGTGTGCGCTGCAAGCCGAGCCGCTCGCCGCGCATGCAGTCCGCGCGGAGCTGGCGCGGATCCTGGACGAGGACAACAAGGCCGAGCTGCAGCTCACGCAGGATGTGCTCGAAGACATCATGGGTGAATTTCACTACACATTCAAATCTATTAATACAGTGCTAATTTTGACCCTTGGGACTTAACAGGTGATGGGATTATGTATCCAAGAACCACAAGATTAAAAGTTTGACCTCTACAAAATGTAAATTCACTTCTAAATCTAATCATATATCTTTTTAAATTACTGCACAATGTTTTGATCTTTGCAATTTCTTTAGTTAAGACCTGCTTCGTGAGTCCTCGTGAGCGTGCGGTACAATGGGATTCAGACTCCCCACCCGTCCCCGCGCGGGACGTCGCGTACAGGGTGGGGGGGGCCGCGGGGGGCGCTGGGGCTGCCGCGGGGGGGCGGCAGGTGGTCGTCACAGGCCGAGCCCGGGAGAGGGCCGCGGAGGTCATGTTCGCACGGGACAACGACTGCGCTTCCCTACCCGATATCGTTCTCAAGTGCATTATACAGGTAAGTGCGCGTACGTAGCTATTATGCTATGAGCTAACTGTTAAGTGAGGTACTAGAAAATGAATTCAATTGAATAGTAGCGATAGCGATAGTTAGCGCCTGACAATTCTCGAATGTGTCGCGGTGTGAAGTGTATAGTGAGGGCTATGTATTGGCAGTGTCCGCTGGACGCACGAGTCCCGCTCGCGGAAAACATCCTGGTGACGGGCGGTGGCGCCAGTCTGCCCGGACTCAAGCACAGGCTCAAGCAGGAACTGCTCTATCTACTTACGCAGCCGCCGTACAAGTTAGTATCTTACAAAGTAAATAGTTCAATTAAGTTTTCTAAACATCTAGCTTGTAACCGAAGGCAGGCGAATAACCAGTGTCGTAACCACATGACAGCAAAATGCCACGGGCCCCAAGCCGTAATGGGCCTCTGGCCCGAGAGAGCCGTGAGCATTTCCGTCTATTATTACGGCAAAAAATATTAGGGGTTTAAAAATGTTTAAAGTTTCTTTTAGAAAAAGCCCTTATTCGATTCATGTGCCACGGATCTCGTACGGTATATAGTCACTCCAATCATATGTATTCTATTACAGTTCTCGGCTTTTCATCAAGAACCTAAAGTTCCACCGCCCGCCGGCGCACGACAACAGCACGAGCTGGGTGGGCGGCGCGCTGGCGGGGGCGGCGGTGGCGGGCGGCGCGGGGGGCGGCGCGGGGGGCGGCGCGGGCGCCGGGGGGGCGGCGGGCGAGGCGCGGCGCGTGCTGGCGCGCGAGCTGTACGCGCGGCGGCGGCGCGTGCCGGACTGGCCGTGCCTGCTGGACGCCGCGCGCCGCCGCGTGTGAGCCACGCCCGGCCGCGGCGACAACGCAGCCGAGCACACGGACGTGGTCGCTGGACGATGCGACTGTATGCGTTACATGCATCCTGCTTGCGACACAAATGTTGTTGTACGCGCACACACCTGACGATCCACACTCCGTCATTTTAAATCGCGAGATCGGAGATCCAAAATGGATATCTGCTACTCTCTTTAACCTAAAGCTAGAACAGTTATTTATTACCAAAACACGCGCTTATGTTAACTGCAGAAAAGCGTTGCTTTTATTTTCCAACTGCGTTGGAAACAAGCAAGCAAGCAAACAAGTCACAACTTTAACATTAATTTCATTTCATTTATTCATTAACAATTTATAACAATCGTGTCTGAAAGTAACTATATCTAAAACATAATATTACCACATAAAAATAACTCTGAATTAAATATTTCATTGTAAGAATTATTTAAACTGTTGTTATGTAAGTAAATATAATTATTTATACAAACATTTTGTTGAAATAATTGCTTTTAAAAGAACCTATTCCAGTTACAATTCCAACCAATTACACTTCAATATCAATTCTGCTATATCAAACGGTCAGCGGGCATTGTCAGCCAGGGGGCGCAGTTGACAAGCCTATGGCCTGAGTAGAGTGGCAGTTGACATAATATGTAGTAGGGAGAAGAAAATTTAGCTCGAGTCTTCTTTGAATTATTGTAATATATATGGTGCAATTTGATATCTAAGTTCAAGATATAAAGCTCCGTAAACAATTGACTGCACCATTTTTGAGAATGTAAGGGCAAAACCCCATAGCGACGCTATTGTGCTCAGTGATCAAATAAATCCCAAACTCTGCCCCAAAATCCCCAAAACTGGCCAATATCATCCACAAGTAACTAATAAGGTACTCTTAACTATGGTTCCCAGAATGTGGAATCCGAACTGATTCATCTGTAGTCAGATTCATCAATTGAATTTCCCTTTGTTTCACTCAACATCTTATTTATGCACCGTCCCTGTTGTAGAAGATGAGACAACTCAGAACCAATATGAGTAAATAAACAGAAACCCAATTTACAAATTTTTACATGTTTAACATGCACAATAACTAAGCTCATTAATATAAATAACGCTAGGAAAATTAAGTGTAAATAATTTTTCTAAACATTCCTAAATCAGACGCACTGTTTCCCTTACCGGTCTCTGTTGTTGTATTCTTATCTTTATACTTATACCATATCATTTCTTAATATCTAAGCTGAGTTGTGATGTGATTATTATCGTAATTAAATAGATTGCATATGTACGAGCCATCGTATATTTGTTTAATATCAAAATATTTAAACATGCCTTCAAAATTATTTTAACATAGGTACACATTTATCTTCATACATTGACCTAGTTTTTATTATTAGCATTTTACTTCAATATATCAATCAGTGCTATTATAATACTTGAGAGCAGTTTGATTTATCATCCCATAAAACATCTCTATCACTGAGATGTAGAATCCTCTTTGCCATCCTCTTTTGCCAAGATTTGTATTGTTTGAGAAAACGCTAGTTGTCTTTGCGTGTAAGTGAGAAGAAAAAAGTTATTGCCGTATATAAAATACAAATTAAGAAAAAGTTAAAAGGAATTTAAAATTTTAAAAACAAAATTTACAAATTTTTAATAATTTAGTAAACATCGTGTCTTATAAAGAAAAGGTTTAAAGTAAAACGTTACTACTTTTTGATCAAAAAATGGATCCATCCTTGGTTGGTTGTATGCAAGTCATGGGAGTTACCATGACAAAAAAAAGCAAAGGCCAATTTTTGTCAACGTGAATCTGTCAAATTCGTTAAGTGACAGTGAGGCTAAAAATAAAAGAATTCGAATTAATCTTTTTATTGTATCTTTTTGACTGTTTCAAAATGTCGGAAGTAAAAATAATAGCAGCGAGCATCGTCAGTTTTCTCAAACAGCAGCTTGAAGGTGACACATTGAGTGCGGACTCTCGGGAAAGCGTGGAAGTCGGCGTGCAGTGCATAGAAACTGCGTTCGAACTCGCGGCCGAGGATGCAGCGCGAGCCGTGGACCTCGTGCAGCTTGTGCGGGGTCGAGAGAAGGCAGACGCCGGGCGCGAGCAGGAGGCTGAGCGGCTCAAGAATGAAGGCAACGAGCTAATGAAGGCAGAGCGACACACTGAGGCGCTGGAGAAGTACACGGGCGCGATAGAGATCAACCCGCGCAATGCCGTGTACTTCTGCAACCGCGCGGCGGCGCAATTCAAGCTGGGCGCGCACGAGGCGGCTGTGGCGGACTGCACGGCGGCGCTGGCACTGCAGCCGGACTACGGCAAGGCGCACGGGCGGCTTGGACTCGCACTGGCGGCGCTGCAGCGGCACCGCGAGGCGCGCCAGGCTTTCGCGCGCGCCTCTCAGCTGGAGCCCGACAACGACTCGTACAAGCAGAACTTGCGCCTCGCAGATGAACAACTGGCGGCCCGCGGCGAGCGAGGCCCGCTTGACCTCGGTGGGTTGCTGCAGAACCCCGCGCTGCTCAACATGGCCACCGAAATGCTCTCCGACCCCAACATGCAAAACTTGATATCAGGGCTCATGAGCAATACATCTGCTCCAGTCGGCGGTGGTGGTACTAATGGAGCGGGAGGTATGAATGCGTTGTTGGAGGCAGGGCAGGCACTGGCGCAGCACATGCAGGCTGCTAACCCTGACCTGGTGGAGCAGCTGCGGAGACAGGTGCGGCCTCCAGGACCTGATGGCAACCCTCCACCCACACAGTGAGCCGCCTCACCTTGTAATGTATACTTTTAAGCCTTTATCAAAGTGGAAGCTTGCGGAGTGCAGATCCTTGTACAGTAGATGCCAATACTAAACTAAATTATATGGTGATGTCTTGTGTAAAAATTCATAATGTCATTCATATACTCGTCAGTACCTTTTTTTGTTAATAGTCTCTACATGCTCATAAACAACTTGAGAGACACTATTTGTCACTAAATAATGTTTGCATTTATATTTTGTATTGGGTATTTGGATTTATCATTAATCTATGTTCATATTTATGCAGATTTCTAAATAGAAATTAAATTGTGATTTAAGAAGGGTATGTTTCACCTCATTTAATGATATAATTTGTATAGCCTACGATAGATTGCACTAACACCTTATGTAATATAGATAATATTCCCATATTTGACTAAACATGTTTTAAATGGTTAAACGGGAGGAGATCCTAATGGTCCTCTTTTAACAGAAATTATTTTAGATAAGATAAATTAAACTGGTTTTGTTATGTAATTAAAGTATTTAAGAAAAAAACGTGTTTTAATAATACATATTTGACAACATTTAATATTTACCTGTTAGTATTTTTTAATAGGTCTTCATGTTACTTGTTCATGTTGTTGTTGTTGGTCTTCATGTTACTTGTTCATGTTGTTGTTGTTGGTCTTCATGTTACTTGTTCATGTTGTTCTTGTTGGTCTTCATGTTACTTGTTCATGTTGTTGTTGTTGGTCTTCATGTTACTTGTTCATGTTGTTGTTGTTGGTCTTCATGTTGTAATATAGACATCATTTTAAAAATCCATTCAACCAGTGTGTACAACTTCTACTTGAAAAAGCACCAAGCAATATTCTGTACAATTGTTGATCTCCAATAGAGATGAAAAGTATAATACACCTACCATAGAAGGAAAACTAACAGACTCTCTATATGAAATCAGGTAGACTTGAATTGTAATTTTATTGTGATATTTTCGATAGCATGAATGGTAGTTACATATATAGGATGCATGCATGGGGTGTACACTGTACAGGATTTAGTGAAACAATAGTTTGCTTCCTTATTTATTTATTACAATGTCAGTAATAATTAATACATTAAGTTACTTGTTTATTTACATAGCAGCAAATTATATATCGAGTAAAACTGTGGAAATTTGGGCTAACAATAGAAATACATCTCCAAACATTAACATTTACTACAAACCCCTCCTATTTACAATCAATGTAAACTTTATTAGATTTATACAAAATAAAACTCCATACCCATTGCATATTATGAATATTATAAACCACTGAGCTGCTATTAAAGTTGAGTTATAGCACATCATAGTAAATTACAGTAGCATTTAAAAGGGTGTATGAAAACTTACATTTAGCGAAGGCACTATAAGTGACAGGTAAATGCAATAAATCAGCTCAACAAAATGCAGTCAATCACTTGCAGCTTCAAAACTTTACTTACTATGTACTCGTATCTAGTGATTGTAATGAATGTTGCAAACCAAATTATTAAGACCGAAACTCACTAATAGGAACAACTTAACATAACTACAAAATAATTACAAGTATCTGTTTATGTGAATATTAAAATAAATTTATATATTTTTAAAACATTCTCTTTAGAAAGTGTACTTATAATAAATGGCGATGGAAACAAAGGCCATTTATATTATTATTTTGAAACAGGAGCACCAACCTGACAACTCCAAATAAATTAACTAAGAGCTAAAATTTTTAACTAATTTAACAGATAAATAAACCTTTCAGTACATATTAAAACTCTTTCGACAAATTATAGAAATTTTCTATTTAAATTACTGCGCCAAATTTTTTACAACAAAAATGAGATATACAAAACTACTTTTTATTTACCTCATAACAGCAATAACAGGTAATCAGATTTTTTTCAATTTGGTATGAACAGTACACTGCGCTCGCTACACAAACTCCTCTCATTAACAGAATGATAAAACTAAAATTATTTACTCCATTGCTTTTAATTTAAATACTCTCTCAGCTAGATTTTACATTGCGCTAGACAAATGCATTACGAGTAAGTAATTCGAGTTAAAAGGTTTTTATGAATATATGTAGGAAAATAGGTAAATAGCTAAAGATTGAAGTGAATTAAGGTAATAGGTATAAAGTATGTATAGCAAGCAGTAACACACACACACTAGGCGAGGGTGGGTGTCGCAAGATCTGAACAAACGTGTGACAAATGGGAACATACTGCATACGCTCACGTTTATCAATGTAGATAAGCTAATACATGTATAAAACTGTACCAACAACAGTACCTATAAAGTTTCATATAAAACTGCAAACCTTATACATGTTCCAATACAAAACTACAATTATTATCATTTTTCATTATAAATATACAATCCAATCAGATTATAATATATTTCGAAAGACTTACAGTTTCGTAATTAAAACTTTAATAAAAACTAAGATAATGTCGACGTAACTGTCGGTTGCTAGCGATAGTTCCTTCGCTCGCCACACCAACAAGAATCACTTTTAGCGTTCATTTTATATAATATTCATGCGTTAGCTAGCCCCCATTCGGACGTGCGTTTTACTGACTCGTTACTCGCTCGTTTTTTTCGCAAAATTTATAAAAAAAACTTTAAAAGTTTTTAGTGCTTTTACACGTGGGTAATTTTAATCGATCCACAATACACACTCTTTTACTTATACAGAATGTAATGAGAAGAACTATTATACGCTCATCGTAACGTGGGCTTAGAGACGAGCATTATTGTATTGTACGTTGCTTTATCCACATAAGGGCCCTTACACACAAGCGATCTGAACAACTATTTCTTAGCGCACGCCACATGCACGTAACGTTCACACCTCGTTATAACATTGCTGGTCATAACGCTAGTGTGAAAGGGCTACAAAGGCTTAGTTGTTAGATGCTTTTAGTTCCTCTTGGAGGGCGGCACGAGATGCGGCGGCAGTTCAGCCGGGAGGTCGTGTCCGTCAATCTTCACCTGTATGAGATGCATCGCCAGCGCAAACTCCTCGTCGTCCAGCAGACCGTCCGCGTCGATGTCTGACAACTTCCATATCTTACCCAGCACGGAGTTGGGCAGCTTTGACTTCACCATCTCCGTCTTTGCAGCTGAAAATGTACGGCCACGTGAGCTCACTACGTCCCTCCATATGGTTCACGCATGAACATTATATACTGGAGTAATTAATACTAGTATGCAATAAGGTTAATTCGTCGTTTATGTAAAGTGGCATAGTTGATAGGCATAGAATTTGATAAAGGTTATTTCATGAAGTATTTAAGGAAAACTTATTTGTTATCTATGATTCAATGAAAGTAGAAAAATGATTGAAATAAATTAGTCATTATTATTGGAAACCATACAGTCAAGATATTCTTATAAATACGCCAGTAATCACTGATAACGCATGCTTGTGAAATATGACATTGATAGGTACGTGAAGCCCGTATCTAAGAATTTGTAACTTTATCGATACTTTGCGACAAATATCTCAAAAAATTCATGAAATTGTGACGTTGGAAAAGATGGAATAACGATCTGATGGTAACGGTATCTTGTTCCTGACCAAAGGCCATCACTTTAATGTTCTCTAAAAATGAATGAGCCGGCTTCTCTACTGTGAACTGAAGGAAAGATTCACCAGTCAACACATACACTGTTGCCAAGAACAATAACTCGGAAACAATGATCAACGATATCACATTTATTATGACCAAGACTATAAATTTCAACGAGATGTACAAGGGATAGACAAAGCTAATGACGCTAGAGAGAAGCAAACTCTGAGAATTGTTTACATTGTCATCGATAGTTTTATTATCAGAGTCACCGCTAGTATCAAACGGATTCGCTGCACTTGCCGCACTAGCCGGTTGGGAAATATCATTGCTTCTATCACTCTTATCACCATCGCGCAAGTCAGCGTCACTCCTAGAACTACTAAGCCCCGGTGTACTGACTGCAGGCCCGTCCATAGCTAACGTATCGTAACTATGAATAGATACTCCACACGACATGGCATCCGCATGAGCATCGTTGCGTTCGTTCAGCAGACACTGCGCAATAAGGTTGCTGCTTTGATGAGCGACTACGAGTGCGTCAGTCAGTTTGTCGAGGGCGTCGTGAGAGTTAGGTTTGTCTTGTAAGCTCATGCAGTAGGAAGCTAGAAGAGAGCAGTTGTGTGTAGACGAGAGCAGCGCTTGTAGTGTGTGTGGTGCGGTGTTAGTGTGTGGGTGCGTACCGGCTCCAGTAACCTTCCCGTCGGTGGGGTTGAGTGACTGAAAGATGTTGTCGTATCTTGGCTTCTCCTTGCTGCAGATCCAGTCGGGGTCTCCGTGGCCTGCATCCACGCCCTCGCCGCGCCCGTAACCAAACGGAGACACCTGGTCCTCAACGCCTTCGAACGCACCTCCTGCAGATATAACAAATAACACATTATTACTGGCCCAATCAAACAGAAAATTAACCTTCATTAAGACAAGAAATATATTTGAGAAGGACCATACTATTCTTGTTAAAATTAAAATTAATAAGTAAATAACAGATTTTAATAAACATTTATATTGATTTCATATATTTGAAGTTTACTTGACACAATAAAGAATATTTTTTAATTTTATAACATGACGCAAATAGTTGGAATCCTGTATAGATATTAATTATACCGGAAATTCAAATGTTTAAACACAAGCACCGCCGAAACGTGGCTTTAAATGTAAACTATAATTAAATACATTATGTTATACGTGATCAGGGACGTCTCGTAGGCGAAATTCATCAGTTTTGCTTTCAACAAGTCAAGTGATAGTTTGTGAACAACAAAAACAGGTTATTTGTCCAAAGTCCGTTGTTGTTTTTACGCA
The DNA here is from genome assembly GCA_949316135.1 of Choreutis nemorana. Classification (NCBI taxonomy): domain Eukaryota; kingdom Metazoa; phylum Arthropoda; class Insecta; order Lepidoptera; family Choreutidae; genus Choreutis; species Choreutis nemorana. The sequence goes on along the minus strand of OX438615.1, from coordinate 9,126,561 downwards.
AAATCACGGCAAAGCGACTGATCACCGTGAAACCGATTTCAACAGTTCAGATGAAGAATGTTCCCAAAACAAATGGAATATAATCGCGAATTAATCTTTTGGAATAATGAAACTAAACTATTCACTCACGCTATACCTACCATTGTTAAAGCATAACACGCTGTGAACTTTTTAATTTTAAAACTCACCAGCGATTGTTTTACAAACAGGCAATATATTAATTTCACGGATTAGGGGTTTTTAAATTAAAGAATAAGACAAATAAGTTATCATCTATCTAGTCATAACAGCTGTCTTCGATCTAAGACAGGTTATGTTTGTAATGTTGTGTATTATTAATAACTATGATGGCTGTGTATATCGACTGAGTATTGCTTATCATTGCATTATCTATTACCTTGCACCTCCCCGACACCGGACTTGCAACAGCGACCCACCGATCTAAAATACTGTTACTTCCAATACCCACTGCCACTGTATACCAAGGTCGATTCATTCATTTCAAACTAACTGAGGTTTTGACCTATAGAAGGTAAAGTTGCTGTTTAAAATATTTTTTGTATTGTTTAAATACAAGTCTAAGTATTCTTCATTTATCGGTTTTAGTTGGATTTTACTTTTTGCTTTTGTAACTGGGTCATTAAGTTTGCATAAAGAACAGCAGTTTGTGGACAAAAACGTTAATGTTTTACTGTGACCTTAGGTGATTTAGCTGATCTGCCACCACCAGCCTCCTTACCTTACTTAACAGTGAAACAGTTAAGTGTCCGGAACATATTTTCAATATTGCTACAAATCGTCGACTAAAATAAATAATAATAATGTATTTATGTATACTTGCACATGTGCCGTTTCGTCCTTACCCTTGGCCTCGGAGTGCTCCGAGTAATAAAATGACGTCGTTTATTGCTGAATGCACAATATATCACACAAGATTACGTTCTAGCCGGCTAGTAGTAGTAGGTAGTCACATTTATTTAGGTACCATCCTGACCCCACACACTCGTGTTCCAGAATATCTCATCAGTGGGACGAACTTGATTACGAACAATACAGTTCTGAATTCGTTTTAGGAAACCTCTGTGCAAGGTAACTAACTATACCAAGAAAATCATCGACTCATTATATTTCAAAAATAAAAATAACTTTATCTTGTTGACTCAAAAAAAAATACTTGGAATCGTCAATTTATCAATTTTGATTTTTCTTAAAAATGACTCGACCACCGGTTTGGACAGTTTAAGTTGGGAATATACCGGCAAGAAACCACAGATTCTGTAACATGTTTTATACTTACACACTAATACATCTTACGGTCTAAAGTGGGTGAATGCGATAAAGCTCATGTCACAATATGTGAATTAAACTAAAATTGTTTAAATTTCATCACATTAAACAAGTAATTATATGAGCAGCATGCATGCACCGCCAACAGCTCGGGTCTTGTTTTAAACTAATTTATTTTATTATTAATAGTAGCTCCCCTAGAGTCCCTCGAATTTAATAATACCAGATCACTTCCTACAAGTCGTCAGATTAAGTTCACATAAATCATAATGTACTTCAAGTATGTCTATTGTGTCTGTAATAATAACAAATTGACAGTAAAAATAACTTTCCAAAGTAGACGATGAGTTTTATTTGCAGATAATAGACTTCCCGGTTGCATTGTCGGCGTTGTGGAGCTATATTTGGAGCTTGGTATTGGAGTGAGAGTGTGTACCCACTGAAATATATCAATCGATACAATCGCATGCCTTACACTACAATACTTTACTCATGTTTAATATTGCCTTTTAGAAATTTTCATAAAATACTTGCACGTCGATATGTCTCTGTTTCTTATACGTTCTTTGATAGTGGATTTCTAAGAAACTCTCCGGTGAAAAAACACACAACAAAGCTTCAAACTCTATTTTAGTTCTAAATACAATTTCAACAGCAGCGGTAAATATAAATCTAGAAAATAATCTACCCCCCAAGGTAGATCGTTTGGTTAGTCTGTCTAATTGATTCGATATTGTGATTTGGTATTCCTAAACCAAACCTAAATAATATAAGAATTTAAAGAAAGACTGTTATAAGTAAACAAGTACTAGAGTAATTTTTAAACTGATGCGGTTATAAAAGTGAGTGCAAGTCAATAGGAGGCGAGCAATGCAAATAAATCATTGGTGACGTGACTGATAGATCACTCAATAGTTGCTATTGCTCATGTCACGTCAATTAATTCAAAACAGATCCATTAACTTTTTTCGATTCATTCACATGAAAATTTTTATTGTAAGTTAGACAAATATTAATAATTACAACATTAAGTAGTTAATCTAGAACCTAGTTAGTTTCGCAAAACCAACAAGTTAATGTAGACTTGTAGACTTAATGTAGAACTAGTGCCAGTAGTGGATCGGGTAATGTGGAGCGGGCTCATTGGATATCACATGGTGGAGTGAAAGTGGGTGGCGCGCGTATGTCACACGTTGCAGATCGTTATTGCGCAGACGTCACCGTGCGTGACCGACAACGACACTCATTCATTACTGACCACATTCTAAGCTTAATTATTACATTTACAAAACTAAGGGTAAACTAGCCGAGCAATCGTAATTGTCAGTACCTTTTAACATGATGAACGGGCGACGAGCTTTAACACCTGAATTTGACTAACTGGCTGAAATTGGGAAAGGAGTCGTTGTTTGCGAGGTTGTTATGTAATGAGCATCAAGGTCCAGGGTGTGAGGAGCGCCGGTGACTTGTATCCTCTCAGTAAGGAGGATGTGCATCCGCAGCCGCCCACACACACGCCAGTCGTCGTCGTCAAGGCGTCAGACGCCGCCGCATGAGAAATGAACATTCGTTGACATTACGTCGCGTGCTACACCCTCGACCCTGGCAAGGTCATAGTGCAGTCGAGACATTATATTTTTTCCGGTAGTTAATAACAAGCTTCTTAACCAATAACGTTCTTTCTTTTGGATCAATGATCTAAGGTTTAGAACTTTAAGATATTAATAAACATAATTGGCCTCACATTTACAACATTCTGTCCAAGACATAAAAGATCTGTATTATTTTTAGTAAAACAACTAGGAACCATTTGAAACATTAAAATGTCTGGTATTGATAAACAGACGAATTAACAACTGGTGAAATAAAAATGCAATCACATTAATAAATAACATTGTTCCAATTTAATAGGCCACACCCAAATTAGATGTCACCTTTATGGTGAAGGATAGTAAAATGTTCTATAAGTATAGTTGAAAGCTATTGTTTTATATATGGAACACAATAACGTCGTATCGTCGTGGAAAGTAAACTTTCAGTTAGCGTGACATCATCGTCTACAGCAACGAATGATGATAAAACATTACCTAAAGATAAGGTGGCATTAAAAATTACCAAAAAACAAACTCTCCCAAATCATTAGATACTACCCGGTAAAACAAATATAATTGTTCTATTTTTGGAAATCAGAACTTCGAAAATGGAATGCTAAATTATTTAGAGGATACATTGCGTATACCGGCGAGGGTTGACTAATTGACGGTCGTCCAAGGGGGCAGCCGCTCCCTCTGACACAATACCTACCTCAATCGTATAGTGTATATTTTGGAATGCGACTGTAATTTTATCGTGATATCAGATTTTTTTTTCGATTTTTTGAGAAAGCAGAAAGTAAGAACATGGAATAAAAAATGTTGAGTTAAAACTACGGATTCAAAAAGGTATGAAAATTCAGATTTAATAAATAAAAATCTATTTCAAAATCAAGGGCTGAAGCACTCCCTGCAATCCAGTTTATTACGTAAGAGAAATGTTTTTTCTTTGCATTGTATTGTGGTGTGTGGAGCGACATTCATTCACGCATTGATTCGGATCACGTCTGCGCGGGCGCAGCTCGGGCTGCTCGCACCCGGTCATTATCACAGGCCATCCAACGAACAATACCTTCGCGATCATCCGGCACCGTTACTGCGACACATTCAACGAAAACAGATAACCTTCATGCAAGCGCTGTTATTCATGCGAATTCAACAACACGACGAATTATTTCTGTTGTTGATGCCATGAATGAAAATTAAATAAATAATTAGCAATAAAGGTGACGGTGGGATGAAGTTTTTTTTGCAGCAGAATATTCACAGATTTTAGGTTGGTCTCATATATAGGTCTTAATAACATTTTCAATTTTGAGAACGTATTTTGTCGCCTTCAAAAAGCATAGTTTTGTTATTTGTAGGTACTGTCGCATGCCATGTCAATGTCTTCTAGACCTCAAACTATCAAGTCTATTATCAACATTTAGTCACGACCTACACTCATTTCAAAAACAATCAATTGATCTCATTTCCTTAGACTTTCAAGGCCGTAACAAGTTAAAATACCCATTTAGTTTTTTAAACTTCGTCCTCAGTTAAAACGTTGTACCAGTTTTATTGTTTAAACTACATAAAATAATACACAACCACTTTCAAGCTTCCAAACCAAAATTCAAGACTTCGAATTTGAGAACCATGACAATCAGTTAGGTAGACTCTATTGCATGTCATTGTTTTGTCAACTTTTTAGAGCATTTAATAAATCTTTAATATTTAGATCTCATTGTTTGTAATAAGTGACAATATGCACCCAGGTGCAAACTGTACTCAGTTTATACATAGACGTCATACAATACCTCCAAGGTCTTTTCATTCTACTCTGCTAAAAGTCATCATCATTGACTGCTCGTATGTATCCAATCCATACAACGTAAAAGGTGCGCTGGTCGTGATCAAATGACAATAGTGCGTCAAGTGCGCTGAGCGAGATAATGGCCGGTACAGCCAAGTCTATGATGAATGAAGACCATCTGAACAACTCAATCATACATTGCAGCCACATACAAGCAGCTAACCATACAGTATATATTGCACATCGATAACACATTGCATATTCTGACGTAGACTTGCCACTCGATAACAGAATTTCACAAACATCCATCAATGTCAGAAAAAGTTAATCATTCAACGAGTATACATAAAAGTTTTCGACGAACTGAACAATGTGATCAGCATGTACAATAACCTAAACTAAACGGCTGGACGGTGTAGTAATGCCAAAACCAATTGATATTAGCATTTAAGACACTATCACGAATTTTGGTCAAAGTCGAAATAATTTAATTTAATGACTTAGAAGTACTCTACAGATGTAACCTATTTGGTTTGTTTTGTATTTAAATTTCTACATTATACACCAAGTATAGATATATGTTTAAAATATAACAGCTAAAGCTCAAAATATACAGGATAATCTTAATAATTGCCGTTTTCCTGGAGCAAGTGGTGTTTGGGTTTGAGATCCAATTGACTGAATAAGTGGAGTCGATTGAGTCACACAGTAACAGCTGTAATTAAAGATGCAGTTGAGACGAGCTGCAATCACACTCAACACGTCTCAGGACAATGCATCGCCTCATGGATAAAGGGCATCCACCTGACATCCACCAAACCACGACAATCCTACACTTGTACCAAATCCACTTTTTTTGAACTCAGTTGATTATTAATATTCTAGTACGACGCAGCAAATCAATAAATGTATACGCAGTTAACCAAGACTTTTAGTTTTAAGACTATTTTAAAAAACGTGATAAAAATAATTAAGAGTATAGAACTCTTATATACTCGTACATAACGCCACGAATGCGACCACCGACGTTATTTGACGATTATTTATTTAACGCATTCAGTATGTGGATAGATGTTTCGTCTCAACTTTACTTACTTTTTTCCTTGGATGTGTCTAAGATTCAAATAAAATCTTCAAATGTTTAAAATCTTGGAAACCAAGCACTGCTAAGTATAACTTTGTAGATTTTAAAATAAAATATACGATCAAACTTCTTTCAGTCTAATATGCGATTGTGGATTGAGTCATTTCAAGAGCGCGGTTGGTTCAGTGCCAGCTTGATTCCTAATGCCGCGGATTGTCCAAGAACCATAGAGACAACAACTGTAAACAGCGAATATGAATTGAAAGCGTAGACATCGTTGTGTTGAACATTTTCACTTGCTGGTGACTCAACCCAGCAATAAGTAATCAGACCGCAACTACACTCGACTGGTGTGCACTTTTCAAAATTTTATCACCCACTTGTTAAGCAGACATAAGAAAGAATGTCCCCGATGTGTCCAATATAACACGAGCACGATATAACGCATTAAAATGAAGTCGAAAGCAAATACTTATTTTATTTAAACTTCCAACGTAGATTTTTATTTGTTTCAATTGTTATCAGCACGTTACCGCGTTGGTTGTCTTTGGGATAGAAGCAAAAAAGAATAGAGTAATCAAGATCAGCACATACGATACTTCTAATTTTTAACAAACAATGGAACCAGCAGCAACTACTTCAGCTTCGTCAATTATCTCTTTTCTGTGATCACTTTTCTCCAAGATCAGTGTACAGTATAATGTCTTCTACCGACAGTGTGACCTTCTAATAAGACCTAAATTTGATAAATAAATGGCGGTAAGAACGGTGGTTATTGTGTTTACTCTCCAACGAGCATGTCACTACGGAACGATAAAAACTTACATCGATAAGATAAAAGAAGTTAATTCCCCCGTTTAGACAATGACTCAAGTCAAAAGGCTACGGAAACAAAACTGGATTAAAACTGAACAACCGATATACTCGCTCGCATATATAGGGTAATTGGTTATTTCCTTCATTATTTTGCGGGTTTAAAGTCAGCTATGGTTGACATGTAAAGTGGCACAAGTTGGTAAACTGTACCGACGAACAAACTCACTAAATAACGTTTCCGGATAAATTTAACACAGAGAATTATGCAATGTCATACTTGAGAGAGTACACCATAACTATTTGATACTTAAAAATACCGAAATAAAAAAGAGCGATGCTTTAATACCATTTGACATAGGTTTGACTAAGCAATTTCGTTTACAACTTCCTACAATTAATGGTGTTTGCAATGGTAATGCAGGTACAGTACAGACAGGTAGATATATAGCTACAAGTGATGAAGTTCTTGTAACACTCGATGCGATGACGAGTGCTGAGTCAACAGTGCTCGGTCTACATTCAGTTATTCGTAAAATCAGTGCAATGGTGGGTGCAGTAGGTACAACGCGAGAGCAAATCCAACAAGTAAGGCGCGAACTAACTGTTCTAACACTAATCAATGATCTAGAACACACGTTGCTGTTTTTTGTTAGAGCTGGAGCTATTAATTACGTATGATAATAACAGTAAGACCAAAACGTATCGGAAAAATAGGTAAGTTCATCGACGTTATCACTACAGCGGATTATATAGGGTCAAATCTTAATAAAGGTGAGCATATTATCTGAAATTACATTTAAGCTGATTCTCTAAATGATTCAAATGTAGTGAATTAAATAAAGTTATGTAGCGTGACGAGCGGAGTCGGATGTGATATGAGTCGTGAATCGTGATCATCAACCAACAGTGCTACAAAAGGCAAGGTCGCCAACAAAACGGCTAAATACCTATCAAGTACTGCCATTTTATGGAATACTATCGTGTCCGCTACTTAGTCTGGGTAGAGCTTACGTCATTCAGTCTGTATTGTTTTTTTGATAGCAATACTGAAATATACATCACCAAAAAAACTGTTCCTTTGTAATTTCAGTCTCCTTGAATTTTCTCCCAGGAAGATTGTCTAGAGGTTCAATGATTTCAATGTGTCAGTCACGCAAGAAAGCCTATACCTGTGGTAAAACTATTGCACGGCATCCTTAATGGAAACAAATCTGAGAAATTAGAATGAGAGAATTACTGTGAGCCCGCTATTTGCAAACCCAGGATATCAGCCCACCATGAAGCACTAAAAAGGTATGATTGAGTAACAATCATCCAAACCTCCGCCAATATTTGTTGAAACCAGCGCGTGCGGCGAGGTTATTCTATAATAGCAAACTTACTATGACTCCAACAGTACAAACACACGACTTCATTAATTTGGACAAACAGTAATATCAGACTGTTACACCGAAAGCCTGTGTTTGCTTTGCGTTTTTGGATAGTTATATCATATATATATACATTCAACAACATACCTACAAGTGAAATAAATGAGTTTGAGCACTCAATTCTAGTATTACTTCTATCAATTTATAGAAGGTAATCAATTTATTGTTCAAACCGACGCATCGGGTTACGCGATCGGTGCTATTTTATCTATTTTAAAATCATCGTAAGATAGCGTTCAAGGGCTATAATTCAATCGAGGCTGCTCACTATATTGGTAATTAGCAATAGTCATATATGTATGTGTGTAAAGGAAAATGCCGATTGTACGAAGTGTGCGAATTACGTAATGACTCCCGAGGCCATAACACCTGATAATACTGACAACACATGTAAATAAGTGTCACCTGTCACTTGAAATCCTTCTTTAAGACAAACCAGTCTACTGTCTCTACTTGAAATGTAGAAGCAGACGTTGGTAACAAATCAGCTTTTTATGTTGAAAAAGCCAACAAAGCAAAGACAAATTTTGAGAAATGGTAATCGAATAAAAACAAACACACGGATGCAAAAGTTTTTATGTTTTTGGCTTACAACTGCTATTTTGATTCGTAAAGGAAACCATACGTTTTTTTGTAAATGAAATTATACGAATAATTTATGGTAAATAAATAAATATTCGATGAATACTTTATATAAAATATTCGATATAAATTTTACTTTAGTTATTGTACCTAGTTGTTGTGGATTAAATTATACAGTCATCAGTTTAAAGGTTAGAATACACAAAGGAATTAATTATAAAGGTATAACTAAACATCTTGTACCATTCAAGAAAACTTGTCTACATGATGTAGTTTTTTTAATATTGACGACGAGACGCATTAGTAAGGCTGTATTTAAAAAGTACAAAATACGTACTCGACTACGTCTCATAAATGAATGTTCCGTCGATTCTAAGATTTGCACATTCAATATGACTCATTGTGGTTTATACACCGGTTTTGATTGATAGTTTAATTAAAGGGCTTATTAATGGAATAGAATAATATTCGCGGTCAGCAATAATATTATATTGTGTATTGTAACCTTATTGGTTCCTACTATGATGAGCAGCCGACACAACTAAATCTGCCAGAGAATTTACGAGAAAAAAAAAACCAACGATTTAATAAACTTTATGAAAATATTCACTTATTAATCCATGAATTGATTAGAATGTGTTGTTGGCAATTGTTTAGGATTATCATTTAGGGGGGCTCACACCCTCATAACAGGCCTTTTTTTAGAGACGCTTTTGGGGAGGCTCGACCTCAGTAACGTTGGGTTATAATAAAGTAAAGGCTTTAGTACTTTTCCGAAGAACTAAGATGATTTTAGGAGGCTTAGGCCCCCTAGCCTGACTTCTCTAGTGTTCCTAACTGAAGCGATTATTTTTAAGTAGGTAAGTATCGGTTTTTTTTGAGCACTCAACTAAATTCGAGCAGTAAATAATCAAAGATATAAATAATTACGAAAGAGAAACTTGCAATGCCGAGCGTCTGCGGCGACAAGTTGAGAATAAGTAAAACAAAGCATGGTATAATGTCAATTTAATTTCCTTACTTTCAAAAAACACTGACATTGTATGTGAATACTTTTATATTTTAAGACTGTATAAATGATTACTACACCCATTTATTTGTATGGAATTGTTTGTTATACTTTCGCCGCGACTCGTTACCGATGCGACAACGACACGACGGCGAGTCGGCTGCGTCACGCAACATAACAGAAAGCAACGTTTATTGAGGTCCATTGTTGTTAAACTGCTACCAACATCTAGGTTGTCATTAACAAGCTATTTATCTACTACATCTAAGTGTTCATTAGTCTTCTCTAATAAATAAATTACTCATATCTTTGTTCTATAACTTGCAAATTAAAAACTTTCACTCAGTTTTATGTAATACATTGTTAAAGACTTGGAATAAATGAGCACTATTAATATCATGACTAAGCAGGCAGTAAATTCTTTTGAAAGTTCAATGCATTATTAAAGCATAAACTTCAAAATTGTATCATAATTACACCTTTCTTAATATACTTTATTTTATGCAAGTACATAAACGAAAATCTACCACTGATATATACACTACATACAAACTATATGCACATAAAGATATATTATAAAGATGGATTACCTATGGTAAAAATGATGTCATGCATGTGAAGTTAGTTGTAAATGAAATTATTATCTCACAGCTAATAGTAACAGCAAGCAATGATAGTGTGTTCAGTCGCTGATAAAAATCCCCATTTAGGTCAATATCTACAATATCAAGTCCCACTCATGTTTGCAATAGTAACATTCATGTGTGACAGAAGACCTTGTCCTTAAATATGAGCCTGTTAACTACCACTCCTTATTAATACAAATTATTAAATGATGATTCAATTATATCAACACAAGCAAGTTGTAATATTAAACAATAGGTATGCAATGTGTTTCAAATGACTCATTAGGTTTGGTTGGATATTTGCAATCAGACAAAATATCAAATATGCTCAGGATATGGAACACCACTGTCTGACAGTTTAGTTTAAAACTGATTTATAACATAATGGAGTTCTTCAATAAGATATTTAAAATGTATCTTACCTTACCTTTGGTGTACCTTCAATATGAATAGGCAAGATAACTCCATGCAATGAGGTGGTAAAAGTCAATTTATGCTTGTCCAACACCTTATTGAATGCCCTAACTGACTTCTTTGAAAAAAAGTATTTAAAACTAAGTTATAGACTGACCTTTAATGAGTGGTTCTGTGACTATGTTGATCTCCTCCTGTGGTATCATATCCATGAGGCGAGCAATGTCAGTGGCCAACATATGGTCCACCACCTCTAGAAGCTTGGGTTTCAGAGGGTGGAACTTGGTGAAATCATGGTTGGCCAAAGTCTCTTGCATCTTCTTGATGTCAGGGAAGTCTCCAGGGGATATCTGCTGCTCTCTCTGGATGCGATCGTACACCTGTCCCAGGTTCTTTATCAAATCCTTCTTCTTGCCGTCCTTACCAAACATTGAGGGCATTTCTTTCCTTAACTCACTAATTATGTGCGCATGTACCTTGGCTAACCTGGCTCTCTTGATAAGGTCATTTAGTTTACGTAGAGCTGCATTCCGAGGGAGGGACTGCATATCTCGGAACAGGTCCTGCTCTTCATCTTCAAACAGTCTCCTGTTTACATCATACCTTAGGGGCTGGTCCCAGAAGGAGCCAATATACACTCTAGCTACTTCAGGAGTTTGTAATACTTTACCAAGAGACCACATGAGGGCTCCATAGACTCTCATCAGCTGCTGATGGTCAATCATATCAGCTTTGTTTAATACAATTCGGATTTTGTCATCATGACCTCTCAGAGCCTCAATACTACGCCTGAACTCATCTGATATGTCAAGTTTGTGTGCATCAAATAATAGTATAATCCTATCTACACGCTCAGCAAACCATTCCAGTACTCCGGTGAAGTCATACCCTCGGTCTACACGCTGTTTCTCTCCTGACAGGATGCCAGGCGTGTCCACTATAGAGATGCCGCGCAGCACCGGCGAAGCTACCGTCGAGCACTGGAACCTGTTGAGGAACGCGTTCCCGAACTTGCTAAGCGGTCTGAACTGTTTCTTGGGATCAACGACCAGTGCATTCCCGGGAATGACGCCCTCCTTGTCGTCGTACATGACGGCGATGAATCGGTCCGTAGTCGGCTCGGGCCCGATGCGGATACCAGGGAAGTCTCGCTCCAGCAGGTACTTGATGAAGGTTGTCTTACCGGTGGAGTACTGCCCCACCAGCAGGATCATTGGCTTAGCATCGAAGTCCGGGTCCTCCAGCTGCGGCGAGTGGAAGTCGTGGAACTGGTAGTGCAGCTCCAGCGGTAACAGTTTCTGTCTGTAAATCTTTTTAAGCCCTTCCACGACATTGTCGATGCTTTCCGACTTTTCGCCTTCCCGTTTGAGCCAGCTAAACATATTGGAAAGTTATTAAAATCAAACACTTGCACTTATTCACGCACTCAACACCGAATTTATAACTATTTAAAATTACAGGAGACCACCACGATCATCCTCCGCTAGTAAAATGAAATGAATGACGTGTTTGACTTTGATTATTTTGACTTGCTTGGCTAAAGGATGTGACTTTGACAACAAAAATTAAGTGCTGCCGTTATTCAAAATTCTTAACTGTGTTTGTGCGTTTTGTTTCTGACTACCCGATCCACTCATCTGTCAATTAAAAGTCACTTGCACGTCACGTCACCTTTCGGTTCGCTCGCACGCATGAAAACTCACAACAAATACAGACTTCTCAAAAGAAAACTGATAATCTATCAAAAATTATTAATATTTCTTACGCGAAATGACTATTTTTCACGACGAAATCGAAATTGAAGACTTTGAGTATGAAGAAGACGAAGAAATGTATTATTATCCGTGCCCATGCGGAGATAGATTTCAAATAAGCAAGGTTAGATTTGGTCAAACACTACTGGTATTGTGTTTTATAAAGGATGGTTTAAATATGAAATACTTACTATAGGAGGAGCTGATGGCAGGGGAAGAAGTAGCAACGTGCCCGAGCTGCTCTCTTGTAGTCAAAGTTATTTATGATTTGGTAAGTGCAGAAATCCCGAGTACTAATAATTATTTAAATATTAAAATACGCAAATTTTTGGAAATTTTATTAATATTAATGTTCAATTCATTCTAATTTTTTGTGAAGAATTCTAACTTGCTTTTGTTGTCAAAGAGTTATACTAGACTCTATAATGAACCCTAATAACAGCTTATTAAATGAACAGGAAAAGTTCCAAGCAGAGTCAGAAGAGAAGCAGAAGGATGACAATGATAAAGAAGTAATAACTGCATAGAATGTAAGCAGCTTCATGTGATGGAGCTATTGATGAAGTGATGCTGCGGCTGACAGCCGAGCCTGGCTTGGAACGTCATGCTGTGAGTGGAACATGTGATGACATTGTGATATTACAATAAATCTTTACTTTGAGTGATTCTGTTTTTTATGTTAGTTTAACACTTATTAAAAGCAACATGTTCTAGTTGGATCTAGGAAATGGTATTTTTTTCCTGAGATGAGAAAAGCTGCAAAACTATGAATTTGAGTTTAATAATTTAGTCTAATAACAGATCACTGCTGCATAACTCTGCCTGATACATCCTTAATCTATTTTGAATATAAATGATAGAAGGTTTTAGTAATAAGTGATTTATTTTACACACCTTAAACATGATAAATGCAGTTCACTTAAACTATGTGTAGAAATTCAGTAAGATACTTTATTGTGTATAAAATTACAGTTAACAACTAAATGTTGAATACAAGGTTACTAATGAACTTTGACTAGCTACAAATAATACCATACTCTATGTGGTTACTGTACATTACTGAAGCACAGTGACAGGCGACAAATCATTAACTAAGACAACCTAGTATGTTGTTTATGGTATATAATTATAATGACAACATCTGTGTTCATTTTTCTAAAAATACTTTCGGGGCACACCCGCCACTGTCCCACCACTGCAACTCCTGTTCACCGGGATCAACAGTGGCTTCCTTTTGTCAAAATACTGATATCAATATTATTTATGCATTAATAATCTGTCATACATCCTGATTGTTTCATTAAAAGTTACAAAAAAGAACATCAATATCAAATTACAGAATTATATGTACCCCTGAGCCATGTTTTGCATGACTTTAATATACAATAACCACAACATTTCACTTCACATTACAATATTGTCAATTTTTATAACATCACATAAGCAAAACGAAATTATCCACTCCTTATAAAGATAAACATGTGAAGCACAATTGATTATTAATTAATACTTTTATCACTTTACATAAACTAAAGCCAGATCAAATGTTTGCATTATTAATAATTCTGAAACAAGCAAAGCTCAATATTATTTTTATGTTTTCTAAATTTGGTACTAAATGTCTTTTTTATAACATTACAAAATATTTATAAGAGATCTATTTATACATGTTCTAATTTTCTAAACATACAAAATCACAATTTGATTATTATTATTGCAATAATAAGAATCGATTTTGGAAGGTTTCATGAAAAGTTATGAAATCATTTCATTATACCATAGCCTGGGTAAAGTAAACATAACTACCTAAGGTACAACATATAAACCAATTAAGGCAATCAAATAATTTAATAGGAACATATTATAAATAAAATTTTACTAATATAAAACACTTTGGTCATGGATAGATTATTATTGTTTAAATACACATTTATTCAACTGATAAATATAAATACTTATTTATTTAAGTACATACTTTCCTGGGTAACATAATATTTTTAATATTTTCTCAGGACTAGTTTCCGTAAGCTTTATGAAAACATTTCATACATCTTTGAAATTAATAAATAATTAACTGAAGTGAGCAGATGAAATACAAACTTATGTCAGTCAGAAAATATAGATTTAATTCAAAATTATGTAAAAATATTTACAAAATTCACAAAAATATTAAAAAGCATACAATAAGGTGTTGATTTCTTTTCTTTTAATTTCCTCTTTTTAGCTTTTTCTTACAAAATTACATTTAATTTAAATATGACAATAAACATAACTTGATGAAACGATTATACTAAAATTGTAACAAGACCATGTTGGTAGTACATTTGATGAAAGGTGCATTCTACAATATATTTTTTACACATAATGGATTATTTGTCATGGACTTCATTCTGTCCAACTAGCACCTATCCTACCTGTATAGCTAGAACATTATGTCTGCTACAGTCCATTTGGGTTGATATTTGAATGATAACACAACTTTTACTTTACTTTTCCTCAAGTAAGTAATTGTGCCGTAACATATTCATTTGGGATATAATTTGTATGAAAACACATGAATTTACCTTCGGTTTATGAGTAGTGTGAGTGCGTGCAGCCTACGTGTCGGACGCGTCGCCGCTGCTGGCGGGCGCGGCCCGTGCCGGCGCCGCGGTGTGTGGCGCCGCGGTGTGTGACGCCGCGGTGTGTGGCGGTGCGGTGAGCGGCGGCGCGGTGTGTGACGCCGCGGTGTGTGCTGAGGGCGCGGGCGGCGGCGGCGCGCGGATGCTGAAGTGGCGCACGGCCGCCTCCAGCGCCACGTTGTTGCCGCTGAAGTACGCCGACACCGCGTTGTGGAACAACAACAGCTGCTTATTCATCACCTTCACCTGTTACACACAATGTGCAAACATTACAGGATATTATTGATTGCTTTGACGTTACACACAATAGTACTAAAATAAAATAGATCATGATCATTAAATTTCACTTTTAAATTGTTTTATCAACGAATGCTAAAAACTATTCAGCAACATTTAAAATAAATATAAGTATTTATTGTGTGCATCCTACTTACCCTGTTCTCGTGCAGCAGTTTAAGTTTGACGTGTGAGTCGTCTCGGAGGCGTGCGTACACGCGGCGCTGAGCGTCCAGCCGCGACACCAGCGCGTCCCCACTCGTCCCGGCTGTCCCCGGTCCCGTCCCCGTTGTCCCGCCTGTTCCAACGCCACATGACTCCACCTCGCTGCGGTATGCGTCGTACTCCACCCTGATTTAATGCACACATTATTCTAAGATCCAACTAGGATTCAACACATAAAAAGGATAGCATAATTCCTGTTAAGGAAAAGATGTGTTTGATTTCCCATTCAATGTTACATTTTTTTAAGAGCTCTACCTAAACTCGGAGGCATAGTTCTAGCCATGTCAATGATACATTTTAGTATCTAACAATGAAGCTTTAATAGTTTGTCTTAGTAAACAAACAAATGTTCATACAAAGGCCCTCTAAGGCATGCTATGCCACTATAAATGCTGAGATATTATTGAAACTGAATGCTGAAAACTAGAATCTTGCAATGGTAGCATTGATGTAGAACAAACATTAAATGTAACATTACCTGGCAGCTTCGTATTGTCGTATGGTGAGCAAGGTGTCCTCAAAGGTC
This sequence comes from Choreutis nemorana, assembly GCA_949316135.1. Taxonomy (NCBI): domain Eukaryota; kingdom Metazoa; phylum Arthropoda; class Insecta; order Lepidoptera; family Choreutidae; genus Choreutis; species Choreutis nemorana. The sequence continues at coordinate 9,110,524 of OX438615.1, read as the reverse complement.
TTATTGACGAGCGTGTTGAGCGAATTGTTAAAGAACTGCAACGCAGACAGTAACACCTCGCCGTTGCGGGTCAGTGAGCGCTGCGTGTCGGCATTGTACAAGAACCTACAAACAAATAAATACATTTTGTAGAATGTTTGAGCTTGTCAATAATTTGCAGGGTATGTGTGAATTAATTTTAGATATCAAGTCAGTAGGTCGACAGTCATGGAAAATTTCCAAAACAAATCAAAATCAAATAAATTAAATCAAGCAGGACTAGCCCGGTAAAAAGTGATGAGCAAGCAACTCAGGTAGCTAAGTGTACTGACTGGTTCTGTAGTTCGGGCGACTTCTGCGCGAGCTCAGCGAATGCCTCGCCCAGCGCTCGCTGCGTGGCGGCCGCCGCCGTCAGCTGCGCCGTCAGCTGCCGCGACAGCCGCAGCAGCGCCGCGTACTTGCGCTGCGTCTCACGCAGGGACTCGATCTCACTCTCCAACTCTGACAACACATAGCAATGGTAAACTTCTATGTTCCACAAATCAGATTGGTAATCATGTATATTCATGTTCAAAAAAATGTTATCTGAAAGAAAATGTTAGTTCAGCTGTCATCTTCCCTATGTGTTAAAAATTTAGTAATGGTTGTACAGTTCAAATTTAGGAGGATCATTCCATTCATATACTTGAATAAGTACTTGTGTATTTTTGAAAAAAAGAATATTACCTATAAGAATATTAGAAATTTTTGGAAGCTGTTTCAATTTTTAACGAGAAATAGAAACAGAATTACATCTTCACACATAGAAAATCAAGATTTGACCCTTTCTTCACATTGTAAGTTGTTTGAACAGAAGTGGTCTCTGGCCAAATGACTCACCTGTGTCAACAGTCCTGGATGTCTTCCCCAGTTTCTCATACAGCATCTGCTTGGTGCATTTGTATGTGGAGACACCCCAGCTGCGGATGGACTCCAACTTGGTAGAGCCCGTGCGGAGCAGCGTGCCCGAGCTGCTGCCATTATGAGAGGCATCCGCTGGCACTGATCATGAGATTTTATCAATAAAGAAAAAAATACTCTCAGTCAGGTTTTGTTTGAAGTAATATCTTTAATTAAAAGATCATATCGTTTTGATTTGCGCACTGATTTATACTCAATGTTATTAATTAAATTAAAATAATAATATCGGCCTAAGATGTATTTATAAATGTAGTAGTGAGTCACCGTAAGAGGGAGGGAAGGGCATGGATCGTGAGCTCGGGAACTTGGCTTCTGTCCCGGACGTGATCGAGTCGCTGGACTCTCGCAGCGGTGGGGTGTCCTTTAGCATTTCGTGGATACTGCGCTCAGACTGCCTACACACCATACAACTCATTAATAAAAACTCTCAAACGATCATTCACATCATACAAACAAACTTGGTCACATACCATTTAGACATCTTCACGGAGAGCTATTGCGTCCCTATGCGAACCAAAGATTCTGCCTTAAGCTCTCATGCAAAACATAGTAAATTTGATTTGTTCAAGCAAATGCATTGGTGAAATTAAGTATTAACAAATCATCTACACTGTACGGGCGGCGAACACAGAACCATCATTTGACAGATTGTAACAGCTATCTGTCAACGTCAAAGCGACATAAAAGTTTTTGTTCGGAATCTCGAGAAATTTTATCCACTTTATCTGACAAAAAGTGGGTTTAAATAAATAGGTAAACTTTTGCTGTGTCTGGTCAGTAACTATTGATTGGTCGGTTTTAATAAAAAAAAGGAAATTTATTGTATGTTTATTAAATAAATAATTTTATTTTAGATACTTATACATGTACTTATGGCACACTATAAAATGTTTCGGTTCTGTTAGTTACAAAGCCACTATTTGTTGTGGAGCGAGTGATATTTATTGTTACAGTGAAAGTGCATGGGTTGGGACTTGAGCTGACCATAGCAGTTTTCTACAAGCCACAACTCGGTCTTCATGTGGTTAATATTACACAATACCATATCGTGATCCTAGTTTCGTAATATTATAATGGTATTGCGATACCTTCAATATTTACGTGTTATTGGATCACGATACTGCGTATCGCGTAATAATAATATTGACAGTGAAATACACCCGTTTCACTGTGACTACCAATCATTAATCTATGGTTTCCACATAGATATCTATAAAATTATCTAAAGTATCGTTTAACTATGTACCTACTAAGAGATTCCTACAAAAAGCTCCAATTAGGCATACAAATATTTATATTACTTTTAGTGAGTAAGTGTTTTGACGTTAATTGGAAAAAAATATATTTTAATGTACAAAGGTTAATTGTAATTGTAAAGTTACAGTTTAAATTAAATTTTAACGTTTAATTAGGTATTAATATGATAATGATATAGTTATTTATAATATCCATTATTTTATCGCCTAAGTAAATAACTATCCTTTTAAATTATTATATTACATTACATTATTTTGTGTTAAAACGTATTTAAAAAAATCTAAATAAATAAAATACACATGACGTACACTTATTTGCTCACTTCCGTGAGTCCATTCATCATAAGGCTATACAAATATATATTTATTTTCTTATTTCATAGGGAATAAATCTTTTAATGCTCGATCTCATTTAGAGATGTGTTAAATTAGCCATCTCAAAACATTTGTTAATTTAATATTGATATTTAAATTCTATAAACTGAAACTGGTTCCATCTACTTTGTACTAATTAAATCATTGTTGAGTAACACAAAAGTACCATAGATTAATGATTGGTCTCCACTGGAGCACCGAGACTACCAATCATTAATCTATCGTCAGCACCTAGAACAACCCACCCACTAGATGTATTCATCCAGCCAGTGTATGTGTGTGCTGCGTCTGTGTGAGTGTCAGTCGTGTATGTGTATGACGTTGTTGCCGTTGTAGTTGTATGAGCGGAGTGGCTTCATTTCCGTGCCGTTCTCGCTCACTAACATCGTCTCCTGTTGACAACATGATGACTTGCCTACTTCTGATGAGGTTTTGTGGTTCTGAAAAAATAACAATATTTTTTACATTCTGTAGGTACCTTTTATAAAACATAGCTAAACATTTGATCAACGAATTTAGATTTGTTTTTTTTTGTGATGCGTTGGGAGGAGAATGTTTGTCTTGAAAATGTCTATTTACTATCCAGTTGTGGAAGTCCAAATTGTAATGATTACGGTAAATTCACTGGGAGCCTTATAATTTTTAGCTACAGCTCCGACCCTAAGCCTTCATTTTAGTTAGGACTTGTCACTAAGTGATGGCTTGTGCCCTATTTTATCAGGCTTGTAGCCAGTCGAGCAAGATTTGGTACCTCTCAACATAAGGTACATAGAGCAACCTCTCCGCTCACTACTCTGGTCAAGACTCAGGAGCTGGAGCCGGCGCTGGTTAAAATAAGCAAATCACAAGGTAGGTTGTTGTTACCCGTTTGCAGCATCTCGTGGCGTTGCAGCACAGCGCTGCGAGCGACAGGCGGCACGTGCGGCGCATGAGCACGTACAGCACGGGGTCGAGCACGTAGTTCAACAACATCAGCACGTCCGACAGCGCGCCCAGCGGCGCCAGGCGCGGCCACGCACCCGGGCCCAGCCATAGGTACAGCGTGGAGGTCACCTACACAGACATTAGTGCATTCACTGTACCTAACTTAATTCAACGAGCGAGCGAGACATCTCAGAGTCTGCTGAGGCAATCCGGTGTTAGTATGTGTGTTTGTATGTTTGTCCGACAACAATATGAGTATCGTTGTATGTTCTTACGTTTAGATGTAAACCTACATACAAGCGCCGGTCAGATGGCTCCAGAAGACTCTGATATACAATGTATATCTTATTAATGATTCAAAGCTTAATCCCATCGGTTTTCGAACCCGAAAGAAACCTCTTACTTTCTGCAGCAAGTCATCACGCTGCGCAATAAAGGATATTGTGGACAGTGTTTTAGATCCAGCATTGCAATCCCTAAAGGTTAAGAAAGATTTTTAAAGTTGAAGCGTAAGCAACACACACATGACACTTGGTTACGTATGGTACCTTAGTTAGGTACCAACCTATCTAACTAACTATTACGTCTTTATTGCCTCACATAACAAAGAAAAAGCAGTACGGAAAGTAAAACAATGCATTAAGTTATCGGCATCTATTAAGTTATTGTTTGATCGTAAAATAAATGGAGTATTATTTGCCGTTTGATGGTTTGTTGTCGCAGTAGGAGATTGTCAATGATTGAGCTGACCTCTAATGTGGCGCCCGACATGTTTGCACTCTGCACCCGAGTGGGGTGGATTCAATATTTATCATTGCACAGCTTTCAGTTTAAAAGCATTATTTTTGCCGAATTAATTTAAATTTATTGCGTACCGAGTATCATGTTTAAATAAAGTTTTTAGACATAGATTAATGTTTGGTCTCCGCTACGCTCAGCACCGCGACCACCAATCATTAACTAATGTTTGGTCTCCGCTACGCTCAGCACCGCGACCACCAATCATTAACTAATGTTTGGTCTCCGCTACGCTCAGCACCGCGACCACCAATCATTAACTAATGTTTGGTCTCCGCTACGCTCAGCACCGCCACCACCAATCATTAATTAATGTTTTAAAAAAGCTTTTAAATCTTATTCGATAAAACGTTGACTCTGACTGAATTCATCCCTGTGAAATGAAAAACATCGACATGTTGACACAGGCTCTTTACAAAGTTCAATGATTTTACACATTTCACTTGATATTATTGGTGTTAAATATATTTGAGCAATGAAATCAATAGCATAATATAGTATGAACATTAAAATAATGCATGCTTGTTCTTCGATACTGCTTTGATATGACACAATTTTATGAGTACCTAAAAACTGGTCACAGTGTTGCAATGGTGTAGGGAAGAAAAGAATCTATAGTGTGCCTTCCATGAAATCGGACTACATTTCTTCGCTTTAGGTGCAATACTACATCCCTTCATTAGTGTAGATAAGTACTCGAAGTATTTGTGCTAGCGCTAGAGGCGCTTTGCAAAGATTAGTACAAAGGAACTTCAGTCGCTAGCAGAAATAGAAGACGTTTTAACTTAAGATAGAATTGCCTTCGTTTACGTATGGCAGAGGGTAGATAATACTGTAAAGTAATAAAAACGACTAGTTTATCGTAGTGTTAGCAGCTAAGTAAAATACAGTTATCTACTTAGTACAGTAATATAACTAAGTAAGTAATCTTCCTTATTGGGTACTATGCTTGTCAAGGTTGCCGAGGTGTGTAGCCTGTGTGTGGGTGGTCATCATTTTTTATATCTTTCCATAAACTACGATAACATAAAAATTACAGTGGTCAAATTACATTGTAAATAATCATGTGTTCTGAAGGAGTGCTTGTAACAACGAAGGCGTTATCAAGCGTTGCCGACTCCGTAAACTAGAGTTAGGAGCTTCACGAAAAGCTCATTCGCAGAAACTTTTTTTTTTTCTTGCCGACTACCAGATTTGTACCTACTAGTGGACATTTATAGTTTATTACTTAGTTGTTTGGTCATAATTTAATAATGTAAGTAGCAGTAAAGAACGTGCCGTTGCCGAATCGTAACAACAATAACAAGTCGTTGAAATACTTTAAAATGAGTGTGAAGTTGTTCTTTTGTTTCGCAGCTCAGTTTAATGGCATCGTTGGTAGTTATTTAGCAATCAGTATTCTAGGAGCGACGCGACGTCTGCAAAAATATTTCATTGTTTCTGTACAAGGCATGTGAATAAAACAATTATAACTTTGGCTTCGCACAATGGGATATCAAAGTTCATATTACTCTGCTGACAGCGAGCGCTGATCGATTGTCCAACCAAATCCATATTCCAATATTGTTTTAAATCGCTAATAGATTTTGCATAGTTAACTAATTGTTTGCGGCTCTAATGTATCTATTGTATATATTATATAGTTTTGTTTTTATTGTGACATTGATATTGTTTTTGTATTTATTGAATCGGAAATAATTTTATATTAACAAGAAACCACAGCTTAGTTTTGCTCACAGATACACAGGATACTGAAACTCATAAATAATGTCTTTAGGTAGTTAGTGCTGGAGAAGATAAGAGTTGAATCTGCGTTAACATCATAAAAGTAGACATTTATCAATAATAACTGTGAATTATAAATGCCGCTTTTGCAGAATCATACTATTTTCCGAATATGATGCATACGTCAAATAACCACTGATTGCTTGTAAATTGAATTGTCAGTGGTTTATAATAATGATTAGCCATCTTGCATAAATTAGAGAATTTGTCTAAGTTCCCATAAGTCAACAATTTCATAAAAGGAAAATAGCTCCGCTGAGCTATCGCGTCTAAAATTACAGTAAACTTTTCCTTGACATTAATTAAGATGTTGTTGAGTAGGTATAGTGGGTGGTTATTACTGCATATGGAGTTGTGGCCCTAATAACAACATTCAATTTGTACAATTTCTCCCCATTACTTCCTAAACTACCAACTACATAATAGTTTGATGGCTAAACAACCTAACATAATTGTTCTTATTTCCTCAGACGCTATCTTGTCGACTACAAAGCCTATATCTTGTTAGGTTCGGAATTGCGATGGTTGTTTTCTGATAAAAATATTTGTGTCACACACCCGCTTGTTTAGATTAGACATGTCACATAAATTAATTGTTTGGCGATTTTTTGTAGGAAGTATTTACACTCGTACCTAGTTGATCCTCGTATCACTTCCAACGTATTCAGTCACAACACAACACTCTTCACATCCTATCCATTTACTTAACTTGTCACTAAATTGAAAGTTATAAGTAATATTAGCAATTTGATTCACAAACATAAAGCTTAAATTTTAAACGATTAATTCAAATACATAGCAGTGGCGGAATCATTATTGTCGTTTAGGGGGATAGGCTGTGGTAAAAAAACTACCTTTTTAAACGCTTTTAGGGAGGAACTTGTCCTAACTTTCTTTGGGTTTAAAAAAGTTAGGGCTAAAGTCCGAAGAACTCAGATGCTTTTGGAAGGAAGTTAGAGGCTCCTAGCCCCCTCCTGGATCCACCAGTGACAAAGGTTTTACAGCTTTGTGTACAAGATCTATTTTTGACGTGAACTAGTTCGTTGTGTTTTAGTTCTAAAAATTGGAGAGCCTGTATAATTAGCGGTACGAGAGGTATAAGATCTTTACATGGGCATTCTTTGTATGGGCAACGCATAAGCTGTTCTATTGGCGTTCCACGACTTCAGGGCATTGTGGTGTCAATAGACGGCGGTATCACTTTCCATCAGGTGAAGCGTTGGGTTTTTACGCAAATAAAAATCATGTTTGAGGTTAGCTTTAAACTCGTTAAATAAACATTTTGTGTGAAATTGAAGATCTGTTAGTTCAGAGAGTTCAGGGTTGTTAGAACTACTTTATATAAGTAAAGTATAGTTTAATATCCGTTGTGTGAATGCGTTTACGAGCGATGCGTGTAGTCAGTACGTGCGTGGAGTAGTAATTAACAATTGCGTTATTTATTGACTAGTGTAGTGTTGGTGGTTTGATGATGAGGTGATACATTTGAAGATCCACAGGATGTGGCGTGTCAGGCGCCAGGCGAAGTCACGTTTACTGAACCTTAGGTGTTTTGTAAGAACAGTTTCAAAATCAATAATGTCTAATACTTTAATATTGATAATATATATAATGTCAATATAGTATCTCAATAATATTATTTCATATACATTTTCAGATCACACACTGCAGATATGATATTTATTTCCAATTCTGATGATTTGTAGGTATAGAAGGATGTAGGTGAATATTTTCCTGTAATATACATCTTTACATTATAGCTGTCGTGTGTGAATCGCTTTATTGGATGTTCTTGTGAAATAAGTGTAATTAATTTAGGCAGCAGCTATTTTCTCTAAAAACAATTGATTTAATTTTGAACCATTTTGCTACCACTTAATGAGCTTTTGTCAGTGTGTGTTGACGGACACACACTAGGTACGCTCCTCTCGTTAGCCTGAGTAGGGTTATGTGGTGATCACTTACCATCTGCGGCAGCCAGCAGATCATGAAGAGCACTGACAGTGTGGCCATGAGCCGACTGAACGCCACCTCCTCCGCCGTGGCGGCATTATGCGGCGCGAGGCCGACACCGCCGACACCTCCGGCGGCGGCGGCTGTCGGCGCCCGCTGTCGGCCGCGCGAGCACCGCCGCACGGCCGGCGCCCCCGCGCGCGGCGCCGACACCGCGTACAGCGCGCGGATCACCGACAGGTTGCACAGCACTAACACCGCGCACAGCACGCACCCTACACACAACACAAACAGTACAAATAACAATCAGCTGTACCTCTGAAGGACAAAAAAGGGTTAGACAAAGCTCACACAGTCAAGACAATCCGATAAAGCTCGAAGTGACCTGTTGTGCAAGGGTGGTTCTAAAGTAGCGACCACGGGCCGAAATAAAGTGTTTGAAGGCCCTCAGAAATGGACGGACGTCTTTGTTAGTGCTTACCGGAGCCACTTGATGGAATTGGCACAGGATCGCTCCGTATGAAAATAATTGAATGAGGCATTTGTCTATACACATCTTCTGACTGATGATGATGATTTATTTTCACATCCATTGCTTTATCGACCCCAGCTATCATATGATACAGCAAAATAACAAAAGTGCATCTAACTCACCAAAGACGACGTAAGCGACCGCGTACACGAAGTCCGTGGTGCCGACCGCCATCCGGTAGCGGAGGCAGCGCTGCGTGTGCGGGCAGTAGTAGCGGCCCAGCCCCAGCACGGGCGCGCACGTCAGCGCCGCCGCGCACGCCCACGACGCCACCAGCGCCACGCGGATCACGTAGTACGTCACGTGCTGCACACGCAACACACGCATCATGCATTACAGAAACAATCCCAACACACATAATAGTCATTTTTAAGTAAGATTTAGTATTAGTATTAGGATTAAGAAAGGAAGGATACAATTTAAATCAATAAGGTGGTATCGAAACAACAGCTATTCTTTATCGGTAGAGGCACCCTTGGGTGACTTATAGCCTTAAAAGGGGTTGAACGCCTTCTGCGTCGAAACCCCTAATGTCCCACAATAGTCCGGCTCGTTTGGGAGGTGGGGACAGGTATGGTGGTCTTATCTATGCTTTTCGACTTGTTTTTTTGTTTTTACAAAGACGATACATCCTGATCTAATTATATAGGGAACTATATCCACGGTAGAATATACTATTGTTTCAAAATTTAAATCGTTAAATGCTAATCTAATTTAAAGTTCATATAAAAATAAAGACATGTTGAGTATATTTGAAGAAGTTACAATCGAGACAAGGCAGACAGTTGTAATGAGGCAATTACACACCCCTGGGGGATGCTACAACGGAGCATGTGGTAATGTGGTTAGACACGAACGAGATTAAAGTTCAACACGTTATTCACGATCGATAGCCATCGATAGTCTGGTTAATGAGGCAAATTACTAGACTGCCTTTTACATGTCGAACCACCCTAGTACGTGGTTATATTATGTACCTACATTATATGATTAATGTGAATATTCGCAGGTTTTGTTTTGTATGTCAATCAATCACGGAAAAGTTTACCTTTTTAACACATTTTTTATCTCGGAAAATATTAGAATTCCTGTGGAATTATCAAAAAACGAACTGCATTATACAGGAACTACTAATAATGTAAACATTATTTCTTTCTGTAGATAATACTTAAGTCAACGCGGGTGATGTATATAAATAAAGCATAAGCCAATAAATAAATAATAATCCACATCACGATACACACTCACTTGACTCAGCCCTGCAGTAAGTATCGTAAGAACGAACTTGTGTCACAGACATTAAGAAACGATATGGTATAAACTACATAAATAAGAATACAGCATTCAATGCTGCGCGTATTAGATTATATAAAGAACATAAAGAAGAAAGTGAGGTTACTAGTAGATACTTTGGCAATTTCTTAAACAATGAAAGTTTAAAGTAAAAAAAAAACATCCAGGAAATAAACGCAGTTTTATTTAGCTGTGTTGCCTGTAAGCCACATCCCGAGTGTTGCTGCTTCCATGTAAGCAATACCATCCTCACTATTTAACCTTCATTCTAAAGAGAGCTTTGACCCTGTATTTAATAATAAAAGTCGTAAAACTTTCTCGAGACTGCCCACAGCACAACTTTAACAATTTGCACCACTACACTAAGACTTGTTTGCACTATACGTAGCTAATACTGCACCTTACATGTATGACTTTAAACTTTGTTATTAAACAATAAAATGTAAACATAGATATAATTACTACTTAAGATCATTATTGCAAGCCACTATATACTAAATAAATGCCATTTTCACTGTTAATAAATGTAATTTTCCCACATAATATGATCTGATACGTTCTACTGGTCAATTCTAATCGCTCATTCAATGTTTGCTTAATATTTGAATGATTTTACCTCAAGCGACGGGTCAACAAATAACAGTTAACCACGAATCAGTAAACCTACTCTCTTCGCAATGTTTTCGTATGCTCTCCATTAAATTTATCTATTTCTGATACAATAACTGTAAACTCACTTTTACGTTCTTTTCGTTCTTTTCGTTTCTAGCTCGATATCTAAAATAAAAATAAAAATAAAACGTATGCCTTGTCCTTTGAACCTATACTTTATTTTGAATTAAATTTTGTCTTTGAAACTTATAAAAACATATGGATGAGAATGAATTTAATTTGATTGTAATTCCGTTTTGGAACAATAGTTGTGTGATTCTTGTAGGAATGATGCAAACGACCCTCACGTCGATGTAACCAATGTAATCTCTAATTATTGTATGAATTTAAACCGCTATCCGATGTAAATGTGTTGTGCTGTAAATCATAAAGAGGAAATTCCAAATCGTACTAATTCTAAATGTATAACAATCAGCGTGCGCAATCACTATTTATAAAATCAATGAGTTAAAATATTGACTCGTTCAACGTTCACTTATTTGTTCAGGGCATTTGAATATTTGACGACCTCGGTGGCGCAGTGGTGTAAACAGTCGACTGCTACGATAGAGGTTCTGGGTTCGAATCCCGGCGGGGGCGGAACTTTGTGTTATTAGCTCGCTTAATGGTCTGCAGATCGGAGTCGATGTGTGTATCGTGATACGGTTATTATTATTATTTATTAAGAAATGGTTACTAAGTATACTCATGCATATATTCAGATGTAGCCCGAAGAGATTGGAAGTATCGTATTGCATGCACCGGCGGGTTTAATGTATTCCAATAGAGACCAACAGCAGACCATGTTATTGAATAATGGTCGTTTGAAATAAGGTCATCATTGAAAGCACTATTGTAAAGTTACGATAAATGTTAAATTTACATGAAATTACCTAAGTTTGTTTATCATGAGTAAGTAATTAGGTCTAATACGTTTAGTGGACTCATTTGTATCAATATGTCCTACTGTTTGTGTATGAATGCTTCAATAGCTCGTACTTACCGTCTTATATAATGAGCCTTTACTGATTTCAGTTTGAATTTATTTATCTTGTTAAGAATCGTTTATTTGTATAATATTTTAGCATTTTTAGTTTAGTATCACGCATACAGCCGGTTTCAGAATTAAGTTGATTATTTATCAAACCATACTTAAACCCTTTAAGCAATGGCAATTTTCCGTTTCTAAATTGATTATAGTTAAAAATATTAGTTTAAGTACGATTTGAGAATCCGAGCCTGATCATTTTCAATTTTGACAATACCGGTACTTAAGTAGTGTTTAACTCAAATTTCTCTGTGTCAGAATACTTTTGTCAGATCAAACCGGTTTTAATTATCTATGGTTCGAGTAGTCAAAAACGTCTACTTAAACCGTCATCAAGCCTTGTGTTGTGCTATTTATTTATTAATTTTTGGCATCATTTGACGACCTCGGTGGCGCAGTTGTGTAAACAGCCGACTGCTACGCTACAGGTTCCGGGTTCGAATCCCGGCGGGGGCGGGACTTTGTGTTATTTGCAATACTCATTGTTTCGCTAACCGGATGTTGTATTCTTATTTATTTAGTATCTACCATATCGTTCCTTAGCACCTGCGATACAAGTTCTTACGATACTTAGTGCAGGGCTGAGTCAATGTGTGTGTCGTGATGCGGTTATTTTTTTATTTTTTTTATCATTTGCATAAATTGTAATATTTTCACTCCATAACCATGTCTATAGTTTAGTCGACCGTTGTGGGCTTACAAATATAGTAGTTCAGATTCACGCACATGCTCTTTACAAATGTTTTTAAAATTTCAAAAAAGAATCAAATTATGATTGAAAATAAGTGTATAATTTTCGTAAATCAGTATTTATTTACAAATTAATTAGTTTAAAACAACATCCGAGCTGTTGGCGGTTAATGCATGCTGCTTATAAAATTACTTGTTCTATGTGAATAGCATGTATGTTACGGGGTAGTATGGTACATAATTGTTTTGTCACTAAAAGTCGTAATTTATAAATAATTTTCATTTTAATTCGTTTATTTTGATATGAGCTTTATCGCCTTGACTGTAAGATGTGTTTAATTATAAAAACCATTTTTATATACTTACAAATAACAGAATCTGGGGTTTCTTGCCGGTACCTTCCCAAACTTAGATTTTCCGAATTGGTGGATGAGTAAATTTTTAAGAAAAATTCTAATTCATTTGACAATTTTAGGTATTTTTATAAAGTTAACGGAATAAAGTTACCTTTTCTAGATAACTGAATTTCTTCTACAACTCATATAACATATTTTCGTTAAAATATTTATATGACTTGTAGAAGAAATTTAAAGTCAAGAGAGAAATAGCTAAAAATAAACACACGGCATTAAAATAAAGCAACAGTTTAACCTACAAATATATTTAAGGAAGTGAATAAAACTTTGTTCAAAGATCTTGGAACGTTGTAGTTTCTAGGTCAAAGTTAGTGTTTCTGAGGAAAGCTGTACAAGGGTAATAAAGCTACCGAGGTCAAACCATTTAAGGTCGAAGCACACCTATCAACTTAGAAACGAACTTAAATGTCTCGCCACAAAACATCGAGAGCAAACAGTCACCTTTTGCGTCGCTTTCGACCCACGATGACACGATGCTAATAAATCCTTTGCAGAATTTTATTCAAAGAATACCGAATAGCTCGTGCTGTGGCGTAACAAGAACGTCCGAACACCGTGGCAAATGAAAAAGACAGGTGCATTAAAAAATTGGCGAACTTAATTTGTTTCAGGTCTCCATTCCAGATTTAAACGCTAGCTTACCGTACGACGCTCAGGCCCGTGGTAAAGTTATCGAATACAGCCGTTCTTATTAAAATTGGCTACCATTTTTATGTCGCTCCTTAAAGGCCCTCAATGTAATAAAAATATATGGCTCCCTGGCCATATATTGCTCGCGTCGGGAGCTCTTTAGGGTCAGGGCCCATGGCACTTTTCCGCTATGCCACCCCCTAGTTACGCGACTGGGCTTGTGTTAATGCGGTGATCAATTTACGAGTCGATGAGTTTGCCACGAGTCTCAAGTCGCATGTTGCTTATGGTGACAATGCCACAAACTATAACTTACTGAAGGTTTATGAAACTTTTAATTTTTACTCGACGGAATGATGGTTATTATTTTTAATTAAAGTATACACGAGGCCTCTCCTTTTGTATCATGCCCGCCTTTTTCGACTTATCTATTGTTTAGCCAAGAACATTATTGCATTCCGTTTCCGAGTTGGTAGTCGAACCCACCACCTCCGGGTTAAAATCTCAGGTTTTAGGTATGCAAGGTATGCGTTCAACTCTATTATAAGTAATTAAATTGACCAAAATTCTAATGACTTTTGAAGCCTCTGTTGTTTTCTGTTTTTTGATTCAATAACAAATATATTTCTATTTCTCAACGTACAGTATTAACTGTTGCAGGATATTAAACCAGTACAATACGTTGTGTGTATTTATAGAATGCAATAACGTACGTCTAAGACTTGATTGAACACAATTATTGACTCCTGCAAGACGGAGATAGTGTGCGAGTCATAATAAGGAAAGTGTTACCGTCTTGCTATTTACTAACACAAAGATATTGCAGATGGTGAAAAGGTCAAGTTCTTTTCTCATTTTAATTCACAGTTCACGATAGGAAGTAGGTAAGTGCAAGATGCAATAAAAGCAATGTTTATAATCAATTAAGAGATAATACTAGCTTTTGCTTGCCATTTTGTCTGCGTAGATTTTTTAATGTCTCAGACACAAAAGTACCAACGATAAAAGTGTCCTGTGTTCGAATGCCTTCTGCCTTTTTAAATGATTGACAAACACACAAAAATATCTAAACATCAATTTTTCTTTTCAAATTTAAATTCAATCTTTTGTATTAGCACGACGGATTCTTTTTGTGTCCCAGAATTATTTATTCCCGAGCAAGCAGACAAACTGTCGAAGGTCGTGAAGAAAAGCAATTTGTTTGCTGTGTCGACTTGTATTCACTGACGAGAAAGCTTATTGCGGGAAACTTCCTTGACTGAATGTTACACTTACAATGGGGTCACATTGCAACTTTGTTAACGTCAATTTTTTTTCATAAAATGTCATATGTCCATATAACGTCATTCAATTCCCAGCCCCCCGCTGGGGTGCGACCCCGGAACCTCATTCGTAGCATCCAGATGTAGCACCGTGTGCTTTACCTTTCATACTGTGAATACGCTACGAAAATTTTTACTAAAAGGGTGAAATTATAATCTACTTGCTTTTACCCGTGACTTCAACGGCGTTGGCTTTAGAATTGTATCCAGTCAGAGTAATGAAACGTAATAACATAATTGAATAATATTAACACTTGGGTAAATTAAGGCACCCTAATTTATACACCTCATACTAGTGCTGTATCTAGCGGATATGTTTAAACATTACCTTCTGGTAGAGGAAGGGCCTGGTGAGCGCGAAGTACCGCTCGAGTGCCATGGTGACGGCGATGCAGACGCTGCCGATGCCGAACACACGCAGCACCACGCGCGCGCCGCAGTACGCACGCTCGCCGCGGACCCACGGCCAGTACTCGCCCACCCACATCAGGCACAGCATGCCCACCTGGCCACACGATAAATATATTATATATATTCAAGTTTATTTGCCAAATGCAGGTCGTAAGGTCATAAGGCTGAAACACACAATAAATCCAGTTGCGGTACGGATTCATAATCACGCAACGCACGCGGATTGCAACGTAAGCTTTTAAAAATACAAATTTTTAAAAGCAAAAACGCTCTAAATCCTTTCTTCAGTACATAAATTGATACATACATTTTGCCTTTAATGAATGCATGCAAATACTTTACGAAACAGTCATGTTATAATGTAAAAGTTACTGAGTAGTTTTGTCTCTTTCAGTCTTTCGAAAAACAAATGATAGGGTGTTTCGGGGTAACTGGATGGAGGACATAGGCTGCGTTTTGTCCCAGAAATGAAAACCATATTTTTGCCTTCTAATAAAAGCTGTTCTAAATATAAATGAAACACAATAACATGATCATAAAACAAAATATTAGTTTGTCCAATTAGTTGGCCTTTTTCAAACGAGTTTTTTTTTCTTTTTACTGTAATTTTTATAAAGGTTATTAAGACGAAGAAATAATAACTAACACTGGGAGATGTGGGACGCGTTAACAGCTTGATACTAAAGTTTCCATTTACGACAGCGACACATTAATATTACATATCAACATAGATCTGCGCACATTACCTCCATGTTCGTATTGTAATGTTCAAATGACTAAACCTTGGACCACTTGAACTTTAATCCATTTTTAGTTACCAGTACCTACCGCTATACAAATACATACCGTCGTTGTCAAACCAAAGTCTGCTATGTGCACTCATTTGAGATTTCAACATTTTGACTGTAATGACAAGTTTGCAAGACACTTTGATTTATAAAAAACTGCTATGTGATTCTTATCATTACAAGTCGAAATATGATTGCTAGAAAAATATACTATGTTGTGCATCATCCAAAATATAGTAAAATGAAAACGATTATAATATTAATCAATACCTAAAGTGAATTGAAGTAATGCTAAACATATGACTTCAATATAAATCACTGTAAAATTAATTGTTTATCATAAATTCTATCTACATGAGAATGTTTTTGCTCCATATGTCAAAGTTTTAACTTTTGTACATAGCAGGTATTGGTTTGTCAGCGACGATATATATTTCTTTATGTATGGACAACCGCTAATAAAAAAATTCTATTAAAAGTAGACTTAAAAAGTTAATTGAAATTGTTGAAAACTTTTTGTCAGCTAGTTATTGAAGTGCAAAGTTCCATGACGAAGAACCCATTCAGGACGCTTACCAATAAGAAAACATTTAAATTATGACCTCTTCCTTTTTAACCTCTTAAAATGATTCCAAAACAAAATGTTGTAAGTACATATTCCAATACTCACGAGAGCGACGAGGTCATTAGCAGCCAGGGTTGTGAGCAACAGAAGATGTTTCCTGTTCCTCACGCGTTTCTCCCCTCGGTTCAACGCCACTATAGCTGCAGCGTTCCCCAGGATACCAATCACGTAGACCACCTTCAACAACACGCTGAAACTCCTGGGCGTCGGAGCCAGGGTCGACGTGGTGAAATTATGCACCAGTTCTGTCGTGAACTCCGGTGCGAGGGTCGACAGCATGTTGTCCATGGAATCCATCTTTACCATTTGTTTCAGGTTTGAGATTCGTTCATGTCATTTTTGTTAAGCTGAAGGCAAAGATGTTTTGATGACAATAAGTTGAGAACACACATTATAAATTCTAAGCACTCTGTAGTTAAACATTTGGTGGTCAGTTTATAAAGTTCAAACTAAAACTATTCGAAGCACGATTTTAAATTCAAGTTGAGATTTAAATTTTATATTTTGCATCAGGAGAATGTTATTATTAATATTGTAATTTTATTGATTTATTTATTGATTTAGTATGTTTAAACAAGAAATTACCATTATGTCTGATATGTAGGACTATACCGGTGTACATAACATTAGCCATTAAATAACATTAGATTTTTTAAATAATTGTGTAAGGTATAATAATAAATAATCATAAAGACCACATCACGATATACACATTGTCTCAGCCCTGCAGTAGGTAAGTAATTTAAGAACTTGTGTCATAGAAACTAAGCAACGATATGGTATTAACTACATAGATAAGAATACTATGACCGGGAAGCGAAAAAATGAATAACACAAAGTTCTAACCCCGCCGGGATTCGAACTCAGAACCTTGAGCGTAGAAGTCGGTTGTTTACATCACTGCGCCACAGAGGTCGTCAGAGGTTATGAACCCTTCGTCCACGTTTATGAATTTAAATTATATTTTTGATTTAATAACTTTTTGTTTACTAGAAAATGTATATACCTACTGCGCTATAGTGTCTGGACATGTATACATAGTCATTATATAAAGTCAAAGTCAAAGTATTCTCATTCAAATAAACTTAAAATAAGTACATTTAAATCGTCATCTGTTTATAGTTCGAAACGCTATTTCTACGGCGAAGAATCCGGCGAGAAACCTCCGTAGTAAAGAATAAATTCCAAGTAAGGAGTTCTCTTTTAATTCGTTGTGATTTTTTATTATTGTTTTCATAACATTAACAGGTACACACCAGTCAAACATTACATGCTTATTCTATACCGATACTGTATTTATTTATTTATAATAATAACACGGGCATACACGAAATTACATAATTTTTCAACAATTCAGATCAATTATTATAATAATTTTATACATAATTATTTTATTATAATACTAAATAATTCTAAATTTAACAAAGATAAAACTTTCATCAGACGCCGTTATTAATCTCTCGAGAAGAGGTGTTAATCACGGCATTACGCAAGTTTATGTTGAGTCCCAGTGTGACAGGTTGCGAATCTGTCGCCACTATTCGGGCACATTGAGAAACATGGCAGCTACAGCTTGCGAGACTCGAACCATCGAACTGTCGGGTCGGATCGGTCGGTTAACCAAGGCACGTAACAAAATGTTCAAAATATAAATAAACATAGCAAATAATAATATAGATAATTATAACAGAAACAGCTAAAAATAAATCAAACATTCTCACAGAACTTAAAACAGGGATTCATCGACGACTTCCATCCATCCGCAAACACATCAAAAGCAACCAGGAGAGCATTTACTTTGTTTATTGTATCTACTGAGAGATTAGCTTTTAAAATTATCTTCATGTATTTTTTTCATTTATTTGAATGTAACATTTAATATCTGTTTTGTTTTGTTCTTTTCTTTTTTCAACTGCCTTAATTCGTAACGTAATATAAATTATTTTTGCCTGTCTTTGCCTACCGAAAAATATAATCAATAAAATCTACTCCTATGAAGGTCTGAGGATTTTTCTAGATCAATAAAATAAATAAATATTTAAGCGAACAAAAAATATTGATAAGTAATGTATGTAACGTGTGATACATTCATGCTTTATCTTTACAACTAGTTATATCGATATTGCTTGCGTTAATTAATGCACAAACAATTCACAAACGCATCAGATATTACGTAAAACGTTATTTAATAATCTAATAAGAATCGATAAGATTTTGACACTGTTCCTGCAAGGTAGGTCATTTGAGTTTGTAACGTGCCTTAGATAACCGACCGACCCGAGGTCGTGGGTTCGAGTCTCGGGTTGCCGTAAGTTGTAGCTGCCATGTTTCTCAATGTGCCCGGATAGTGGCGACAGATTCGCAACCTGTCACACTGGGACTCAACATAAACATGCGAAAAGCGGTATGTCGCAAGCGCCTCTGCCTACCCCTCTGGAGGGAATACGGCTTGAGTTTATGCTATGTTTTATGTTTTGGTTCTATAAGGTCATGAGTAAACAAGCTGACGGTTCACCTGATGGAAAGTGAACCGCCGCCTATTGAGACATGTTGCTTTTGAAATCTTATAACGCCATGAGCACCGCCAAATCATTAACCAAGTACAGGTAAAGATTATAGCTGACTATATTCACAAACTACATAGCAACACTGTTCAATTGATTGAGTCCCATCATAATTTTAAATATAGATTTATAAAACGTCAAGTAAAGACGCATGACAATATGTAGTATGTTAAAATGAGTAAAGTTTATGTAAAACAACAAGTCCAAATCATACGGCGCTAATTCCAAAACTGTGTCGCGAATACAATTTGAATTTCTAACAAAACATGTATTATTTATTAATGTTAACAGAACATCTTCAACGTCAGTCTGTAACAAGAAAACATGTCTTTTGAAGATCGAAACTGTGTCAATACAAACGAACCACCTAGCTTTGTTTGTATAATTATTCTTTTTGAAACAATAAATAATAATAAATGAGCTTTAGAAATTCTAGTATTCCATCAAGACCACACGTAGTTTCGAAAATTCGCAGTATTTGATTGCATATGTTGGTTTGTGTAATAATTTGTTTTAATATTATTATTAATTATTATGAATAGTCTACTCTCATATTTTTTTGTCTGATTCTTCAGTATATAGTTACAGTAATTTGACCCAAAAAGACTCATAAATTTTAATCATTTTATTCCTAATCCATTCATCAGATTTTATAAATTGGATACATTAATAATTGATGTATGAAATATTGCGTAACTCAGAAGTATTATAAAGTCAAATTAAATAAAATACTAAATTCTACTGAATATACTTAGACATGTACTACGCGACTACGAAACTTCGTAGTAGCTACGAAAGCACTTCTATGTTGTATTATTAACTTATTACTTGATATGTCGTTCATTATTCTTTTTTTTTTATTTGCGGTCTTAAAAATTTCGTATCCTATTTTTTATTTTTATTTTACTAGTAGAAGTATTTAGTTTGCCTTGTCAGACAAGCCGGAGTATTTTTTAATGTCCATTTTTGACATACTTTTTTAAATAGGTCAAACTGTTCACATTTCAAGTTACATACATCTAATATAACTGCAGTGAGAGATTCTCTTTTGAAACCAGAGTAGATGGGGTCCCGTAGGAAATCGAATCATTTCTTTTTCCTCCCAGTTTTATGGACCACACCATGGAGTTTTCACCACAATTTTTTTAAGTTAACAAAAATAGGTTCCACTTACCAAAGCAACGAGAATCTTTGTCCAAAATAATAAAAAAAAACACCTAACTTCACCTTATCGTAAAAATCACTTTATTCCTGTTAATTCATAAATTTTGAATTTCAACACAGTTCGAATTCGAATTTTTACTAGCGGCTAGTATCTTTTTATAAGCGGCTAGTAATTTTTTTGTATACACGGCCAGTGTTATTTATTGTCCGCCACGGCTACGCGGTGTTTGGTCCGTGCACTCCGCGCAACACTACTCACTGGTTTCCCGCCAGCTGAAGGACTGACAGGATCAGACACTGTTATATTAAACGAACCAATAACTCATTACTATGGACTATCTTCATATCAATTACTGTAATGATCTCCATTGTTTATAATATTTGGAGATCCTGCGCCAAACTAAATAAATACTTAGATTATTATTTTTAATCCTGTTTGTTAGGTCAGGCTTACGGCATATGATGAAATATGTAGGTTATATACTTACATGAAGATATTTTTGCCAGTTTGGGATAGGCTCTTCGAAGTAGGTATAAAATTAAAACAAAAAGTATAACTCAAAAACAATGTAATTTCCTGCAATTAATATAAGTGGTTGTTTACTTCATAACGTTTATAAGTTACAACTACAGAAGCTTAGTAAGTCTACGATAAGTGTAGATGTGGTGTTTAAAAGCGATTATCACAAAACGTGATTGAGTATGCATTATCTGTACTAGATAATGGATATACGATTGTTTTACTATTAATAACCAAACCTTCATTACAACTTGCAATACAGTAGGTACCTACGTATATATGTACCTACCGTCAATGTACGATACCAGCATTAACTATTGAGATGGTACGAAATAGATTTGAATGTATTGTTTAATTTCCGTATCGACGCAATTTTTGTGGGGCTTTTTTGCGAGTTACCTGGACTTTTATGATTAAACTAACAAAAAAAAAAACAAGTAATTAAAAATAACGATTTTAACTACCAATCGTTTTGCTGCAATTTGTGTTGTTAAATGTACATATAAAGAAGGAACTAACAGTCCTTTAGGCTAAGCCGGAAGATATCCAATGTTTTACCAACAGCACATGTTCTTGGTTTGCTAAGTGGCATGCAAAACAAAGTTGTCACAATAAGCAGGACATACCGCAATTTCCTGATGAAGCGCCAACTGGTGGTGGTGGTGACAATACAACTGATACCATTCCTGGTACCATCAGACCAAATACAGATCGTACTGTACCGACAAGAATTAATAATTAAACATTATTCAAATACGAGTACGTACATAGAATTTGTAGACATAATCGAATTATTTGGCAGCTAAGATGCATTCAGTTTTATTGTAAATACTTTGTACGTAATAGTAATCTGATAAAACATTGAGGTAAGTATACGAACTTATAAAAAGTAACTCTCCTGTATTGGATAAAAGAAAACTTGAAAAGTTGTAGTTTTAATAGAAGGTCTGTGATTCCAGTTACATAGATAAAAAGTCAAATCTTTTAAATGTTGTTAAATATAAAAATAAAATGTATGTAGGTATCTAATTTGTTTGTGTACCCACTGACCACAACTGGAATAACATCAAATATCAAATGAGCGGTCATGTTAATACAGTTCATACAAAGTATTCACAACAATGATTGAAAATTAAATCTTTCATCATAATATTGAATGAAAACCGCTAATTATCCTTATGTGTAGTACAGTACCCAATCCAAACATTGTTAATTATCCTTATGTGTAGTACAGTACCCAATCCAAACATTGTTAATTATCCTTATGTGTAGTACAGTACCCAATCCAAACATTGTTAATTATCCTTATGTGTAGTACAGTACCCAATCCAAACATTGTTAATTATCCTTATGTGTAGTACAGTACAAAATCCAAACATTGTTAATTTGATTTGACAAGTAGTTCAGTTCATTCAGTAGTTCAGTGTGTCTACCATGAGTTCGCATCGTTTTCCTACACGTCAGCTAACACAGATTACTACAGTGATTTTGTATGAGCATGCTTAATTCCTCAACTATCCGTTAGAGGCACTTTATAAAGATTGATACAGATTTGTTACTGCAGTCGCAAGTGACAATCAACAATAAAACTCATGGTAGGCACACAGATCAGTTTTTTCCCTAAACAGGCAAGTACAAACGGATTTATGAATCATGCAAAGGAATAATAATAAATCGTTTAGTTGCAGCTTTTTCGGTACCAATACAAAAATGTCATACATATTTAGGGTTTTTAATAAGTTTGAAAAATATGCTACAAATATAAAAAGTTGAATGAAGTTAATAATAACAAAATGAAGAAAATTAATAATCATAATACTAAGGGTTTTTATTTTCCATTTTTTATTTGAGCTAGAACTAAACCCCTTTATAACATTTATCTCTTTTTTTGGTTAGTTTAATTATTAAGATAAATTTAAATTTAATAATGAAACCATAAAACATCAAGTTGATTCAGACTGACGTGAACTCACGGATCCGCGGTTAGAATACATATCGTTATTTAATATTTTAATTTAATTCATTATGACAATGACAGATTGAATACCAAATACATTATTGGACGTAGTCGAGAATCTTTATATGAACGATATTGGGATTTAAGACAATAAAAATTAAAAAAGTGTTAACAAAATATATTGAGACGTGATGTGAGCAACGCAATAAGGAATATGCGTGACTTTTTTTATTTATGGAATATAATTCGATACCACATATTCAGACAAATCAGTTAGATTTTCTCAAATCATTGAATTTTTATCTAAGTTATACAGCTTCAAAGTTGTCATAGCACACAGGCGCCATACAACTTCCATAGAAAAGGTTGTTCTGATGAGCGAGATAGATATATTTACTTTCAATGGTTTAATCTCCCTAATTTATCGTATAATTCGAATTCTGTTTATACTGTAAATATACTTTTTCCATATGGATATGGCCTCGACCTCGGCGGCGAAGTGGTGTAAACAGCCGACTGCTACGCTAGAGGTTCCGGGTTCGAATCCCGGCGGGGGCGGGTCTAATAAATTGATGGTTAAACAAAATCTCAGGTTATTTATCAATGGTCGAGGCAATATAATTGTTACTAGCGGTATACGTCTCAGCCAACAGCACAGATAAATATTCAACCTAACATGGCTGACAGAGACAGTGTTTTCGGTTGTAGGTATATAAAATTAGAACTTTTAAAATTAATTTTGCTGTTTTCTAGGGCCTAAAAAGGGTTTTTACCAAATCGAATTATAGTTATTATTCATTTATTAGTTTATTAAAAAAAGAGTCAACTAGCATTTTACTTATTGAAAAATAAACAACTAGAATTAGTGAGAGTGGGGTTAACGTACTATATATTTCTTTGCATTGTTTAATGGTACATTTTCAATTTTTAGTAAGATGTTGAGCTAAAAGATTTCAATTCTGTTGACTTCTACTATGTGATTAGAAAATAATTTTTCCCACCGTCAAATGGTAGTTGTCGAAGTTTTATTATATTACCTTAATTTTTTTGGGAATATTCTTTGAAATCGCTTTTGGCACCTATAAAGACTTTAAGCTGAATTGATAGACGATTCCAAAGGTCCATAGCATCAGCACAGCATTTCAAAGGTCCATAGCATCAGCACAGCATTCCAAAGGTCCATAGCATCAGCACAGCATTTCAAAGGTCCATAGCATCAGCACAGCATTTCAAAGGTCCATAGCATCAGCACAGCATTTCAAAGGTCCATAGCATCAGCACAGCATTTCAAAGGTCCATAGCATCAGCACAGCATTTCAAAGGTCCATAGCATCAGCACAGCATTTCAAAGGTCCATAGCATCAGCACAGCATTTCAAAGGTCCATAGCATCAGCACAGCATTTCAAAGGTCCATAGCATCAGCACAGCATTTCAAAGGTCCATAGCATCAGCACAGCATTTCAAAGGTCCATAGCATCAGCACAGCATTTCAAAGGTCCATAGCATCAGCACAGCATTTCAAAGGTCCATAGCATCAGCACAGCATTTCAAAGGTCCATAGCATCAGCACAGCATTTCAAAGGTCCATAGCATCAGCACAGCATTTCAAAGGTCCATAGCATCAGCACAGCATTTTGATCGATATGACAAGTGTAATTCCACCTTTTTTTCCTTACCTTTTTATCTTGTTTCTCTTTTTTAATGTTTAAAAGATAAACATAGTTGTTATGAGGATATGCCTGGTATCTATTTTTGATAGTTAATTAATTCCCTCATTAGATGGACACTGGGGAGGGTCCGTGGCGTGGCGTGGGTGTAACTGGACACTACTTCAATAACAATATTTGTAATTGTCTAGCTTTTACTCGGTAACGTCTGCGTACCTAGTTACACAAAACATTTTTTTTTGAAAAAAAGCAACTACAGAGGTTTCTTGCAGGCTTCTACCCCGTAGATAACATTCCGAACCGATGGTAGATAAAAAATATGATTTGGAAGTACTTATTTTAAGTATTTTGAAATAAAACATTTTAATTTGAATTTTGAAAGCAGGAGGAACATTAGCGGAGACGTCAGGAGATCTATTCAGTAAACTCTTAAGGAAACAAAACTACTTAGAGTAGTAACATTTGGCAACCTTACCTACCTAACCACTCACAACGTCGATTGAGTATAACACAATTTATAAATCAATGCACCTGCGTAGATAGGTACATTTTTATTATAAAAACGACGCCATGTGTCAACGTCTATTTTGATGTAAGAGAAACGCAGGGTTGTTAAAACAAATCATCCAAATGTAATTACAAAGTTTAACTAAGAAAAAATATTAAAGATCAATGAAAAATGCAATAAAATTAACGTAAAATATTCGGCATAAAGCATCATGAATGTTCTACACGTGATGGTGATCATAGCAACGGTATTCATATTACTTCTGAAGCAGAAATATTATTCTGTGTGCAGAAAGGTTAGAATGTATAAAATATCTTCTCTAAAACTGACTTCTATCGATCCGCCGCCGTTCAGAAAAATAGGGAATTACCCAATCGCCTAAAAAGAACCACGTAGTCTACAGTTTTTACGTACTGAAGTGTTTTTACGTTTTATGTTTGTGCGCGGCGTGAGGGCAAGTATTTAAATCAGCTAAACCGATATTGGGACTTTCGGTGGATAGGAGTAATTTTGATCTTCTTGCACGCTAATAAAATGATGATGATGTAGTCATGTGTATGTTCATCAAACTTTTAAATACTTTAAGCTAATCCCAAATAGTTGATGAAAGGTTTCAAAAAGTGTTTTTTCCCCAGTGCAAGCTCCCAAGCATGGTACTGTGTCCTGAGGTAAGAAGCACCACCGCATACAGCCGCGTTGGCAGCGTCTCTTGTGGGCGCATTCCTCGTAAGGAGGATCCACAGATCATCTTCGAAAATGAATATATAGGATCCCAACCACAAGAATAATAACCTATCAAAATGTTTAGAATCAAATAGTTCTCGTAAAGATGTTGTTAAAAACTAAATAAATAAAAAGATGGCACTAGAATTATCAATTTTATATATAGTAAATAATCGAATTACTTTTAAAATGTTCTAAACAAGTAGATACATAGTAGGTAACCCAACTCAGGCTAGATTTTCTAAAATTCACTTCCACTCGGTCCAAATTCCCAATCGGTCGGTACCAATTTATACAAAAGTTGATTATTTTTAATTTATATTACTGTTCAAATTCCATCGTAAACATATATTTACATTAAAGTTTACTTCTGCACTATAATACATACACGTGAGTTCACTTAACCGGCAAAGTGCGTGTCGTACGATGAAAGGCTCCGTATTTATTAATAGGTTTCAACATGCGGAAGGAAGTTGGGCAAGGAAACATCTGATGTAGCAAATAAAAAATAATTGGTTTATTAAACTATATGAATAACAAAAACTATCTGTGTCGACTTGGAGAGTTGCAAGATTGTCTTCTGGCGGGTACCATGAGGTAGCGTACGTTATGTTTGTAATAGGGACAGGATGGTTCATCGCAGCCGAGGACAGTAGCTTCGTGCAGCCGTGGCCCCTGTCGCAGCAGCTCATCCCCGAGCACCAGGCGCCGCGCGCACGCTAGGAAGCAAGGCCCGCACACTGCCACCGCACACAAAGCTGCCACAAACTCCAAAAAAAACATCACTGCATCATTCCACATCATTGTAACTTTTGCTTTCAACGTTTGGTCTTAACATATTTTTAGCGGAATTGTTATGTTATTGTGTATTATACTAGATCTAATTGTTTTTGTAAAATTTGAAAGTATTTACTTTTGTAGGTTGTAAAATAGGTAAGAAAAATTCACTCTAAAAACTTAAAATAGGAAATTGATTGAAATATTCAATTGACAAATAATATCTTCAATGTTTACAATAAATAGTCTCAGATTAATTTTTGTATGAACCTCCTTGGATATTTGGTCTGATTCTCTATTGGTTTTCCTACATAAAAATTTTAATCGTCACTTTTAACAGATATTTATATCGTATTTTATTAATATTATTTATTTAAAAAGTAAAGTATTTAACTGTATATTGTTCAAGCTCTGTTTTTTTTATCATAAAAAAAGTTTGTTT
This sequence comes from Choreutis nemorana, assembly GCA_949316135.1. Classification (NCBI taxonomy): domain Eukaryota; kingdom Metazoa; phylum Arthropoda; class Insecta; order Lepidoptera; family Choreutidae; genus Choreutis; species Choreutis nemorana. Next base: position 9,083,765 of record OX438615.1, on the reverse strand, counting down.
GTCAATGACATTGACAGATTTATGAAATTTTGACGAATTGGTATTTTAGTATAAGTGTGAACAGAGAGTGGACGGTGATTATTTAACAAAAAATGAATATTCTGACACGTTATAAAAGAAAGTTGTGATTTTTCATGTTCATTTAAAGCAAAAGAAATAATTAGCCTTGTTAATTTTAAGAAAAACATATTAGTAAATTGTAAAATGAAGTCTAAAGTGTTGAAAGGGTATGTTAGAAATCAATGTAAATAATGTGAAAATAGTGTTTAAATAAATAAAAAATGAGCGTTTGCTGAAAATTAGATGACGATAAATACTGCAAACGCAACCTTGAGTCGGCAATAATTCATCAAATCCACGGTTACCTGTAATATATTGTTATCAAGTAAATCAGGCCACTACATTCTTGATTAGAAGCATAGCGATAAACTTCTAATTCGTAGGAAATATTTTTTATTTCCTGGATTAATAACTACTAATTAGATGTTTTAAATTTAAGTACTAAAAATATGTTTCATTTCCAGACTGTCGGTGACTGGCTTTTTTGTGTCAGTACTACTCTTCATCCACTTGTACCAGCAACTGCACACTGCATTTGAGAGTTCAGATGCTCTCACACTAAATGATTATTCATGGTAAACATCATTTTATATCACATCACACACACACTTGAATTTTAAAGAACAGTTAATTTGTTTTGTTATTATGAGCACTTTATCTAGTTCTGAATTTTGAAAAAGTAGGATAAAGCCTTTACTAAGGAATCTTTCAATTAAGATGTTGGTAATCTTCGGTGCCAAAGATGTGTGTTAGTCCTGCCAATGGACAATTGCTTTTTTCAAACAAGTTTACAGCTAATAATAAAGCCGTAAAGGTTCTTTCTATGGACATCACATATTTAATTCAGATTGTTTTACTTTTACTCACCAAACATTTTATTATGACTGCATAGAGCTTGTATTACATGCATAACAGATATTCAAAACTATGGGAATTTACTAAAATTATATTCATGAATCTTTGCTATGTAAATAATAATAAATTGGATTTTTACTTAAACAAATTTGATTTTAAGTTAAAAATGTGTATAAAATTGTAATGTGATGTCATACATACTCCTGACTTCTTTGATATATTTAAAGTTTTTAATTGACAAAATGTTCAAAGACCTTGGAGGTACTGGAAAATTCTAATTAGTGAAATTGATGACTGGTCATTCACAATCATCATAATAGTGAACTATAAAATATCAAGACATTAATATTTGTTGGGTATCCAGCCACCAGATATTTGGCCATCCATCCACAAATCTCGCTGAGTATCAGCCCAAACTATCTTACATCACCATTTATCTCTTTGTGAATTCAGTGAGTGAGACTTTAAGTCGACAATTATTAATCTCAACAATTATAGTCACGAAAAGCACAAAAACCAATTTATTAACATAATGCTCCTTATTATGATTGTAACAATTGATGTACAAATGGTAATAAACTACTTTGATTATGTGTTTCAGGGTGTTCCGCCTCCTGTTGAACTTGGCGAGCTACATGACAATACTGTTGCCATTGTTTGTTATATACAAATACACCCAAAAAACTCACTACTTTGACAAAATACGTAAGTCAACAAAAATTAATAAAATTCAGCCAGCACTTGCCAGTATGGTAATTCTATTTTTCTAAATTAGTTCATGTCATAGTTATACAAACATTTTACTATGTAACTACTTCATGTACAGCCTACAATACATTCTCTTTATTAAATTCAATAAGACTACATTGTATAAAACAAAGTCGCTATCGCGTCGTGTCGCTTTTGAGCACACATAGGTGCAGAGAGCGCTGTCTTTATGTATACTTAGACCTTTAAAACTACTCAACGGATTTTGATACCGTTTTTATAATCGATAGAGTGATTAAAGAAGAAGGTTTATATGTATTTAATACATGCATAATATCAATTCGAACCAAGGTGGGTCGCTAGTAATTGACAGAATTGATGAACAACCACAGAGGATTGTTACTGGAATCTTCTGTCACTTTTTTTATTTATTACTAAGCTATAGTATGAGGAACAGCTAAAGAATAATTTCAATAAAATATTGATTGAAATTGTATTAGATTTTATAATAAAATACCAGGGTATATTACAGATATGTCAGATACAAAATTTAAGATACATGTTCAAGATATCTAGGACAAAAGGCTTACTATAAAATTAATAAATATATTGATGACAAAGACATTTGGTAGTAGGCTACCAATCGTACCCTCGCAGGCACCGCTATAGACCGTTAAAATGCAGGAGTTGCAATCATGGTCCATGAAATGGAGATTCAGAACATAAACTATTTTTCTGCTAGCGTTTATCAGTTGGGTCTTTGTTGCGACTCCAGTAGTTCATGCAGTAACTTTACTATATTTTAATTCAATAGGACTACTTAAGTAGGTACTTGTTTATTGTTATATTTTGTCTGTATAAAATGTATTAATTGACATTTGTAGATATTATGTAAAAAAAAAAGTAACATTTTATACTAAACTAAGATTGTAATGAAAGATTGTATTATGATATTGAAAAAAGACAGACGTAGACAGGCATTCCGAACCGGTGGTAAAATTACTTATTTTATTATTTTAATAAAAAAATTATTTGATTTGATTTAAAAATAACTTTTTTCGTACAGAGAATGCTGGTTGCCTATACCGCACTCTGTTCACATGCTTCGGGTCACCGGGGGAGCGGCTGCCAGAGCAAGCGGCGATATCAGGGGCGAAGGACGAGGGCTCCCCACGCGCTAAAGGCCTGGAACTGGCCGGGTGCTTCCTCGGACTCATGGCCGCGTACCTCGTGTGGGGACTGCTGCAGGAGAAAATCATGACTCAGGTCTGCCATTTGTAATGATGGTATACAAGACCCATACAGTTTCGGTTACATAATAATAATAATTATATTGAAACTACATAAATAAGTGTCTAAAACTACATAAATAAGTTTCTCAATTCCTAATAGGAATAATATACGTGGGTAACACTGAAAATGTTTAGAACTGGCCAGTTAGAAACATTGCTAATGAAAACTTTTTTTGAATTTCAATTTAAGAACTCTTTGGTAACCTAATGTATTATATTGCATTCGTTTGTCATTAGTTTTTGTGAATTGGCGGCAAATCTAAAACTCGTGTTACACGTGAAAATGAACCTAAGGCGAGAACATTTTCGGTCAATGATTTATTATGACTTTCGTTGTGGGCTTACTTAACAACAAAGCTATGATTGGCTGCGATTAGCATTTCTTAATGAAATCCCATCTCGTGCCACTATTTACAATTGGTTTAACGAGTTTAAGCGTGGACGTAGCAATCTCAATGATGATCCGCGTGAGGGACGTCCTTTAACAGCGACTACTGAAGAAAACATCAGTGCTGTGCGACGCATGATAGAGGAAGATAAGAGAGTGACCTATCAGCAGATACGAGCACGCCTAGGCATTTGTATGAGTCAAGTTCAAAAAATATTACACGAACATTTAGGCATCAGGAAGCTTTGTATCAGATGGATTCCCCATACTTTAACCGACGAGCAGAAACACCTTCGCATGGACTGGTGTCGGCAAATGTTAGATAAGTTCAACGGCGGAGACTCAAATTCTGTATTTGACATCGTCACAGGTGATGAAAGCTGGATATATTGCTACGAACCCGAAACCAAAAAACGATCAGCTTAGTGGGTGTTTCCTTTCGAGGTTCAGCCAATTAAGGTAAAGAAAGGAAGAAGTCAAGGAAAAAATATGATTGCCTCATTCTTTGGTCGTAAAGGTCATTTCGCAACAGTTGTGCTAGAAGTTGAAAGGACAGTTACTGCAGACTGGTATGTCAATCGCTGTTTGCCTGTTGTCTTGGGAAAAAATTGACATCAGCGCCCTCGAAGCAGGATCTTCCTTCAACACGACAATGCTTCAGCGCACTCCGCAAAACGGGCTGTTGAATATTTGACTATGGCAGGTGTCGAGATAATGAGTCATTCGCCATCAGGACTGTATGGCGTCCTGCGACTGTTATTTGTTAGGTATTATCGTTACGAGCCCCGAAGATGCGGTGAAAGCGTACGAAAATGCCATAGAAGAGACCCCTAAGGAAGAATGTGCCCACTGATTTTCTCAGTGGTTCCATCGAATGCGACGATGTGTAGAGAGGAACGGAGATTACTTCGAAAAACAATAAAAGTAACGGCAACTTTCTACATTAAGCCTTTTTTCATTTTTTGAACTTTTTCAGTGTTACCTAGGCATTAAGATGTGGTAGCTCAGTTTGGTACCTGCCTTAATTAAATGACCGACCAGACCCAACAAGTGAAGTTCGAGCCTCGGGTTGCCGTAAGTTTTAGCTGCCATGTTCCGTACTGTGCCCGGATAGTGGCGACAGATTCGCAACCTGTCACACTGGAATTAACGTTAACATGTAAAATGCGGTGTGTAACACCTCCGCCTCTCGAGGGTATACGGCGTAAGTTTATGTTATGTTTTGAAACGTGATTCAATGTTATGTAGTGGATGCAACAAATAAGACGTTTTGTTGTTAGTTCTTTAATGAATGGATTATGACATTAAAGCAATGAAAAAGTATCCTATGATGGTCCTAAACTGTTGATATTAAAGTGCGTCATAAATTTATTTCAAACCCGTTAGTTTGACATAGGATGCTTTTGATTTCTGTGTGTAAACACATCTTCCTTTCTGACATGATAACAAGGATTTTTAACAGGATTACTTCCTCCCCGACGGGTCAACAGTCCGTTTCACCAGCTCCTCTTTCCTGGTGTTCATTAACCGGCTGTCAGCTCTTATCATGGCTGTGTGCCGGCTGTGGGGCTCACGGCAGGCGGTGCTCGTGACTCCGCTGTACAGGTTCAGCTACTGCAGCGTCTCCAACATCATCAGCGCCTGGTGCCAATATGAAGCGCTCAAGTATCTGTCCTTCCCCACACAGGTATATTCACTTTAATTTTGTTGATACATGTACACAAACTCATGCCTTTGTTGCAAAGACAACGACTAGACTTTGTTTCATTGCATCTCTTCAGTTTGATAATTCCTATAAAATTACGCGGATTACTACAATATACAACATTGATGAGCATTACCACAACATTTGTAGATTAGGTTTTTGTTATTAGTAATAAATTTCTGAGGTAATGTTTATAAGAGTAATAAATAAAATTATAACCCGTTGGAAAAATTCCTTGGGTCGAAATTAACGTCATATCCTTGATGTCTGGTACGTATTATGAATTCACGATTGACAGCGAATATTTACAAATTTTTATCTCGAAATTGTGAATTAGCTAATCAGGCTGTCTTCATATCTGGAACTGGAGAATGCTTTTTTGTAGCTAAGAGAAAACTACACTCACACATATACTATACATCGGTTAATAAATAAATAATTTCCAAAATTTAACATAAATAATATTGTATGCATCCCAACAGAATATAGTTATACGAGGGCGGGTCAATAAGTCCGTGACTTTTTTAATTTCTGACCTCTTCACTGAAAAAGCAACACTACTCCTGTCAACAGGCATCTGTCAGTTGACTCCTATCAAAATTTGAACTTGCTGCGTCAGTTAGTTTGTGTTTGACAGCTTTCTTTAACAGACTACCCAGTAATTTGAGGAAAAACGGAAAAAAGTGAATTTCGTGTGCTTATTAAGCATAATTTTTTGCGAAAAAAACCATTACTGAGACCAAGGCTAAGCTTGATAAATACTATGGTGACTCTGCGCCATCGATTTCAATGGTAAAAAAGTGGTTTACTGAATTTCGTTGTGGCCGTACAAGCACTGAAGATGCCGAACGTCCTGGACGCCCAGTTGAGGTCTCTACCCAAGAAACAATTTCAATTTTATCACTTGGGCATGAGCAAGATGGGTGCCGCGTTTGCTCACAGTCACCACAAACGCAATTGTGTAACAACTTCATAGGAAGGTTTGGCGTTGTTTAATCGCAATATGGAGGAGTTTTTGCGCCGTTTTGTAACCGTGGACGAAACATGGATCCATCACAACACACCAGAGACCAAACAACAGTCAAAACAGTGGGTTTCTAAGGATGAATCGGCGCCAAAGAAGGCCAAGGTGGGTTTGTCAGCCAATAAAGTTATGGCGACTGTTTTTTGGGTTGTACGTGGGATAATCCACATTCTCTACCTTCAAAAGGGAAGAATATTATGATTATTATTATGATTATTAAAAGAATGGGGAATATTATGCCAACTTTTTGGATCGCTTCAATGACGATTTGAAAAAAAACCGACCTCATTTGGCCAAGAAAAAAGTTCTTTTCCACCAAGACAATGCAAGGGTGCACACATGTGCAGTTGCCATGGCGAAAATCCATGAATTGAGCCATGAATTGCTCCCTCATCTCCAGGTTTGGCTCCGAGTGACTACTTCTTGTTCCCAAACCTGAAGAAATGGCTTGGTGGAAAAAGATGTGACTCCAATGATGAAGTCATCTCGCAAACGAAAGCCTGTTTTGAGGACCTCGACAAATCATATTTTTTGGAAGGGATAAAAAAATTTGAGACTACGTTGAAAAATAAAATGATTTATTTATAAAAAATCTGTGTTTTATTCCAAAAGTCACGGACTTATTGACCCGCCCTCGTAACTATGCATACGTAACATCTGCAATTTTTTCTATGTACTATAAATGTGTTTGACTTTCTATTTGTAAATATTATTCAAAAAATATTAAATGCACTCAAAAATTATTTTCGTGTTTCATTTGATGATGTTATTTGTGCTTGTTTTTGCTAAGGTGCTGTCGAAATCCTGCAAGGTGGTTGGCGTGATGTTGATGGGTAAGGTGGTGTCAGGCAACAAGTACGAGACGTACGAGTACGTGACGGCGGGACTCATCTCGCTGGGGATGCTCATGTTCCTCGCTGGCACCGGGGGGCATCACTCCGGTGAGTATATAAGTTATTATAATATTTACACGAGTTCTATTGAAAGATGTTTGTACCTGTACTGGATTAGTTCGTACTAGTTGATTGTAGCTTACATAAAGATAAAAAACACCTAAATGTTTTAAGTTCAAATTAACGTTGTTCTCAGTTTTTTTGTTTCTTATTTTGCGGCCGTATTGCATTCGTTGTCATGTTGTACTATATTCTTCTAATCAAGCCCATTTGATACCCAAATTGAGGGGGTTGTGAAAAAACATGTAGTCCGCCATTTTGTAGATGCGGCCATCTTGGATATACAATGATACTGAATATATTGTGTTGCATTTTCATCAGAACTAAAGGTATGTGCCAAAAATCAGGTCGATTTGTTAACAGGAAGGGGGTAAAATTTCAATCACTAAGTTTGACCCAAAAACACTAGTCCAGATAAATGAAAGCGTTCCGTTCTATAGTACTTCGTGTGATGTGATGTAAAACCGCTACGAACGTCGTTCGTACAAAAAAATCCGAAATAATCACGATTCGTAGAAACCCCCTGAGTACATTATATTATATTTTGTAGCGGTAGTAGACATGTTACCTGAAAAAAAAGTAATACAAATATTAGATATGTTAATGTTATGTTCTAAAGGAAAATGTCAACTTGGTACAACTCATGAGGTCGGCCCGGTGACAGACAGATAGACGGATAGCGGAGACGGCTCTAAATCTAGGGGGGTGGGGGACGAGCCGTAACCCTTGCCCCGGGAGACAGGTTTAAGATGGCGCCATAATTCTGACGTGTAGGGCGCTAAAACCAACATCTACACTCAAATTCTCGATACACTCGATTCAAACATTAAACTCGACAAATATTTCATTCTATAGTGTACACAATACTCCATATAAATTAATTAATTTATCCAATTAGTTTAACATTGTTTTGTCATGCTGTACATGTTGGTTAGATTCGTCCATGGTAACGCTGAGCGGCATGTGCTTGCTGGTGCTGTACATGCTGAGCGACTCGTTCACGTCCAACTGGCAGGCTGAACTCTTCTCATCAGGTACACCGCTCATACTAACGTATATACAATAACTTTAACGGCCATATTAACGTTACATACAAAAATAGGAGCTTTTATTTTGATTTAATATTAATTTTATTCGATTGTGTCCCTTGAAAATTTAATAAAATAATATATTTTTAAAATTGTACGTTTTAAAATTTTAAGTAATTCATAATTAGTTTAAAATACACTAATTAAATTATATTTAAATTATATTTCCATTTTATTTTACTGTGTGCTCTAATAATTCATAAGTACAGTAAGGGGCGTTCAAGTATTACGTACGCAATATTTCCCGGAATATGTTACGATGTGTTACAGTGGCGGGAGAGGACTGGGGGGGGGGTTCGAACAACGCGTAACGTAACACTGTTTGTTTCTTAAATGGCAAGGGGTTATTTTTGGTCTGGGACGCACCGTTTTCGTGATATCACAATTTAATAACCTACAAAACAGGTGAAATTGGTTTACGCGGTACTCATGTGGCAACTTGGTGTACGCGGTACTCATGTGGCAACTTCAAAAGACTACGAGGGTTCCAAAAACCGCGTATTTTTGGGCTAGGAACCAGAGAAAAAACTTGTCAAATTTATAAAGCTCGGAAGGAACGAAGTAGTAAAACGTATTAAAAAGCACTGTTTAAAGTAACAGCAATAAAGTTTTTATTACGTATTGAAAATGCGGTTAGAACAATATCAAAGGTGTTTCAGCTTATTTCCTGTTTTGTGCAAAATATTAGCGACTTTTAGGTAAAAATCATTTGAGTGTTAGCGTTACGGCGTTTATGGATGGGGGGCATTAGAAAAACGTTACAGTGCGTTAGATGGGGAAGGGGGGAAGGTAAAAAATGTATAAATATAGCGTTAGTAATGGTGGCGGCGTTGTGTGCGCAGTGGGCTGCAGCGCGCTACAGATGATGTATAAATATAGCGTTAGTAATGGTGGCGGCGTTGTGTGCGCAGTGGGCTGCAGCGCGCTACAGATGATGTATAAATATAGCGTTAGTAATGGTGGCGGCGTTGTGTGCGCAGTGGGCTGCAGCGCGCTACAGATGATGTATAAATATAGCGTTAGTAATGGTGGCGGCGTTGTGTGCGCAGTGGGCTGCAGCGCGCTACAGATGATGTATAAATATAGCGTTAGTAATGGTGGCGGCGTTGTGTGCGCAGTGGGCTGCAGCGCGCTACAGATGATGTATAAATATAGCGTTAGTAATGGTGGCGGCGTTGTGTGCGCAGTGGGCTGCAGCGCGCTACAGATGATGTATAAATATAGCGTTAGTAATGGTGGCGGCGTTGTGTGCGCAGTGGGCTGCAGCGCGCTACAGATGATGTATAAATATAGCGTTAGTAATGGTGGCGGCGTTGTGTGCGCAGTGGGCTGCAGCGCGCTACAGATGATGTATAAATATAGCGTTAGTAATGGTGGCGGCGTTGTGTGCGCAGTGGGCTGCAGCGCGCTACAGATGATGTATAAATATAGCGTTAGTAATGGTGGCGGCGTTGTGTGCGCAGTGGGCTGCAGCGCGCTACAGATGATGTATAAATATAGCGTTAGTAATGGTGGCGGCGTTGTGTGCGCAGTGGGCTGCAGCGCGCTACAGATGATGTATAAATATAGCGTTAGTAATGGTGGCGGCGTTGTGTGCGCAGTGGGCTGCAGCGCGCTACAGATGATGTGCGCCGTCAACGTGTTCTCCTGCGCGCTGACGGCCGCCTCGCTGCACGGACGCGACGCGCTGCACGCCGCACGCCTGCTGCAGGTCACGCGTGCATTACTTATTATTCAATTAGACAATACTTACCAATATTGTAAGCGCGAAAGTTTGTAAAGATGTATGGATAAGTAGATGTTTGTTACTCTATCACGCAAAAACTATTGAATGGATTTTAATGAAATGAATTCGCGGGCAAAAGCTAATATTCAATAAAATTTATTACTTACATATTTGACAAGACGACCTACATATATAACATTTGGTTTGATTTTGGATTGGAGAACCAGTGTAATTACCGGCACGAGAGGTATAACCTCTCTACCTCTACATGGGAAACCCATAGGTGGTGCTCTTGTCGTTCAAAACAATTTTTAAATGACTAAGGAGACATGATTGTGTGATGTTATTAACAAGCTTTTTAGATTTGTTAAGATTGGTGTGTGGATGTTGTGTAGAATCCGATGTTCGCGTGTGACTGCATCCTGTTGTCGGTGTGCTCGGCCCTAGGCCAGCTGCTCATATACCGCACCATCGCCAGCTTCGGCGCCGTCGTATTCACCATCATCATGACCCTCAGGCAGGTCAGTCTCAAACAACACGCGCCAATAGCTGGTGTTTTTTTATTTATTTATGACCAGGGATGCATTTGAGCCTAATCCCACCTGATGCTTTGCGGCGATGTGGTCTTAGGTGGAACATGCCTAACCAAGAGAAGCCACTCTTGCCTTAAAGAGCCCCAGATTAAATTTATGAGGGAAAAAATCAGCAGAATTTTCAATTCTACTCCTTTGCAGTACGCATTATGAAATACACTATTAACACCGTATCGTTATCCTAGTTGATATTAAAATAGGTTCGAATGATATCGCGATACCGTCAATACCATTAATGTGATACTGGATCGCGATATCGCATGATAGTGAAAAAAATATCTGTATTATTTTCTAGTCGAGAATAAAAAGACATTTTAAGGATGTATGGGCCACCTTCGCACATGTATCGTCACTGACCATCAGGTAATGAGGTATTAGTACCTAAAGATCCCCAGGTAACAACACACACAGAACAGGCAGATAGATTACAGGTGTTAGATATACGTGCGAGATCGTTTGTGTTGGTACCACCCCTCCTTTCTATTTACAACTTGAAGTGTTCGCTGTGTTTCGGTTCGAAGGATTGGAGAGCCAGTGTGATTACCAGCACGAGAGGTATAACATCTTTTTCTGTAAATGTGCAACGCTCTTAAGTCATCAAGGGCATTAAAACCGGCGGTATCACTTTCCATAGAATCATTTAGACGGTTTTGTTGATTGATAGTTAAAAGAAGTATCATTTGATTGCCCACAGTAAATTCTAATACTACTAAAAAATGCTATTTTTTGTTATTTTTAAATATTATAACATCAACACCATGTTACCTAAGCTTAAATTTTTCAATAAATGTGCGTATATTTTAATAACGATAACAACACACGATGTCCGCAGGCGGTGTCGATCCTGCTGTCGTGTATAGTGTACAAGCACAGTATATCAGCGGGCGGAGGCGCGGGCGTGGTGCTAGTGTTCGCGGCGGCGTTGCTGCGGGTGTACTGCCGCCAGCGGGTCGGGAAACGGAACCGCTCCGCCAACGTCTAGCCGGTCTTTGCATTGATCATTGACAGTTCCGTGGGGTTGCTTTTAGTAGATGTGGAAATCCGACTAATGGTTCTTGCAAGGGTTTCGAGTGTCAAGGCTGGAACACACCGAATTTGGTTGCAGTGTGCGTGCGTTGCGTAGTTGTAAAGCCGCTGTACGCTACAGTACCGCAATGGGGAGGGAACTTGGGTATAACATTTTCTTGACGGTAGCCTCCCCCTACCGTACTCACCGGGCTCACTGGTACTAAATTCCTTTTGTTTTTCGGCCGCGTCCCTGACACATGGCAACAAATTTCTGACGCCTGGTGACCCCAATGAGTTGTGACGTCTGTCATATAGTTTCATACTTACAACTAATCAACGCACGTGCTCTGCGACTAGAGTCCGCCAAGTTTGGAACGAATCAAATAAATGATAAATAAATGTATCAAGCGAACGATCATGGTTAAGAAATAGTAGAATGACATGTCAAAACCATCAGTAAATAATAATGTTGATAAGTATGCGATCGTTTTATTTGAATTCTTTGACAAATGTGTTGTGAAAATATATTGTATCAGCCTCTGACATATAACATGTCATGACCGAGTAGGGCATAGATATTATACATATGCATTATTATCATGACATAGCGGTGACAGCAGCCGATATTTTAATAATTGATTCAATTTGCATTAATCAATTTAATTAACTTGGAGACGCGATCCGTCCTGACTTCAATTAAAACAATAATTAGTAAACATATAGTATATATGCTAATATATAATTTTGAATGACACGATTCTTGTATAATCGAATTGATAAGGATAGTCTTATGGGAGAGTAAATAAAATATTACAAATTTTAGTTTAATTCTGAAAATTATAAAAAAACATTAGGCAAACTATTAGGTTGACAATATTTTAATCTTAGTTACGTAATTTGTTTGCTTGTAAATAAAGTATTGTTAAATATATGTGGCTGTGTGATGATTTCATATGTAAGTTAAAAATAGGTTCATGCCTTGATAACAACGCACAGAATTCCATCTTTAATCATATATAGTCTTATATTTTAGTATTTTACTTAAATAACTTTAAAAAATGTCTATCTTGTAGTGTACGGAATCCGATCGTTGCGATTTGTCATTTGCCGCGATATCGTCTTGCTGCAACATGATGTCGTCGTGATTAGCTTTGCTTATTTGTCTGCGATCTCACCTCGCAGTAAGGCTGACAAATGTCAAATGAATATACAATAGGTATATCGTCAGTTATGAGTTAAAACATTACCTTTTGTAACTTTAAAAAGCTGGTCTCTTCTCTGTTATTGTATAATGCGACATATTCGCATACGCATTAAAAAGTATATTGTAATTGAAAATAAAACAAGAGAAATCAGACTCGGCCCATGCAAACTTTTTTTTTCTTCTGTAAAATGTGATTATACACTAACGAGGTTTTACTCGTCGCTGATGATATGTTGATGGAAATTCCTGGGCTCTAATGCAGTGGTTCCCTTGTTTTATTTGACATTGAACCGTGTTTTATTTACAAGACTAAAAATTGAAATAAAACATTTGTTTAGATTTGAATATAGTTCCTAAAATGTTAAATACTAACGATACATAATAATAATGTATAATAGTTAATTTCCAAGTAAGTAAATAACAGTGTCTGCATCCAGTGAACTCGGTACTTATGTACCTGCATGTGTGTACGTACAAAGAGGAAACGTATGCTTTATATACAGAACATATTTTTGCCTATGTATTAGTTTGGAAAACTAAGCATTTACTGTCCGAAGTTCGCAACAATAAACGTATGGCACAAGTGTTAGCTATCTAATGACCCCTAACTAATGAAAGGGGAGCTTGCAACAGATATTTAGTAAATATTAATACAGTAATGTACAGATATAGTGAGAAACATTGCGACTTTCGGTTTTCCCGAACGCTTCCATTCGATATATCAATAATCGTATTTATCTAATGACGTCTCTGACAACTTAATACTAAACTTTATGGAATACGAACTTAGCAGACGAAAGTGAATGAAGTTGCACAATTTCTCACTAGATATTTAATGTATGTACATATCCAGTGATGTGACGTCATAATACATATTTTTATATTCAAGTCTATTGTTTAATATTAATTTCTAATAACATTGGAAGCACTCTATTGTGTATGTAACAAGTCAAATTTAGTTTAAATATTTATTGTTGTAGTTATTGAAGATTTATCATCTTATTTAGAATGGATAGTAAAATAAAAAAGTTATTTAATTTTAACTGACTTTCATTTCCAATTGCCTTTAAAAAGTTTTGTCACCAATATTACTGGTGTAAGATTTAGGTTAGTATCTAATTTATCCCCTTTTAGTTAGTGGCATACCGTGGTGTTTAGACGGTCAGGCGTCTCCTGACTGTCTCCCCTTTAGATTTTTGGGCCTCTGGGCCATTTCAATTGCTGTCTCCGCTTTGCTGGGAGGGAAGTCTGAAACCGCTTTCTTACTACCTCCTATTTCTTCTGATTAAGTTCGTTGCGGGTCCCAAGACAGCCGGTAGGGTGTCCGGGCACAGCCTGTGCATCACTGCACAACTGCATTATTCGTTGATTATTCGATCAAAGGACGCCACTGTTGATCCTGATAAACAGGAGTTGCAGTGGTGGGACAGAGTGGCGGGTGTGCCCCGAATGACTTTCATTTCTTACAAGGCCCGCCTTGATCCGGGATGAATTAAGCTTTTAAATGTTTACTAAAATTTCCTACTAGCAATAATAATAAACCAAATCACGACACACTTAACTCTGCAGCAAGTATCGTAAGAACTTGTGTCACAGGAACTAAGCAACGATAACTACATCCATAAGAATTCTACATCTAAGACCGGTAACCGAAACAATGCGTTTTGCAATTAACTCAAATTTCTCCCCTACTGGGATTCGAACCCAGAATCTCTAGCTTCGCAGTCGGCTTCTTACACCAGATTTTCAAGTCAGATTATAAAAAATATAGAAATTCCATCCCATTTCCGAAGATACAAGTGCATTTACTACAACAATTAGTTACAATTTATATGGTCTGGTGTGAAATGTCTAAAATTCTACTTATTTAAGCGTAACTTGTTTGTTCTTACTTTTCTAAAATAAAATAGTTTTCATTAATATCGTTGCTTCCATAGAGGTCTTCTATGTTATTACTTTTAGCAAAATATAAAAGTCAGTGTGATGTGTAATTTAAAATTAGAAAAAAAATATATTTTCGAGTGGGCATTTTTTTGTAAACTATAAAGTGAACAAGAAAAATAAATTATAATGTGGCCATCGTAGCCGCATAGTAATCAACAAACACAAGCAGTCCCAACTAATGCAACGACAAACGAATCATATTTTACAGTAAATACATAGGTGGGTGTTGGGACTTGGTTGTGAAGCAAGTTTCAAAAACATTATTACTCATTTTTTAACGACAGAAGCAATATTTTTCACATAATAGTCTTATTTTTAATGTAATAATTATTCACCATCTCGAACCTGGATTAAGTATTTAGTTTATGTTTCCAGATTCTTCCCTAGATAAGTATTCATTAATTATTAATCTTTGATTATTTCAAACTTTGAATTGTAGTAGATTTTTCTTTGATGCAGTAGGTAAGCAGACCTTCCTTTACGAGTTTCTGGTAGTAAACTTTAATCAACGTTAAACCCAGTGGCGCAACTACGGAGACCTCAGCCAAAAGGTGCTCCTGGCACGAGGGTGCACATCCATGTTAATCATAATGGCAAAAACAAAAGGAGCCCCCCGAAAACAACTTTTAGGGAAACGAAGATTTTCAGGTCTTGAGATTTTTATGATCTTTCTCAGTCTCGTCAGTGACCGTCATCATGGGCATCATACACGCTGTGAATACCTGACGGCCTTCTTGAGGATGCTTTAGTCACTCAGCCATAACATTAGTATCTACCGATGTGTCCAATTTGTTCTATGGAACATGACGTAAAAGAACAATTTGAGAAAATATTGTCCCTATTTGTACTATAGAAATACATACTAGCTTTTGCTCCTGTTTTTATTTGTCTGTTAATGCATAGACATTTTTTATATATTTTCAACTTCTTGAAGTTGATATATTATTTGTTCTATAGAACAATTAGAGACCAAAAAGTACAAACTGTTCTATCGTACAAATAGGGTAAATTTTTTCTCAAATTGTTGTATTATGTCATGTTCCATAGAACAAATGGGACACACCGGTACCTACCTATTTATTGAGGTGTTGTGTAGTGTGTGTATGTGTTGCAGTATGCTGATGGGTTTGTTGGTGACGGTGGTGCTCGCTACCAGCCTGGCTCCGTGCGTCGTGCAGCGTCTTTGTCCCACCAACAGACACAACCCTCCCAACGGTGTCTGCTTGCATAGAGCATAGAACATGTTCATCTACTAGGTAAACTTGATGACATGAACATGATGCTTATTACAATTGAAAAAAAAAAAACATTCGATTCAAAATTTAGGGCACATAGACTCTGTGCAAACGTGTCGCTAACGTATTGAGGACACCAGACACCACCATATTTTCATACAAATCAGTTCCCAGACACGACACCGAAAAACAGTCCGGTTGCTGCCAACAGATACCGCAACTAAAGTTTCCAGTGGAAGGTGTGCGGTGTCAACAAAAAAGTGGCTGGTATCCGACACGATATATACGTTTGCTCTGTGCCTTAGGGGTTATTTACAAGATAGTATAAAGTAAACAAGCAATTATAAGCCAATGTTGCAAACTCCTAAATGTTTGTTTATATTTATACCTTCCCGTGGCGAGGTCTTAATAACACGACAGAGTGTAAGTGTAAATAGCTTACTGCTACGCTGGAGGTTCCGGGTACGAATCCCAGTGGTACTTTGTGTTATTTGTAAGACGAATTATTTCGCTTACCGGTCTTGGATATAGTATTCTATTCGTAGGTTATACTATATCGTTGCTCAGTGCCTGCGATACAAGATTCGTTACCTTAGTGCAGGGCTGAGTCAATGTGTGTGTCGTGATGTGGCTGTTATTAAATAATAGTATTCGCCCACGATGTAATTTTAGAAATTAAATGTGCTTTATTTGCCTTACATAATTATTCATCAATTTACAGGTTAATAATTAAAGAAAATATGATACAGCGCCATCTAGTGGGGTTATAAAACTTCTTTTCGGAATGATAATAATTATCGTGCTATATGTCGACTAAATTATTTCGGTCGTTTTTGTGTGACTGATAACAGGTATCCAAATATTCATATACTGGGAGAGGAGAGAGAAATTATTTCGTTACCTTCATTGTGATTTTTCTTTGTACGTTTATTAGATTTTTCTAAACGAAAAATAAAAAGTGCCTAGATATTATTTGCCCAGTCACTTTTGGTTGGTAATCTAAGAACATACTTATGTAAAAGAAGTAAGGATCTACCTATTTAACATTTGCATGTTGAAACCTTCAGGATCGCAGCCAAGAAATGTTCCGTCGACAACAAATATCCAAGTTGGTACAATGAAACAATAGAAGTTCAAAAAACGGATGGTTGCGCTGTCTTCTACATCTTCTCAATGACTTATAAAACAGTTTTAGACATCGAATTTACTCCATGAAAGTTGTATCTACAGTCGATGGATGTAGGCAACACAATATAACCTGCTTACAATTGGGTGGAACATAAGAAAAGAAAGGCAGAACAATATCCTCTCTTTAAGGAATTCGGTGGAGGATTTACGGAAATTTTCTGCTCAAAACTAATCAGCATTTCTGGAGATCCACAATAAAGGTATAAAAATATGGTGAAACTACTTTTGTTTGTGTTTCTGTGGGGTTGAGTAGACTTGGCTAGGTTCGCACTATTGGTGCAAGCTTCTAAGGATGCTTACCATATTCTTCTATAATTTTAATTATAGGTGTACGTATAGACAGCGCGTGGCCAATGTCTTGACCAAGGTCGAGCTAGATTGTGTTATCGGCTCAATTCAGAGTGGGGACTTCTTTAAGACTTGATATTCAAAATTCAATAGTACATATATAGAATTTAATAGTAGTAAGTTTTCGCTACAATCCTTTTCCACATTTAGCATTTTGACGCCCCTCTTAACATTATGCTCAATGATTGGTCGTTACAATCACTATTCTATGGCTGGCCTTTTAGCTACCAAATGGAAAATGTTACTAGAATTTTTAATAACTAAAAGCTAATCATTTTAACGTTGAAATCTCGTTTTTTTTAGTGTTATTCCTTAGTTCGCCATGTACGTGCGTCGTCGTGGTGGTGGTCGCGTGCGACGCATGTCCCGTGACTCGCACCGCGTGTGGAAATGCACTCGCTGCCTGGGGTGCCGGCTCATGTCCTGCTGTTGGACCTACAAATGCGCTTATCATAGAACCACCAACTGATGACCATGAATCCAAGACTGGATAACTCCAAATCTACAACTACGTAAGGTCTCCTAAAAGATTTCAAACTCATCATATTGGTTTTTAGGAAATGAAACTTATTCTTCCGTATTCCATACCTATTGGTGTAACTACATTTAATTCAATATTTCATCATGCTGTTTAATTCTTTTGTAATATGGATTTGTCACAGATCACTAATAAAACTTTACCATGAAAATTTACGGATCAAACTTTGCATTATTATTTATTTACATATTTTTATAAGTTATACAGGGTGTCTCAAAAGAAAGTTTATATTTTGTGGATGAATAAAAAAAAGTAAGCGGTGTATTGAAAAAATGTTTATTAATGATTAAAGTGCATAACATGGGAATTATATCGTCCATATGCAGTCCATCGCGTTCGCGGCACTCATTTAATCGAGCAGTAAAATTATTTATGACAGCTCAGCAGGTAGACAGTGATGGCTGCCATTTCGTGCCGGATATTTTCTTTTAAATGCACTTGAGAAGTTGGTTTATTGGCATACACTTTAGATTTGAGATATCTCCACAAGAAAAAGTCCATGAGGGTTAAATCAGGGCTGCGTGGGAGGCTAATTTATGTCACCTCTCCTAGAGATCAATTTTCCCGGGAAAATGTCATGAATTCGAGGTAAAGACATCACACAATCTCCGTCTTGCTGGAAGCATGTTCTCTGGTTATAGCCAGGAAAGTTTCGCAGTGCAGGCACCAAAAATTCGTCTATCATCTTTACATAGCGCTCTGAATAGACTGTAACTACACGCCCCCTTTCATCTTCAAAAAAGTAAGGGCCAATAATTCTTCGCGCCGACATCGCTGCCCATACAGTCACTTTTGGCGAATGAAGGGGTGTCTGATGCTTGCGTTTTGGATTTGTTGCACTCCAGTAGCGGCAATTCTGCTAATTGACGTGCCCATTAAGGTGAAAATGAGCTTCATCAGAAAACAAGATGTTGGTAAACGTTGAAAAGCGCTCAGTTGCCTGATTTACGAAGTTAAGCCTCTGCATGCCATCTTGACTGTTCAATTCTTGCACCAATTGAATTTTGTAGGGGTGCAGCTTTAGGTCTTTGTGCAAAATACGGTGCAATGACGATCTATGCACATTTAAAGCACTTGCGCGCTTCCGAATTGAAAGGCTCGGGTCGTCTCGAGCAGACTCATTAGCACGCTCCACGTTTTCAACCGTTCGTGATGACCTTGGTCGCCCCGATTTTGGTTTTTCTAGTGTTGTACCGGTGTCTTCAAACTTTTTACCCATTTTCGGATTAGAGGAATGCTTGGGGCATCATTTAAGTGACGAAATCCTCGAATACTACAGAATCTTCTACGCGCTACAGTCGCCGAATCACTGCTCGATTAAATGAGTGCCGCGAACGCGATGGACTGCATTTGGACGATATTATTTTTAAGAAATAAATTCCCATGTTATGCACTTTAATACTTAATAAACATTTTTTTCAATACACCGCTTACTTTTTTTTATTCTTCCACAAAATATAAACTTTCTTTTGAGACACCTTGTATTTGCCACCGAAATGAAGACTTAAGGTGGGTGTGTAAATTTATAAAAAATTAGAGTTAACTGGTACGGTACAAATAAGGCTATATTAGCGATATTGTACAAACTAGTTGCGTGATGTGTAAATTATATTCGAAAAGCATTAAGAGATCATTCCAGGCAGTAGGCGGTGACCCACTATGGCCGGGTTCCTTCGTTGGCAGTATGGACGCGTGCCTTTGCCTAGCTGAAATGCTCACGTCGCCATATTGGATTTAAAAACAAACGTATTATGATGGAATCAAAGACTCGGCCCCTACAAACATTTTCAGAGTAATTTTTTTTTCTTCTGTAAAATGTTGTTATACACAAACGAGGTTTTACTCGTCGCTGATGATATGTTGATGGACATCCCTGGGCTCTAATGCAGTGGTATCCTTGTTTTTTGACATTCAAAAATGTTTATTTACAAAACTTCAAAGAAATCATTTGTTTAGATTGGAATATAGTTTCTAAAGCGTTACAAACTAACGATACATAATAATAATGTAAAATAGTTCATTTCCATGTAATTATATAACAGTGTCTGCATCCAGTGAACTTGTTACTTATGCACCTGCATATACTACTAACATACAGAATGACTTAGTTTTGGAAAATAAGTATTTACTGTCCGAAATTCGCAACAATAAACGTATGGCACAAGTGTTAGCTATCTAATGACCCCCCAACTAATGAAAGGGGAGCTTGCAACAGATATTTAGTAACAATTCTTCGAAATAAAAGTAAAACAAATAAAAGTAAAACAAATATTAATACAGTAATGTACAGATATAGTGAGAAACATTGCGACTTCGTTATTCCTCGGTTTTCCCGAAGATTCCCGAACGCTACCATCCGATATATCAATAATCGAATTTATCTAATGACGTCTCTGACAACTTGATACTAAACTTTATGGAACACGAACTTAGCAGACGAAAGTGAATGAAGTTGCAGTGATGTGACGTCATAATACATATTTTTAAATTCACGTTTATTGTTTACTGTTTGTAATATTAATTTCTAATAAACATGTCAATAACATTGGAAGCACCCTATTATGTATGTAACAGTCAAATTTTTCATGAAGAAGATTGATTCATCCAACTGTGATATGTGTAAAAAAATTGAAGACGTTCCTCATTAATGGATTGTGTCCAGAATCAGAATGAGAGGAAGCTTTTTATGTCAATATATGGCTTAAATTCCTTAAATATAGGTATCGTGCAAAGCATCCTGTCCAAACCAACCTCTGAGGTATCCATAGCTATGTGTCAACTTCTATTACATTGTTAGTTTTCAAATAAATATATGAGTATACTATTAGATGATACAATGAGATTGACATGCCTTCTTCTTGGTTTAATTTTCCCTATTGTGGCGAAAGGCAAAGAGATTTAGCCCATACAGCACAAGTCTTCCGTGTTATATTTTTCTTTTTTTAAAGAAAAGAGTTTTTATTAAAATCGTTGCTTCCATAGAGGTCTTCTATGTTATTACTTTTAGCAAAATATAAAAGTCAGTGTGATGTGTAATTTAAAATTCGAAAAAAAAATTTTTTCGAGTGGGCATTTTTTTGTAAACTATAAAGTGAACAAGAAAAATAAATTATAATGTGGCCATCGTAGCCGCATAGTAATCAACAAACACAAGCAGTCCCAACTAATGCAACGACAAACGAATCATATTTTACAGTAAATACATAGGTGGGTGTTGGGTCTTGGTTGTGAAGCAAGTTTCAAAAACACTATTAATGAATCATTTTCTGACGACAGAAGCAATATTTTGCAGATAATAGTTTAAGTAGATTAAGTATTTAGTTTATGTTTCCAGATTCTTCCCTAATTAAGTATTAATCTTTGATTATTTCAAAGTATGCATCGTAGTAGAATTTTCACCGACGCAGTAGGTTAGCCGACCTTCCTTTACGAGTTTGTGGCAACAAACTTAAATCCACGTTAAACCCAGTGGTGAAACTACGGAGACCTCAGCCAAAAGGGGCTCCTGGCACGAGCGTGCAATTCCATGTTAACCATGATGGCAAAAACAAAAGGAGCCCCCCGAAAACAACTTTTATGCACACGAAGACTTTAGGTCTTGAGTTTTTATCATCTTTCTGATGGTCAGTGACCGTCATCACGGGCATCATACATGCTGTGAATCCTGACGACATTCTTGAGGAACTCGATGCTTTAGTCACTCGGCCTTAACATTAGTACCTACAGTGTGTATGTGTTGCAGTATGCTGACGGGTTTGTTGGTGACGGTGGTGCTCGCTACCAGCCTGGCTCCGTGCGTCGTGCAGCGTCTTTGTCCCACCAACAGACACAACCCTCCCAACGGTGTCTGCTTGCATAGAGCATAGAACATGTTCATCTACTAGGTAAACTTGATGACCTGAACAAAACCTGCTGCTTATTACAATTGAAAAAAAACATTCGATTCCAAAAAGGGGCATTTTCATACAAATCAGTTACCAGACACACGACAACGAAAGCCTTTCCGGTTGCCGCCAACGGATACCGCAAGTACCGTTTTTATGGAAGGTGTACAGTGTCAACAAAAAAGTGGCTGGTGTCCGACACAATCTATCTACCTAGCACGTTTGCGCAGCGCCTTAACAAAAAACAACCAAATATTCATATACTAGGAGAGAAGAGAGGGAGGATTCAACTACCTTTAATTGATTAATTAATACGATTTTACTTTACACGTTTACATAATACGATTTTTCCAGAGAAAATAAAAAGTGCCTAGATATAATTTGCCTACTCACTAATCTTTTGGCTTACAATCTAAGAACATACTCATGTTTAGTCGTAATATATTCATGTCATATAATAAAATTAAATAAAAAAATGTCTAAAAGATGTAAATGTCTGTTAACGTTTGTAGGTCGAAACCGTCAGGATCGCAGCCAAGAAATTCTTCGCTGACAACAAATGTTGAAGTTGGTACAATGAAACAATAGAAGAAGAAAAAATTATGGAGATCTTCAAAAAACTGATGGTTGCGCTGTCTTCTACATTTTCTCAAAAACTTTAGACACCGAATTTACTCCATGAAAGTCGTATCTACAGTCGATGGATGTAGGCCACACAATATAACCTGCTTACAATTGGGTGGAACATAAAGAAAGCAAAGGCAGAGCAACATCCTCTCTTGAATGAATTAAGAGGAGGTTTTTCGTGCGCAAAACTTAGCAGCCTTTTTAGAGATCCACACTACAGGTAAAAAATAAAGTCAAACCACTTTCTTTTGTGTTTCTGTGGAGTTGGGTAAACTATTGGTGCAAGCTTCTAAACAAATACGGTATCTGCTTACCATATTCTTCCATAATTTCAAGTATAGACAGCGCCTCGAAAATTTCTTGACCAGGATCAAGCTAGTTTGTTTTATCGGCGCTCAATTCAAATTAGTTTTCTTTTAGTCTAGGTATTCAAAATTCATTATAACTATGTAACGGGGAATAAGTTTTGCTACAATTCTTTTCCACATTTAGAATTTTGACGCTCCTCTTAACCTATACGGGGCACACCCGCCACTCTGTCCCACCACTGCAACTCCTGTTTATCAGGATCAACAGTGGCGTCCTTTGATCGAATAATCAACGAATAATGCAGCTGTGCAGTGATGCACAGGCTGTGCCCGGACATCCTACCGGCTGTCTTGGGACCCGCAACGAACTTAATCAGAAGAAATAGGAGGTAGTAAGAAAGCGGTTTCAGACTTCCCTCCCAGCAAAGCGGAGACAGCAATTGAAATGGCCCAGAGGCCCAAAAATCTAAAGGGGAGACAGTCAGGAGACGCCTGACCGTCTAAACACCACGGTATGCCACTAACTAACAGGGGATAAATTAGATACTAACCTTAATATTACACCAGTAATATTGGTGACAAAACTTTTTAAAGGCACGGAAGTTTCCCTTCGTTTTCACAAGATCTAGGTAATAAATAGGACTACACGCAGATACTTGAATCGAATTCAACATGATTAACCGTTCGTCATGCCAGAGACTACACTCCCACAAGATATGATGGGCAGTTTGCATAAATTCTTGATCCGACGTTGAACATTCGCAAAAAGGTGACGGCATCAAGTTAAATGAATAAAGTTTGCCCTTAAAGTTACCATGCCCGGTTAGAAATTGCGCGAACGGTTAAATAAAACGTGGCTTGATATCGATCATTGCGTAGCCTCTTAACCTATGCCTAAAGATTGGTCGCTACACTCGCACTACTCTAGGATTGGTCTTTTAGCTACCAAATGGAAAATGTTATTAAACTTTTTAAGAACCAAATCATCTTAACGTTGTAATCTCGTTTTTTTTCAGTTTAATTTCTTAGTCCGCCATGCACGTGCGTCGTCGTGGTGGTACTCGCGTGCGACGTATGTCCCGTGACTCGCACCGCGTGTGGAAGTGGACTCGATGCCTGGGTTGCCGGCTCATGTCCTGGTGCTGGACCTACAAATGTGCTTATCATAGAACCACCAACTGATGATCATGACTCCAAAACTGGATAACTCTAACTCTTCAACTACGTAAGGTTTTCTAAAAGATTTCAAACTCATCATATTGGTTTTTAGGTAAAAACATTAGGGTTAACTGGTACGGTACAAAGAAGGCTATATTAGCGATATTGTTCATACAAACTAGTTGCATGATGTGTAAATTATATTCGAAAAGCATTATGAGATCATTGCAGGCAGTGGGCGGTGACCCACTAATGCCGGGTGCCTTCGTTGGCAGTATGGACGCGTGCCTTTGCCTAGCTGACACGCTCATGCCGCCATATTGGATTTAAAAACAAACTTATTTTTAATTTACATATCGAGCCTAGAGCGTGAGGCGCGAAGGCTTTTGAATTTGAGTTTGAGATTTTTGTATCAGTGTTTTAGGTACACGAACAACAATTGTGTTTTCTGATATTGAAAATAAAGTGTTGCATTTTAGTGTATTGTTAAATGATGTGAGTTTATTGTTTTATGGATTTGCGAAGAAATACCGAGTCTATATCTAATGTGTGTGATTGAAAGAAGTTATTGGAAAGCGGTGAAAGGTAAGTTGTTAACTTCGATTAAAGAAAAGGACTTGAAATACAATAATAAAGATAGCATGTATTGCTACGAACAAAATACTAATCACGAATTGTTCAAAACTTCACTGCTCCAATGGATTGGAAAGAAAAGAATTTCATATTAATTTAATCTTGACACCACGCACTACGCGTTTCTGAGAAAAAAGGGTCTTGATAACAATGTGATCTTATAATGATTGTTTTTTTTTATTTTGGACTTAATTTGTCAATGGAAAATTTGTCTTTTTTTTGGACTGTCTTTGGGGACATATAGTTTGGGACCCCCCCAAACTATGGGTACTCATCAACGTCAACGATTTACCGCCATACACTTAAAGATAAACATGATGGACTTGAACCCGGGATCTCACGTATCACAGTCGGGGGTTTAGAACGCTTCGTGACTGAGGCCTTCTTTTGAAGCATGCCTATTATGTTGAAGTTATATCTAGTTATATCTAATAAATATTATATAATAATAATCATGTAATAAAAATGATACTCATGTCTGCGATTGTAAAATGTTTGCTTCTGTATATTGGTAACAAGGCTTACCTAATGGCATGATTTTAATAGATATTGTTTACTTTTATCTTTCAACGTGAGAAAGTTTGATATAAATGGTTTATTTACCTTAATAGGTACCTAATCAATCTAGTCTATATACTTATTTGTTAGATTTAAGAGAGGACACCTTTGTATTTTTGTAACGAATAAATTAAAAAAGTACTAGACCGCTTTAAACAATTCTTTCACCATAAGAAGTTGCCTATTTATAGGTTATTTTTATACTAACGTGCGAACCCGTGCGAAGGCGGGGCGGGTCGCTGAAATTAATAATTTTATATTGGGTAAATAGTTTGTCTAGATAATGTTTAATTTTGCATTTACAGTCCATTTACCATAGCTTGCTATCATAGGTATGCTGTTGTGGACTCCGCTACCGAAAACAACTTTGTACTTATGGCTACAACCATAAATTAATGATTTATTTTAATGATTGGTCTCCGTAGGAGCACCGCGACTACCAATGTCAATCTTCTATTGTCGCTAGATAGCGTTACAAATTTGTATGAATGTTTGCAAAGGGCCTCTACCGGACGGATGAGGAATTAAGTTTGCCAAAATGTTTCCGGAGTTGGTTATCCGAACTCATGATTGCCACCGAGTCTGTATCGAGGATGGAGACGTAATGCCGACCATGCCTGTATGCATGCATGACTGCGAGTGAGTAAGGTCGCAAGTTAACTCACATACCAGTAATCTGCCTTACTGTTGGAATTGATTTTTTTTTTGAATATGTGGCGTAAAAGTACGTTATTCCAATCACAAGTGGAAGTTTCTTTGAATAATGCTGAATTATCTTATCCAAGAGAAAACTAGATTCATCATCGACCATCATTAACGTCATCAACGTCGTTCATTCATTCATGATCGACATCATCGAAACTCATCATCATTAACGTCGAAGCTGTAAAAAAAATCCGACTTGAAAATTTTGTTTATGGTTATTTCGACGGAGGAACTAACGAGAATACTTGTGTGTACCTATTAAGTAAGAAAGTGGATTGCTTCTATGTTACAATAGAACTATCTATTCACAATATCCAAAGTAAATATGTGCCACAACGATGCCACCAACAAAGCAACCCCACACGTCGAACATTTCCGTGTCTCGTGAACACTGTCATCTACTTAAAGCAATTTCCAAATGTGCCATGTAAGGCTTGGTATCAGTTTGGATGTGTTTACTGCTTCGGTTTGGTCATGAAGTGCGCCTTGCGACCAAAACGTAAGCCTCCGCCGACCGCCGAGCCCCGAGCGCCGCCCACCAACCATCATAACATGACGGACTCAATGCTGACATTATAATATCATGTGATGAAAACTTTTGATAGAAAAACTATTTCACAAACATCAACAGCTTATCAATGTTTTGTTTTTATTGAGTCGTAGGCATTTAGAACGTGGTCGTGATGTTTAAATGATCAATATGTCTATCATGAGTTTTTGTTCTATTGCCGCTAGCGACTGCAGTCTACCTCCTATTTCTTCTGATTAAGTTCGTTGCGGGTCCCAAGACAGCCGTTAGGGTGTCCGGGTACAGCCTGTGCGTCATTGCACAGCTGCATTATTAGTTGATTATTCGATCAAAGGACGCCACTGTTGATCCTGGTGAACAGGAGTTGCAGTGGTGGGACAGAGTGGCGGGCGTGCCCCGAATAGCGACTGCAGTCTTTGTATGAATCGCGTTACGATCGCGTGTACAGAGCACTATAGTTTTCTATTGTTTGGATTGCCTTGAGCTTGTCGGCCAATTGGTGAGATTGGACATTTCCTAAATCAGTCGCAGGAATCATAGATATGAGTTGATGGCGGTGCCTGCGTCACGGACTATATCGCATAGTCATTTCTGGTCTTAGGACTGACCCTGCTAAATGCGTTTCTGACGTCGGTACCAGAATGCGATGTGTTTGCATGGCGATGGACGAATGTATATGTTGAGTGTAAGAGATATTGTCAGGTGATTGATAATAGGCCTTCAAGTATTTGTTATTTGAGTCAACTTTAATTGTATTACTGCAATCACAATTTAAGTATCATTGTGTCTTGTTATCTGTTTAACTGTGATATTGTTTTAATATATAAAAAAAAATGTAGGTATCTGAAGGGTAGAAAACTCATGGTATAATCTCATGCATTAAAGTTATCTACCAATCGTTTCCAGCCACGTACCAATTGCTGTTTGTTTAATTTTAATTAATTAACCTTCACGAAATGATAAACATTAGTTTGTACTTCAATGGAACTATACTGAATTTTTTATGTAGCAATTACGTTGAAGCCTCGAGCCTATTTTGAGATAAAATCATACTCCGTAGATCATCCAAATGTTAACAAATCGTGGGCGAACATTGTCCGAACTAGCAGTCAACAGTTAGCGATACGTAGGCGTCGATAGCACTTAGATACATTCAATTGGCGTTTTTTTTGACATGTCAAATTATAAGGTATTGAGTGTAATGTGACTGCATTATGGTTGTGTGCGCATATTAACGCGGTTATTATTGTAATTATATTAATGAGTTTGGGTGTGGGTGGTTCGGTCCACGCCCCCGAACCTTCATGTGAACTCCAATAGAATCATCGCGCGCGGGGCATCATAATGTGCAGGCGACAAGCAAATATATAATAATAACCACATCACGACACACACATTGTTTCAGCCCTACAGTAGATTAAGGAATCCTGTGTCGTAGATGCTAAGCAACGACAATGATATCCAAAACAATGGTTTCTTAGCATGATAGCTATCATAGTTTATAGAAGCTTGTATAATCAATGTCGAGCACTTGTCGTCGCCTCTTTCTCTCTATATTAATGATTAGACATATCTTTATAATGTAACAGATAACAAAAAAAAAAAGTTGGTATCGTAAGAAGTTGAGTGACTGGAACTAAGCAACGATATGGTATAAACTAGTAAATTCCGAAACCGGAACTAAGCAGGACGTAGCAGTCGGCTGTTTACACCACTGCGCCAGAGGTCGTCACACACACATACAGATATACTATACTCCTTGGGTCCTTTTATCCTCTAGAGCTCTAGAGACCCAAAATAGGTCTACTTAATAGGTACTAGAATTTAACCACAAAATACCTCACTCTGACTAAAAAGATGTGATTCTAGGAATTACGTTAATCAAAGCGGAAATGATAGAAATACCCATTATGATCATTAATCAGAGGTTAGCTTGGGCCCAGATTGTAGTTGGTTATGTTTCCACGGAGCCTGTGCAAAAACTATTATTCAAATTGTGTGATAGGTGATTTCATCCGTTTTTTATAAATAAAGTTTTATACTTACAGGTAAATTTAAAAATAAATCTGACAAAAACCAATATAATGACATTTATAAAAAATAATAATTATAATTTAAATATAAAATATAATGCACAAATAATAAATGAAATTGACGCTACAAAATTTTTAGGAATTAATATAGACAATGGCTTTAAATGGGAGAAACAAATATAAAATATATGTGAGAGTCTTAATAGCTTCTCATACGCGTAATATAACCTGGCTAAAGTGGCTAGTCGACCAACGCTTTTAAATGCTTATCATGCCTATGTATCGTCAACGCTAAGGTACGGTATAACATTTTGCTGCAACGCGACGGGGACAGATTTAGTTCTAAAAGCACAAAAATAGTGTATTAGATCCCTAAGCGTCTTAAAAACTACTGAGAGCTGCGTTTCACATTTTAAAAACCTTAAATTATTGACGTTCCCTTTTTTTATATATTCATGAGGTTGCTATTTTTGTAAAAACTAATCCCAATCTATTTGAAACATTGAAAAGAGCTAGAAATTCTAACAAATTATGTTTGCCCCAATGTAAAACGGTACAATTACAAAAAAGTATTATTGGCATGGGACCCAAAATTGTAACAAATTGCCGTTATCGATTAAAAAGATAAGTAACATTTTTTTTTTAAATCAGCCCTGAAACACATGTTGACAGAAAAAGCCTACTATGCAGTCAATGATTTCCTAGACGACAGATCATTTTAATGATGTTTAATATAGACATTAAACATTTTGACAGAAAAAAAAAATATAGTTTGGTATCACTATTTAATTAATTAGTAACTGCCTATTTGTAATTTCTGATGTTGACATTTTTACTTTGTAATTGTCCTTAAAATATGATTTTTTATTGTAGGCAAATATTTGCACACCTTTTCAGAGGTAAATGTACGGATCTTCCTAAACTTGTAACAACATTGTAACCTACATTTTAACAAATAAAATTATTATTATTACAAGTACATAGGTTTTTCGCACCATTTGTGCTTATTATTTATTTATTGAATATAAATCAATGAACAATCATAATTATATTTATAATACTTGTTATAATTACAGATCTGGACCAGATCATATATCTGTATCTGAATCATTATTTCATACAAATAAAACATAGCTAAATAAAATTAAAATTATCTAATTGTACTAATTACGCAGTGATTGAGAATAAATATAAAATAACTATATATATATAAGGAGTTAGGTTTTTTGATAGCGTGATGATATTTTATTTAAGAAAATAAAAGACTACTAAGGTACTCGTATATTCCATCGTTTAAATAACATAGTTAGGAAAAAAATTTGGTTCCATACATAACATTAATTCTATTCATGCTATTATTAATTTTATGCGAATGTAACTCTACATCTATTGATCTCTCATTTTGTTTGTGTGTCACCTTTTCACGTTTGAACCGCTGGACGGATTTCGATGATAAGTATTTGACAGCAAGGACACATATAGCACATGGCCACATTTGACATAAAAAGAATTCTATGCAGTCTAAGACTGAAGCTTACCCAAGAAGTAAGAAAGTTTTTACTGTAAAATTAAATATAATATATTTATTTTATTGTAAACACATCGTTAAATTTCAATAACAACTCAACAATGCTGTAATATTTTTATTTTCCATCGAACTTAAGAACTGATGATGAGTAACAGATATCCCAACATGGTGCCTACCATAAACCAAACTCAGCAGACAAAGCTCTCAGCGTAATATGGTCAAAATTATGGTCATATCGGGGGTTATAAGGAAATATGGTAGAGGACGCGATGCTTACGAACGTTGACTAAAAACGCAATATTTATCGAATCTGACTTTTGTTTTGATGGCTGTAACATTTAACTCATATGGAAGCATATTTATAGTTTTGAGGGATTTAGTTTTGTAACTCCATTAATATAACTATAATTTCTTTGTTTTTTTTATACTCCATGGGAAAACAAGCAAACGGTTCACCTAATGGAAAGTGATACCGCTGCCTATTGACACGACGATGAGCTTGATGTCATACCCCGTGAACGTTGCCCTTATAGAGGTAAAGATGTTATACCTCTCGTGCCGTTAATTATACGTGCTCTCCAAACCTTCGAACTGAAACGCAGCGAACTGCTTCACGGCAGAAAAAGAAAGGAGGGTTACCAACCCAGATGATTTCACACATGTACCTGTAGTACCCACCCTGTAAACCTACACGAAATGTTCTTTCATTTATGTATGGAACCAAGTTTTGTATACCTTTATGAGTTACCAGCTTTTGCCCGTGACTACGTCCGCGTAGAAGTCGAAAATGGTTCTAATGGGATTTTTAATTACTTGACATTTAATTCACGTTTTGGCCAATTCGCACAATATCTTCATAAATTATAGCCGTTGTGTTATTCTGATGTATTAACCATGTTAATGTAGAGTTTAGTTTAAATCCATTCAGTAGTTTTTGCGTGAAAGAGTAACAAACATCCATCCATCCTTACAAACATTCGCGTTTATAATATTAGTAAGGATTTGTCTCGATTTACTTTTTCTTTTTAAAGGGAGGGTTCTCCATTACCTCTCTGTAAAAGGACAAATATATATTATATACACATATTTATATAAGCATATCAAGAGAAGGATCGATTCACTGATTCATCAACTCCGAGCCTAAACCCTTGAATCTAGAAAGTTTAATTTTCACAGGTTTTGTTTTACAGATGAACACGAGGAGTATAAAAGGATTTTTCAAATTTTTTAAAGATTACGTTTGGGGTTGAAAGTTTGTATGAAAGTCATGTATCGTAAAAGGTAGATTTATGTAATCCCAAATATAACGCGAGCGAAGCCGCGGGCAAAATGTATATAACACAAGCTTTGTCTGTTAAAGTCACTTGTTCTATAGGTCCCAATAACAAAATGCGTCCATTGCATTGGGGCATTGTTTGTGAAATTCCTGATACTTGTGCGGCGAGCGCCATTATTTTATCCAAATCGGTCCAGCCGAGATTATCTCCTTAGTGCTCCATTCACGCGGCACATGATTACTGTAATGCGACAGCCGAGCTGCTATTTATTATATTACCTTTACACCTCTGGCGAACTTGGAGACGTAACCTGTTGGTTGGTCTTAATTTTGTGACTCGTATAGAAGTAGTATCAGTTGTGATTTAATTTATAAGCTCTTGCTCTGGCTAACTAGCAACGATTTGTGTTTTCTATTTCTTGCATTTTCCCCAAAAAGGCTGCCTGGCGCCTCATTCATCAAAATCGGTTCATACTCCATGAGCTACGGTGGAAGACGCAAAGTACAAACATGCCAAACATTACATAAATACATTACATTTGACATAATGGTAATGAATTTGAACTGTAAGTGTTTTTGTTTGTAAAAACACTTACACTTAACGTAACCGTAGTCGGTTAAACAATGCATTTGTACGCAAGAAAAAAATCAAGGTTTCTAATAAATGATTCCTAAGAATCGCAGTTTTCGCAGCGACAAATTCAAATGTAATCACCACCCACACCAAATCTGGTATGATTGTTTATATATTTGATATTATTGTAGATAATATAAATCATATTAGGAAGACAAACAAACGATCTGACACACGGAAATGACCTTTAAAGTATAATGCCCAAATACGTTGCATTTATTAGTACATATTTGAATACATAATTATGAGAAGTAGAATTCAAAATGACATGCGACGAATCAACGACCTACCAATTAGCGGCTTACCGTAAAACACTTTAATGTAAATAAACTGTACATCATAATTATAATGTACCTAGGTACTTGTACGTACATTCAAAGAGAAAATGGTTAATTTATTTTACTACAGTAGTACCTACGTTGAGTTACAAAGTAGTGTTTAGAGAGTCTGCGAACCCCTTTTGAACAATTTACTTATTTTATCTCTTAAGTTTGAAATTTTGACGGCCTCGATGGCGCAGTGGACTGCTACGAAAGAGGTTCCGGGTTCGAATCCCAGCGGGGCGCAACTTTGTGTTATTTGCAAGACGCATTGTTTCGCTTACCGGTCTTGGATGTTGTATTCTTATGTATGTAGTATATACCATATCGTTGCTTAGTACCTGTGATACAATATTATATCTCAGTGCAGGGCTGAGTAAATGTGTGTGTTGTGATGTGGTTATTATTATTATATTACCCAAAGTAAGAAATCACTTTCAATTCCCATTCTACTCGTACTAACTTTTTTTGATGAGAGAATCGGTATCGGGGCACACCCGCTACTCTGTCCCACCACTGCACCTCCTGTTCACCAGGATCGACAGTTGCATCTTTTGATCGAATAATCAACTAATAATGCAGCTGTGTAACAAAGCACAGCCTCTGCCTGCATCCTACCGGCGGTGACCAAGAAAACTGGTAGGGTGTCCAGGCTGGCCAGCGAGAGACCCTTGTAAATGCGGGGTTGGATATTTTGTCTTCAGTTAATTTGTCTCAACTTATTGACAGCTGTATTGTACATCATGGTGTCGGATGTAGGAGTATTGTCCATTAGCAGAAAATCACGCAGCGTCCTAAAGCTGAGCCCACACGCGCGGACACCAACAAAAAACGCACGAGATGTAGTTGAACTCGAGATGATACCGTGACGCATCATTACATCCTTAAATGTAGTCTTAACAGACTGCCTACTGCTAGGTGGATGATTGAAGAGATGTGGTCTCTGGCAAAAAATACTTCGACAGTGAGGATTTATGACTTACTTATTAGCTTTTGCCCGCGACTTGGTTCGGGTAGAAAAATGAAAATTGTTCTAAATTGTAATTACTTATCATTTATAGATATATGTTTTAATATTATATTGTTATTATATTATTGTAAAGTTTCATTAAAATGCATTCAGTAGATTCTGCGTGAAAGAGTATCAAGCATCCATTCGTCCTTACAAACTTTCGCGTTTATAATATTTGTAAGGACATAGATTAAGTCTTCCTTGCTATATATATGAAAACATTGTTATTTTGTATATACTGATGTGTTTAATTTCCGTAGCCGACCCAGCTACAATTGATTAGAGATATTTGAACTATTCTAGCGACCTTATTCAGTAATTTGCTTTGGAAATTATAGTTTTCTCAATACTGTTTAAAATAAATGAAAATATTTATTTACATCAGACATGTTACATGTAAAGTAAAGTTATGAAAGTAATTGATGTTATACTACAATAAATGGTGCCTTCTCTCGGTCGTGGGCTCGCAGATAGATGGCTAAAAACAAGTAACTAAACATCAGTATTTGTAATGCCAATATTGTTAATGATTTGTCAATAGTGTAGGCGGGCGAAGATCTCAATCCTCAAACGGTAATACATATTGACTATAACATTTTACGCATGGATTTCTCAAGTAACAACTTATCTATACCAGAAAAATAAGATTTCAATATAAATGAAATCCGATTCGAGTAAGTAAATGAATCACTTCAGGTTCACCTAACGTAAACTAACCTACTGAATAGGACATCATCAGTTTATGAATCACTTCAGGTTCACCTAACGTAAACTAACCTACTGAATAGGACATCATCAGTTTATGAATCACTTCAGGTTCACCTAACGTAAACTAACCTACTGAATAGGACATCATCAGTTTATGAATCACTTCAGGTTCACCTAACGTAAACTAACCTATTGAATAGGACATCATCAGTTTAAACTAACCTACTGAATAGGACATCATCAGTTTCGGGTGAAAACATCATTTATCATCACCGATGTACAAATTATTCCGAATTTTTGTCAAATATTCCGTGCTTTTAATTTTTATACCGTACGGTATATCAGCGATTTATTAATAAGACTACGAGTAGATTTTAGGCAAGAGATTTGTCTATAAAATATAATAAAAGCACATGAGGTACATTAGGTTTGGCCCGGCTTGTATGACAGTGTCGTTTACCAAAATAATTTAAAAAGTTCCAAATAGGGGAAAATCATTACATAACCCAATAATAAAACTATTCGCATGTTCCGAGATTACCTAATTATTATGCTACCACCGAAATAGTTTTAACTTGGCAGTCGAGTGAATTGGAATCATTATATTTAGCTCAGTGGCACACGTAAAAAAATAACACAGTTTTCTGATCCCAACGCATTACACTCTCCTTCAATTGCAACTCTTTTGTAGATATTATCTGAGTTATCATTTCTTTTTTCTGTGCTTAATTGATCGTGTGCATTTGCTAGCCTTTTCTCATCTAACCGAATAAATCCTCATTCATATATAAACATTATCAGTTGATTAAAAAAAATATTGTTAAAATATTTTTTTTTTTAATCGAGTTTTTAAAGTTTAACCATATAATGTAACGGTATATAGAAACGATCAGCTGTCAGTTAGTACATAAAGTATGAGTAGTAGATATTAGTGAGTAGAAATTGGGTCATCCGTAGGTACAGACGTGGGTTGGAGCCGGCGCAGTGTACAGTTGCTAACGAAACCATTGCCTTGTGTAGCTTTCATATTTATTTGTCTAATAATAAAAATCTCATGGTATATACTGCTGAAAAAAGAAATGTTTGTAACGTCTCAAATTAACTTTCTATCGCGGAACAGGTGAATGAAAGTGTACCACTGTACTGTTTTCAATTACTCCACACTTTAGGAAGTGTTAATTTTATTCACTAAAATGCATTTAAATATTTTAATTCGTTATGCTTGTTTACATTTAGTTTGCCAGCCTAGCTGTCGATAAACATTGGATGATAACAAAATTTTTAAAATAATTTGTAGCATTGATCAGTTTTTCCAGGGATTACTATTACCGTACAAAATTTCATCTGTAACATATTAATTTATGTCAAACACAAAAACAATGACCAAATACAGGCTCAGCCTAGTTTTGGAGCCACTGTAAGATATTTTTAAAATTAAATCGCCTATTAAATAAGGAAGGCGTAGAAAGTAGCTGACTGTACAAGCTGTATCGAGCTATTATTGCTGCCTACAAGCGACATGTAGTCAAATTTAATATTCAACTCAATTAAAATGTACTGCCATTTGCATTATCCGGTATATCTTAATACTGTATAAGGAGCACTTTGTAGGTGTCGAAGTTGTTGCAACTTATTATGATTATGAGCTTTTTGAATATATATTATACCATATAGGTAGTATAAATGTATAATAAGCTAAGTATATAAATATTAAAAATACTTTAAATAGAGTAATAAATAAATTTATAAAGGCATTTATCACACAGCTAGTTTTGCTTGGTAAAAAAGTTTATTTTGCTCCTTTTCCGCGTGAAAAGACTAACCGACCTACTTATTTATTTGTTTACCAATGAATCGCCCGCCAAAATCAATCAGCACTGTGAAAATTAACTTGTATTTAGAAACTTGGGCATACAAAAATAGACAGATTTGAGTAGTTAAGGTTAAGGTTTTTTTGAAAAGAAATAGTCATCCGTCATAATTCTCTCGTAAAGAATATTCGTCTGTAATTTAGTCTAAAAATAGTGTTGTAGAGCAGACTTCCATATAGGGCAGTGAGTTGATCAGGTAACGTTTTGGCGATGGAAGCGATACACAGGAAGGGCTGAATATAGCCGGTGGCGTTGCCGATGCGGCGCGGGATGGCGGCCGGGCCGAGCGCGCTAACGCCTGCCAAATACGGCACGAATCTCAAGTTTCGCTGGCAAAAACACTATTCCCGACTAAAATAACGTAAAAACTTTTATTTAGCGGGCGCTAAATTTAGGGCGTAAGGAAACCGAAAGTGAATCGAATGCGAGTGATTTTGGTTGCGGGCGCGTTGTCTGTATTTAGATTAGAGCGGCGCGGGCGCACAGCGCGGCGCACGGCGGCTTCTCTTACAATATACACACGGACAGACATGACTTACAGTGCTCCTGACAGTACATTTGTGTTAAAAGTGCATTTATAAAGGATTTGGATGTCACAAATGCTGCCTGATGGAGGTGAGTCAACGTTTAAAGCGAAACGGACATTTTCCACCTCGTCATTGTGTTAACTATTGAATCTCTCCCACTATTGATCAATTACTGCATCGATCATTACTAGTCGGTAAGAAATTATGTATTTATTATGTTCCCATGCAGTAGGAATACTATTTATTACTACTGCTTGTGAAATTAATATGTATTACATAGGTTAGTAGGTGGGTGAAATATTTATTTAATTTTACATTGCGTGCATTTTGTCATTCATATTCTAATCGAGAATATTCCCTTATTTAGATAAATAACATTCACTTATAAATGACGCTATTTTTAATTTAAAAAATAATCGTTTCTGTATTCTGAATTTAAAAATGAGTAAAACGTTTTATTAATTATGAATCTTTTTTTTATATTAGGTTACATATACAAGTGTAGGCAAAATATTAATAACTCACAAACTAGTGTAGGACACAAATAAATAAGATTTGATTGAATAGAAACTCAAACTCGTTGTGATAGATCATCTTTCGTCTAGATACTAAATCGAATATGTTCATTCATATCAGTTTGACCTTTGCCATTGGTAAACGGGAAAAACATAAGCTGTATAGACAAATGCTGTTGCATAATATGCAGATCGTTTTAACATGTTATATCTTCTTGAATATTAGGGAGACAATGTTGTTGTGCAGTGTACGTGTCAGTAAGGTTGCCAATTCTATATTGAAGGGGTAAAATGATTAAATTGTCAATTTCTTTATGTGTGTAATATATCTTTATAATGTGTAGGTATATTGTTGATATCAGATCTGGTATAATATGCAGAATACTTATTATCTGCAATTTATTGCGCTTAAAACAATTTGTACATGCATTATGTATGTTAAGTTTTCTTTTGAAATAGCACTTTTTAGAAGTGAGTTTTAATAATTTTTATCTTTGTGCGACATCTTATCATGAGCTTAGATTATTTCAACGTCTAAATCATAACAAATTAATGCAAGCGCGTAAGCTTGCCAGTCTACAGCTCATGAGTAAAGAAACGTAATTAAGGGGTCACGGGGTTAGGCACCAGTGCGTTGCTGCTGTTGGAAACATTTTGGTACAGACGGCCAAAAATAAAGCTTCATATAGCAAGTGCCATATTGATCCCTATGCTGTACAACTTAAGAACATTACAAAGTCTAAATATGTAAGATTGACGCGTGGTCGTGTCCAAGTGATTTCCGTCTAGTCAACTTGTCATTTTTGTCAAGCTACAGTGTCTGCTTCACATAGGATTAACAAGTTGTTGATTAACTTCTCTTTGGAACTCACTGAGCAATTTGGACATTCACGGTAACATCTAGCAATTTACGGCAACGAGTCAAACAAATAGCAACTGGTGCTAGTGAAATTGCTCCAGATTGTTCCACTAATCGATTCATAGTTTGCTCAAAAAATTGCCCGTTTATACGGCATTTATCATTGTAGATTTTAGATTTGAACTATATACCTACTAATAAATATACCAAACAGTAGAAACAATGTAAAAACATTCACAATTCATTTTCTAGATACAAGTACCCGGTACATTACAAAAGTTGTAGATATGATGTTATTTGTCATTTTTAAAGGTAATCAAAATATTAGTTCCCAATTGAGGTAAAACAATCATAATGATATAAAGATTGTTTGCGTTGGTTACGTCGTATGGGTGGGTAACAATGTTTGATTTGCTGGTTATTTGATGAAAGTTGCACACACCTACATACAGCAGCACATGAAATATACAGGGGGATCATTTACATTTTAATTAATATCCTTTGTTCGTTTAGCCACTTCTATATGGCTCTAAATGTTTTAAAATAATGTAGGTATACGTTTTACGTGTTAAAAAATAAAGTCTACATCAACCAATTATACTACTGTTCTTAAACTGTGTTCCTCATATATTTTTACCCAAATCGGAGCAACTACAGACTGGGTTGGTATTATCAGTATAAAAATAACTCGTATGGGATCGTGTGAAAATTACTGAGGGATTAATGAGTGGAAGAATGAGCAACGGTTGCCTAATATCATCTTAGAGATGTGTTTAGGTAGCTAAGTTCTGATATATTACATTGAAATGGTTCCCCGACATACCTACAGGTGCAACTTATTGTGGGGGACCCCTTGTAGTTATTATAACCTTTTTGTGAAAATAAACCATATTATTTAAAAAATATATATTGACAGCTATTAGATTGTATAATCGACTAGATTGGCTACTGTAAATAACTTACTTCTGTTAGGTGTTGAACCTTTTTAACTAACCACATCAGTTAACCCAAAATCAGACCTCTGTATAAAACGTATACACTGGATTAAGAATCTACTTTGTATTTTTAGTTAGATGCTTATAATTTATGAACAAGCCGTATAGTCTGTGCCACAAAATAATGTTTGTCTATAGAGGGAAGTGTGAAAATGTCCCAGTTTGTACGCAAATAGCCTGAGAATCGCGAAATGTCGCTAACTGGGACTGCGTGTCGCTAACAGTGAGCGATGTCGCGCTAACTGTCTCTGACAGACCGTTGTCCGTACAAATTACTTGACATGTGTTAATGTAATGGAAATATTGTGTAGACCCGATACGTGTGGGTGGGGTCTCACAATTTGTTTTATGTCTCTATCAATATTTACTGCATCGATGGTCGATAGAATTTTTATCTTATTATTCCAATAATTCTATGGTTAGGTATTTTGTATTTTTAATATATTACAACTCTCACTTAATAAACTGCCTCACGAATCCCAAACTAGATTAGTTTTGGTGAAAGACGTACGTACGCATTATAAAAATTAAGTTTAATTATATTTTGAACACCAACTAACCAATGATTTTTCTTTGATTTGTGATATTATCCAATCTCAGTCTATTTTAAAACACTTTAAGTCCATAATGAGACATAATCACTTTAATGTGTAAAGTAATATATCAAAGTAACAAAACACCGTTCTAGATAAATTCCTCTATATATATATATATAGGAAGGTCACCTATTAACATGTCCGACGGACAAATTTAGTATATAATAAGTTAAAATCCTTTGTCAGTGTGTGGTTATTGTAGTAAGTAATAAATAATAGCGATTGGTGTCGTCCTACGCTTTATGTGATTCACGCCTTATTATTCCCTACCCCATATAGGGGCACTATTAACATAATCTGCCTTTTATGCTGCTATATTTATATTTTATTGTTCGACACAGTGTTCAGCTTGTTTGTCTGTACACTGTGTGGTTTCAGAACTGAATAAACAAGTTTTTAAGCTGCTTCTTCCATAGGATTTATGCAAAAAAATATAAGGTCTCGTCTGTTTCCAGCTCGCCATTTTTTGAGTTAGCATTACAGTCTAGATTTAGACCAAACATGGTATCTTCACAGTATAATCAGAAAGAAGGCATAAAAATCATGTTATTAGATAAATTTATATTATTTTTTTCTTTTAAATTAGTACGAATATACTTTCTAAGTTCCTATATAGTTCCTTGTTAGAGCACCATGCAAGAAATTCCATAGACATGTGGGCACTGAATTTAATTTTAAACAACTAACCATTATCGCGTGTTCTAATTAATTTTGTTTCCACATACTTACTCTGGTTAAAAAACGTGTTATTTCTATTTGAGCACGTGCTCGTGACGACACGGGAGCGTACTACACGTGTGTGCGTATTCGCATTTGTATGTGTATCAGTTGGATGTCATCCAGAACAGGCGATGTGTGTTATGGTTGTTTATGGTAGTGACGCGCGCGGGTGGATTACGGTACGATAAAAGGGAACTTATTGGAAATACGAGAATGGTTGTTTTAGGAACTTATTAAAGTACGCTTAGTCAGTTTGTTTTTTAAGCAGAGTAACTGTTTGGAGGTATATTTGTTTTATAGTAGCAAGATAGACGGTAACTTGTTAAATTATGAGTAGATATTGATAGACATTGCAGGTCTTGTAATATTAGTACGCGTAGGTAATACAAGAATTAAGCTGCGTTGAAAACACTTTTTAGATCCTCTATATACCTATATACATATACCTATTATATATATCCGTTTATCCACGTCTCAATGGATAACATTCCATTCCAACAAAGTCGTTGATATATTTCCAAAATTGTATATCAGCGGTTTGTGTAGCATTTGCTTTAGGTAGGTATTTACATTCTACTGAATTAACATATCATTTGAAACAGCTCAAAATTTGCAAATGACTAATCTTGTGACTAATTACATTTTTTTGTTTAATTTTTGAATAATTTACAGTAAAAAATTAGTGGTTACGTAATGTGCGGTGAGTGGTTGTGTCGGTGAACTAAGCATTAGGTAATCAATCATTCATATAATGGAATGTACCATTCTTATAACTAACACGCAAGTTCTAGGTTTTTTTATCTTTCTAAAAGCGGCTCTAGGCGATGGGCCATCCCTCGCCATTCGCAGATTATTGGTCATCCTATTGGACCACAGCGTGAAAGGGTTAGTGGCGCCGAATGGCTTTGCATTTCCATTTACCATCTCCGAATATGTAAGGCCCATCGTGTAGAGCCGCTTTTAGAAAGATAAAAACACAGCTAGAACTTGCGTGTTAGTTATTTTAAATTCAATAAGCGATGATGAACGCTTGAGTGGATGTGTTTGAGAGGATAACTGTCTAACAAAATTTTGGTACCTATATGTAAATTATTTCTTTCTTCTATTTTAATAATCCTAATTTTAAGGAGATTTGCTCATATATTTAATTCACAAATTGGGTTATTATTTTTGTTGATTTTTGATTCAATTCAATTTGAAAATGCAATGATCTACCTAATAAGACATTATCATGTTGAACTGTGAGTGAGAAAGCCAATTAAGTAACAAATTTTTTTATAAGAAATTAACTAGCACATGCAACTCTGGCTACAGTTGTAATAAACAAGGTTTAATATGTTTGCTTGTTAATTAATTAGTCAGTTACGTCTTCGCGTGGGCGAGTGCTAAAACTATGGTTAATTACCGCTAAATGTTAAATATCTCCGCAAATATTTCATGCATTTTTTCTTTTACTTTAGAAGTAGGTAATGAATTCACTCTCGTTACTGAAATGTTATTGTGTAATATTATTCTAGCTATATTTAAGTATAATTTAAACGCTTTTCCATTTGGTGAATACCTTCTTCATTTTCAATACAACTTCAAAATGAAAAAAACAACAGCCCATTCGATAAACAAATACTTAATCTAGGAAAGAATACAAAATTAAAGTCTTCAATTAGTTAAATAATAAATCAACAGTAAAAAAGGTGAACATCATCGATCTAAAACACAT
Organism: Choreutis nemorana; assembly: GCA_949316135.1. Lineage (NCBI taxonomy): Eukaryota > Metazoa > Arthropoda > Insecta > Lepidoptera > Choreutidae > Choreutis > Choreutis nemorana. The sequence goes on along the minus strand of OX438615.1, from coordinate 9,042,195 downwards.
CGATGCTGTACATGTACCTATTTAAAAACATGACGACATTGAATACAAGACCTCCTCTTTTTTTCAAGCCGGTTACAAGTTACAATTAATCGAAAATCTATAAGATGAATATTATAATCATTTAAAAATAGCAATAAAAAACGATTGAAAGAAAAAAACGGTTGATTCCTATCCGTCACCATGATAATATAATACAATTTGTAATTAATATTGTCATAACAACATACGTTTACCTAATTATAATGCGCTGCCCGCTCGCGCTGGGCTCGCTTACCCGGCCGCCCACTGCCCGCTCATTTAATCACCAATTAAGCTGCCAATCGATTATCACCGCATTAAACCACACCACCAGCCTCATTTGACCAAACCTGACTATGTAAAGGTCGTAGTAGACCTATCAACTAGTAAGCGGATCAACACCGCATCAACTCGCCGGTATTCTTTGTAAAATTCCATACTGTAAAGCACATTTATCAACATTGCACAAACCAGATGGTACAACCATACAGGTTATAGATCTACGTGCGAGATCGTCTGTTTTGGTATCACCCTCCGTTCTATTTTTGCCGTGAAGCAGTTCGCTGTGTTTCGGTTCGAAGGATTGGAGAGCCAGTGTTATTACCGGCACGAGAGGAATATCATATTTACCTCTACATAAGCAACGCATATGGGGTGCTCTTGGCGTTTCTTGACATCAGGATCGTCTTCGTATCAGTAACGCTTTTCATTAGGTGAAACGTTTGATTGTGTCCGTCTTTATTGTTAGCGCCTCAGTTTGACAGCGAGGCAAAAGGCGAGATGCTTTAATACCGTTTCCGAGTTGGTAGGTGTGCTGCTGCCTTAATTATCACACTAAAGTGTAAAGTATTATGTGATAAAGACTTCATCAGTATTATAAATAGTTCCTTAGGCCAAAACTGTAATTTAATTTATGTAGCGGAAAATTATCAATTACCAAATTAAGAGCTGATGATTTTTTTTTAAGTTTTAAATGTAAAATTTCATGTCTAATTCTAATTTATAACTTTAGTCTATGAAGTATGACATTGTTTATCTTTATATAAAAAATAGGCAATACTATTTTATGAGCATACGACGAAATAAGTACCGTAAAAAAGTAGTATAATAGAAAGGACACAAGGAATACGTCATGCCGACATCGTCTCCACTCAATCCCGCAAGTACAGATGGCGCATTAAGTCACTGGCACATGATAAAAGTAACAAATTCTCATTTAAATCTTAGTATGAGAACAGTCAGTTTTCAGATGTGTTACTTTATCGAGATAAAATGACAATGACTCAATTAAATTAGGTCACATTGTGGATAAGCTTTCTTAGATTTCTATTAAAGATACAGTTTTGAAATAAGAATTAATTAAAAATCTGTAGGTATACATTTCATTGACTTTTCTTTCAAGGAATGCCAATTTTATTAAAGCGCTTGAATTTTTTTTATTCTAAAACAGTTTTTCTTAAATTAGGAGATAAGTATAATTAATATTCAATAGCATTTTACCATATAATCAGTATACATAATATTGAAGCATTAGTAACAGATAGGTCTGGATTGATTGCGACACGTAAGATAAGCGATGCGCGCGCACCGTTCGCGGCGCGTGAGTATTTCTGGCCATGCTCAGGTTTCAGACTGCCTGATCGCCATAACCGAACTAAATAATCATTACGCACCTTCCGACAACCTACATACGTCTTGCGAGATACACTTTTGACGATATGAGTAACTCACTGCTCCACTTTCCCGACATTATTGACTCGGAGGACCAAGTAAGAATTATGCAACAGGAATGCGTCATTACAATTTTTGTTTTGTATAAATCCTGTGTCAGAAAACCTATTATGCTGATCTTACTAATTACTTAACATTGTAATTGTCTGAATGAGTTTTTTCGCTTTTTTTTTCTCGCCGGGATGTGGTGACACGACCCGATCGTTCGAGGCTCGGGTTGCCGTACGTTGTAGCTGGCATGTTACTCATTGTGCTCGGATAGTGGCGACAGATTCGCAATTTGTCACACTGGGACTCAACATTAACCCCTCTCGAGGGATTACGGCGTGAGTTTATGGGTATTATGTTTTGCTCGTGTTATAAAAAGCCGCAGATAACTAACACGGCGTTGTTGTTCTCTGTATTAAAGCCGCAGATAACTAACACGGCGTTGTTGTTCTCTGTATTAAAGCCGCAGATAACTAACACGGCGTTGTTGTTCTCTGTATTAAAGCCGCAGATAACTAACACGGCGTTGTTGTTCTCTGTATTAAAGCCGCAGATAACTAACACGGCGTTGTTGTTCTCTGTATTAAAGCCGCAGATAACTAACACGGCGTTGTTGTTCTCTGTATTAAAGGTCATCAGAGCTTTATGTTAAATTTAGCATGATATGTAAATCTTGTGCGCGTGATACCTACCTCTGATGTTGCAAGCGTTATAGTTTTGGTCAACACTTAACATTTAGTGTCCGTTAGCTTGTTTGAAGCTCTTATTGTACCAATTAAAACTTGGCAGATGTCTGATAATGTTTGTCGGCAGTTCGGCGACATCCCTATTAGCATTTAGGTACTCACGTTAGCGACATAGGTACTAGGCCAATTTTTCTAAGATATGAGATGGTGCAAAAATAACCTAATAATATATTTGATATGGACTAAATAGCTGAGTTTTTAGTCCATACGTTTTGAACGTTCTCCTTTCCATTTGACTTTTTTTGTTTCATTAAAGTGTATGTTTCCTTGTCACCAGAAGTGATGCGACGCGGCGCCGCCCCCGCCGCCCGCGCGTCCCCCGCCACACCCGACTCCGCGCCCACCACTGACAACAAGTAAGTCACACATCACACACATACATTATTTTACCACTAAGATGGCAAACAAGCGTTAAGCCCACCTGATGGTAAGCAAACACCGTAGCCTTCGAACACTTACAATACCGAGGGCAACAGTCGACCTTTTAAAAGCTGAAGTTACTTGAATAACCCATGCCAGGATCCTTGCTTTTCGACAACCTGAGTGTTCATGGCAGGAACGCAAAAAATTCACACAACATCTACCTTGCCATATCCACTCCATTGACCTTTTCTTTTTATGCCCATACACATTGCATTGGCCGTTCTTAGTTAAAAACCAACCGTGTAAACAGTGGTAATGTTTCCAGGTCATCAGACAACAAAGAGCTTCTCCGCCAGCAGTTGTTGTCAGCGAGCAAGGAGCGTGTCGGGCCCAAGCAGGCGCGGCCGCGGCACAAGAACCGATGGAAGCTCAAGTTCCATCACCAGGCGCTCCCTCAGGAATACCTCGATCATTACGAGCAGACTCTCCAAAAGGCCAACGCGCGCGCCAACAAACAGAAGATAGAGAAACCCAAGCCCGAGGTTGACGTCAACAACTTAACTAACGAGACCTTTAAAATCTGGGCGCAGCGGCTTGCTGGAATTCAAAGCGACACTACTCAGACCACAGCGGTGACCGTCGACAAGCCTCCTAGAACTGACGAAAAGAGAAAGAAGACCCCGACCATAGCCCCGAGTAAAATCGTCACGTACGACGACTTGCCGTACATGGGCGAGATGACGCTCAATAACTCAAAGCCCAGGAGGGGGAGGAAGCCAAAGAAGGCGGACATCTGCCATCTGATATACGAGAACTACGGGACAGTGGTTCCTGGGCAGCCGCCACCGCAGCCAGACAAATTGCCGCAACTAAGTCCCGCCTTCAGGAGTGACACGGTCAGTACTCCAAAAACTGATCTGCAGAATAAGATTATATCAAATTTACTCGAAAGGAAACTGTCAGCGGAGAAGAAGAGGCTGGACCCACCGTCAGCACTGTCAGCCCCCGATGGCCCCCCATCAGCGGCTCCACGCACGCGGCCCGGCGCGCTGCACCGCGATGACGAACCCCTTAACCTATGCGTTCGCGACCTGCGCGACCTCAAGCTACACATACAGAGGAAGTTCGGTGACATATACACCTGCGCACCTGAAGTCAAGACTGAACCTGCTGCCGAGGAGCAGCCGAACGCGATATCGGTGATACAGAGAAACACAAACGCCCCCTCATCTCCTTCGCCATCCCCTACGTCTTCGTCATCACCTCCCGTTCCGTCAGCGCCGCCGGCCTGGCTGTGCGTGCATCCACTGGCGCTGCAGTACTGCCGTGCGCTAGTGGAGCCGACCGCGCAGCCAGCATTAGCAGAAAACAACAATAAGCTCGTGCTCAAACAGATCTCCGAGTTACTAGACCCGAGCGTGATCCTGCAGCAAGCAGAAGACAAGCGTCCCGAGCACAGAAAGCGCTCGTCTCCTGTAAGCACAGTACAAGCGCCAGCTAAGAGGAAGCGCTCTGCTATATTCATCCCGCCTGTACCAGCCCAGACCAATTCTTCCACACCCAATACAGAAGTCAGCATCTGTAAGTTCAAATTCACGGGCGGTTCCAAACCAACGCTACAAGAAAAGAAAATGCTTTCAGTGGACTCTGGGGGCAATTTCCGTTACTACAGCGGCAGTAAAGGCACTAAAGGCTACGAGTACATGCAGAGAGACAACAGTCAACGTACTGAGACCAGCATCTCGCCGGCTCCATCACAGGCAGAACAACTCAGTAAAGAAGATTTGAGCAAGAAGAAGAGGAAGTCACGGAAGAGTCTGCAGCGGGAAAAACTAGAGCAGACGTTTCGCGAGAAAGGGTTTCTGATACAGACTCAGCAATTGCAATCCGCCGAGGGTGCTACATACTGCAAGTTCAGGCAGCTCAGGAAATTCACTAGATATTTGTTCAGGAGTTGGAAGGACTACCTGCCCGGGGAGCTGGAAGATAGGGGCGGTAGCAGTGAGGGTGCGGAACATAAGCCACTGGAGACTCCGCCCCCCATGGACGGGGCTCTGGTTGGCGAGTGGTGAAGAGTGGCTTCAAGTGTTAAAAATAATTGGTGAACTTATAACAAAGATTAAAACAAAAGGCACACGGCAAGTGGTCCCATGCATTTATATTAAGTTCTTCATTAGTGAGAATCCCTTAACCTCTGGAAAGGGTAACTATTTGTTATTGTTTAAATAATGTTTTGTGTTGAATGGTGTTACAACCGCTCCGTCCACAAATTGTAATTAACTATGTACATACAATAATGGTGTGTTTAATTTATTTATTTTTTATAATTTTTGTAAGAATCTTAAGTTTTTGTAATGTGTAATTTTTAATTGGTATTTCTGGAATCTTCAGTGTTTTATAATTGTTTTTTATTCGTAATGATGGATGAGTTACAATACTAGTTCAAAAACCAGAATCAATTTTTAAACTATTATCTTTATCACCTATAAATTGATTTTTTTAATATCTTCAAAAAACCGAAATGAAAACGCAGCCACAGTAACATTACTAACAGAACTAGTCATTTGACACCTCTAACATAGACATAGGATGTGTTATTTAATATATTTGTTGTCAAAAACTTTGTACATAAAAAGAGCTGAGTTATTCTAGTCATTAAATTAAGGATATGAATCTGTACATTTGTAAATGTGTAAGATATTGTTTTAATGTAGAGAAAGTCATTTTGTAATTTTATAAAATTTTATTTAAAGAAAACATGATTGTGACAGACAAAGAAATGCAACAGAGGAATGTAATAAACCAATTAAACGTTTAACCAAATTTATATATTGTTTTAACATCGGAAGCCCGTAGCATATAACGAACAATGTTCTCAACTGTTGAAAAATTTATACAAATAACTTCTTATATTTCTACCCTTCGAAAATATAATCAAAACACCGAATATAGTCTCGTAAACCCCGGTGCGTTAGTTAAAGGCACTTTTGATAAACATTTCATATAAAATATATATTGTATACATATAATGTATATAAAAATACATACTTTCAACCACAATCACTAAAAGCTATGACAAAAAAAACAAAATGTGTAAAAATTAGTTTTCTCTTAGGGACTAAGTTTCTGATTTGTAAACTAAATAAGGACAACCAAAAAAACTGGAATCATAATTTTGTTTTTAGGAATGATTTTCAGTACTATTTTCTACATACTAACGCCATCTACGAGTTATCAAACAAAACTCGTTTGTTACCACTCGAAAAAGTACTTAATGTCATCAACAGATGGCGGTAGATATGCTTGCGTTTGCGCGGTGTGACGTCACGTTAATAACCCTGCGTTGAGCTTAACTTTAAATTTAACAAATCGAAGGCAATGTATATAAACTCCTGTAGCTTTGTTTACTGTTTTAGCAGTTGTTTCGCGGCGTCAACGATGTGTCTGGCAGAGATGCCGTACTTGTCGAGGAGAGCGTTTGGCGGACCTGAACGTGGGACCTCACGCACACAGAGATGCTTCACGATGACGTCACGGGTCTGAGCCACCGCCGACAGTACTGCTTCACCCAGTCCTCCTGTGAACGGGAATACGTTTTTAAGTTTCATTTTAAACGAAAATGTAATCATTATTTATTACGTGAACTGTCTGCTCGTTTGCTCATGATGTATAAAAACTAGCTCTTTCCCGCAGTTCAGTCCACGTAGCTTTGGTTTTTTAATCTTCAGGAAACTTAACGATTTTTCGATATAAAAAGTATTTTACTTGTTAATCAATCAATTGGTCGAATTTCATCTCAATGTCTTTAGGCCAGTCTTTTTGCGTGATTGAGTTATAATTAAACAAACATTCAGACTCAAATTTATATCAGCTGGATATGTTCGAGACGATTCGCACAAATTGGCTTAGTCTCATATAATAAATAAATAAAACTGACCGGCCTGGTAATGGTCCTCGACGACTAGTATCCTGCCGCCGGTTTGCGCGGCGTTCTGTAACACGGCCGCGTCGTCCAACGGCTTGATGGTGAATGGATCCAGCACACGGACTGATATACCTACAGACAAAACACTTGATCAGTTTCTGGTTATTACTTATTGTGTATTTATTCATATATTCCATGTTTTATTTGTGATGGCAACGTTTTTCTTCTCGTAGGTAAATTGTTAGTAACTTTAACTGTCGAGTGGTGTCAATGTTTATTAAGCTGAAATATAACAAACCCCACACTTTTCTTTATAAGTTTTCTGAATTAATCTCCAATAAAGCAAAATTAAAGACTTTTATGCTATTATTTATGAATATAGAATATTTTCAATAACATACTTTTTGGAGGCTCTATAGCCCTAAGGGACCTTAGGGATTTGATACCTGCGTTAATGACATGTTTAAGTAAAAAACATGTAGACATCCACACAGATAAAGCTTCACATAAAAGTGTAGAATCCTTATACAGTACAAACATGTTATTAATCCATGACTCGAGTGTACAATGAACCAAATCTATTGCGGAATAAGGCTATATTATCATCACTATAGGTACAGTAAATCGCATATCTCACCTTCCTTGGCGAGTGTATCAGCCGCAGCGAGTGCCTCATGCAGCGTGACGCCGGCGCCGATCAGAAGCACCTGGTCCTTGGCGGATTGACGGACCAACTTGGACGAACCAACCTGTATATATCCATGACGATAAAGTATTTACTGAATAAAGTTATTACTTAAAATACAAAAAAAAACAACAACAAAATCGCTTAATTCGTTCGAAAGACATGATGACAGACACACAGATAGACACGCTAAACTTATAACACCCCTCTTTTTGCGTCGGGGTTCAAAACATAGTACAAAATCTTTCCTTTTCACGAAGACCATTTGATTAAGGTCGTTAGTTTCCTCAGGCGTGTAATGCACATTGTATTAATGGGCATAAGCTCGAATTCACTCAGTAATGACGAAGCGCTCACTAGAACAACAATGCATGCATACGTTTGATCACACTTACGAGTATAGCCGAACGGTCTTTGTGAGATGGAAGTATTGTACAAGTTATGTGATAAGGACAGGGATACATACAAGCGTTTAAAAGAATGAAAGCAAAACGTATTTAGAGAAACATGAAGACTAAAATTTACTCACATACAAAATTGTCAAGACAATGGCTGTTGTGTATACAATGTAAAGAATTAACTTTACACATAGTGCAAGCTTATTTATTTGTATAGATGCAGTTTATTGAAAATCTAATATGAGCGTTCAATACAATTTTCTAGGAGAAGCAAAAAATTGCCTCATACTTTTTTTTTGGAGACTAATGAAATACTAAATCGTTTTTATTGGTCATGTTTATCAAGATCGAAACTATAAATTTCTATTAAGCATAGACCTCATGTTACAAAGCTTTAGCCAAAAAAGACAAAACTCATGTAAAAAAGTGCCTAAAAAAGTTGCATTTACGAGGTTTCCAAAGTACGGTATCGATCGACGGTATTATTCCAAAAACTGACTAAAAATGACTCGACCACTGGTTCAGAAAATTTATTTTTAGGGAATATAACGGCAAGAAACTCCAGATTCTTAATTTAAAATATCAGCATGTTTTGTATACTTGGATACAAAAACATCTTACAGTCTAGGGCGAGAGAATGCGATAAAGCACACATGTATATGTAGCGACATGGCTTTTTATCTATTTTTTTTACCTTGAACTGTTCGTCGTTCTTGTACAGTATGGCGGTGTTGGGTCGGGACGTGCGGATGTAGCAGATGCCTTTAGTGTTGGCGGCCAACTCCACCGCGCGCTCCGTCGACACTGCGTCACTGTCACAAACAATACTTATTATTTAAAAATCCAAAATCTGTTAAAAAACTAAAACATAACAATAAATAAATAATATAATAAATTCATGGTATAACTATTTACAAAGACCTGTCTTTATGACTACCCTTAACATTTATGCTTTCTGTCCGGCTGATAACTGATTTTTTTTATTTTCTCATAAAAAAAATAAATGTTAACTTAATTATATATAGTTAAGTTGTTTATTTAAAACTAAATATGTAGTACATAATTATTGGAGGAGACTAGTCTAAGATACAGGCTCGGCCTAATTAAGACACTAGGGTTCAGAGTTATAAGCCATCGCATATGTTTTTGTATTTCAGTTTCGAAACCTGTAAAATACTTATGTATGATTAACAATATACGTATTAATTTCTTTTTGTTATTGGAAAAGTTCTTAAGACCTCCGTAGCTTGATTGTTTTAATCACAATTCGGATACGAAGTTAACGCTTGCCTGACAATGAAATGAATCAGTGAATCAAATAGCATGGAATGTGATCATTGTCCCAACAGGGATATTAACCTGAATGAAAAACATAAGACACAGCCAGCACCAGCTACTAGCCTGGACCTTTGTCATTTTTAGTATTTTTTTTAAATATTAAACAATAAATAAATCACGCACACAGCTTGCATAAAATAATCATTAAAATACTAAACAGGACCAACAAAAAATAACTAAAAATTCTTATTTCAAAGAAAGAACTGACTAGTTAAATAATGTTTTGAATGTGAGTGTGTATATCATGATAGGTGTTTGTTATATTTGTAATAAAATAGGAATAAGTTACTGAAAAAATAAAAATAAACTATAGCACTATAAAACAAGACTAAGCGAAGTGAATGATAAAAATCTATTTTAACAATGGTAAGAAAAATCCTGGGTAAAAAAGGCATGTGTAAAATAAATTTAAAAAAAACTAAATAAAAAAAGCTATGTATGTGTGATTGCTACTGGCCGCGTCCCCCGACAGCGGAGGCACGAGTACGACAAGCACGTCACTATAGCACTGCATATTATATCACGCGAATCGATATCGCGTCACAAACAAACGACACAGTGCTCAAATTGAATAAATTATAAAACGCACTCCCCCGGGATCGAACCTGCGTTCACAGAGTTAGTAAGCGTAGGCGTTAGTAAACAAGCCGCGAGACGCGACGGTGGATCATTGAAAAACAGGTTATTATCATGTGAGATAGTGACGTCACTTATGAGCAAAGTTCATTGGCTTGATAGCTCAGTTTGAAAATTTCGGCATCGAGTCTAGCAGCCACGGGTTCGTATCCCACAAAGGGAATAATTTTTCTATATTTTTGCTTTAGTTTTTTTTTTTTGTACGGTTTTTACATTTTGTGATTAAGTTAATTGTCGAAGATAATATTGGATTGTTGCGCATGAGCAGAGTGTCAAACTGGCGTATATAGCTAATCACTTTAAATAAAGTTTTATATTTAAGACATTTGAGGCATTTGTAGTAGTATCTAGGTATAATAATGTAACAGTGATAATAAAAATAACCACACAACACACAGATCGACCTAGCCCTGAACTAAGATTGAATAAACTTGTATTTCGGGCAAAAAGCAACGCTATGCTGTACTAAATACATGAGATTAATACTCCAAACTAGATAACACAAAGTTCCACCCCTTTTAGCACCGCTGCGCCATCAACGTCGATTACGTTAATGCTTATAGCTGGTGTCCTAACAAATAAAAAATGTATAACTCACGATGGATAGAATACGGTAGCAGTGGGTACACTCCTGAACAGAGCCAGGTCTTCGAGTCCCATCTGCGAGGGTCCGTCCTCACCGATGGACACGCCGCAGTGAGAGCCCACCAGGTTTATGTTGGACTGGCTGATGGCTGCCATGCGGATCTGAAGTAACACACAACACATAAACTCACACCGCATTTGCATGTTTATGTTGATTCCCAGTGGGACAGGTTGCGATTCTGTCGCCACTATCCGGGCACAATGAGGAACATGGCAGCTACAACTTACGGCAACCTCAGACTTGAACCCTCGACCTGTCGAAACAGGTCGGTCGGTTAACCAAAGCATGTAACGAACTGAGCTACCACATCCTCTGAAGTACAAAGACACATTGTAACGGTATCTATGTTATAAATGAAATATCATATAAAATTTAAGAATTTATCTATTATGAAGAAAAATTGGCATATTACAAGAGGTAGATCCTGGTGGTACAACCCCCCTGTTTATTTTCAATGCAGAGCAATTTGCTGTTTCGTTTTGAACCATTGGATACCAGTACAATTACCAGCATGAGAGGTAAAACATCTATAGTCTATATCGGCGCCGTCGTGTCAATAGGCCGCGGTATCACTTTCCATCAGGTGATATTAAGGATAAAAATTAAATTAAACATTTTTTGTCAATAATTCACACTGATTACTCCTTTTTCCCGTAGCTTTTGGACTTTTCAAGCAATTGTAAACGTGTCTGCAGTTTCATTTTGTTGTTGGTACCTGGTCGAAGGTCCTGGTGAAGAATGCTGCGAAGGTGGATATGAAGGCGATGGTCCTGTCTCTGCAGGCTGCGCCGACACCGACGCCTACCAAGTTCTGCTCCGCTATGAAGCACTCGATGTACCTGGATCGATAGATTTACATGCATTAGATGTATATTCGACTTTCGCTTTAAACAAAGTCGTGTCACTTTCATACAATTTATTTATTAGGTTATCCAACTAGATAGTACAATTTGCATTACAAACAATAATTTTTAATAATTATTATGACTGGTATATCATTAGTAATCTGAATTAAAGGTCAGCACAACATTTTATCTATTTTTTTATTAAACACTACTGGCTAATTTTTCATTAATTAAGAAATTTCAAAATACTAATAATAATGAATATATAAAATAATAAACAATAATTATAGATTAAATGTACATACAAATAACACATAAAATACATTTAAACCTTCTCCATTTAAACTCAAACTGTGTCAAATTTCATACCAATTCGATAATTTTAGTAAGGAGTATGCAGGTTTTGTTGCACGAATTAATCTCATTTTACATTCATTTTGAGGGACCCAAGGGAAACCTGTTACTGAGCCTACGCTGTCCGTCTGTCAGTGCGCAGGATTTGATGAACTAACTAAAGTAAACAGTTACACACTAACACTATCACATAACTAAAGTAAACAGTTGAAAACATGTATTTCTAGTAGTATGACAGTTTATTTTCCGATTGACAAATATGGTGCTGGTAGCTGAATGTATATAACATGTCTACGTTTATTCTTTATATCTGTGTACTTGGCTCAAACAATAAATAAATACATAGAAAAGTCAAAAATTGTGTATGGACTTGATATTTATTACAGCGTCACTCACCTGTCAGGGTATGCGTTCTTCAGTTTGTCACTGAATGTGGAGTTCTTCGTATCTCCGTCCAGGGCGATCACACTGTCGACAAATGCAATTTATTAATTATTAAAAAAAAATTGCGCTATGTATACGAACAATTTAGATGAATATCCTACTAAAATTTTTTCAATATGAAAGTATTATCATCTTTAAACAGTTGAACAGATGAATTAATGGTATCTATGTACATGTCGGGAATATTTTTGAAGGCTCTGTATCACATTTTATTTCTAAAACAGGGTGCATCGTTGCACTCATTCATTCATTCATTTCTGGTAAATTCTACAGTCAAAGTAAACAAAATCCATTGCAGAAGCTGGTCCTTATACAGTGTTCTAAATGTTTGATTTCGACGTATTATTTCGCTTGTTTACACATCTTGGATGTAGTATTCTTATCTTTATAGTTTATATGATACCATTGCTCAGTGCCAGCGATACAAGATTCGACAAATTTACTGCAGGGCCGAGTCGATGTGCGTGTGTGGGTCAGCAATATTTTGAGACACATCACTCACCGCATGTTAGTATCGGCGATTTTCTTGAGTGCAGTCCCGTACGCGAGCCTCGTGGCGACGCTGTCGGCGGGCGCGTAGTGCGGCGGCGCCGACAGCGTGACGTCGGCCACGTGCACGCGCGGCGCCCGCGCGCCCGGCGCCGGCGGCCGCGGACTCGCGCGCGCCGACAGCTGCGACTGCAGCAGCTGCGCGCGGACAATAACCGTCACTGCCTTATTCAACGAGAGAATTCTCCGAGTCTATTGGAGCAACCTGGCGTTTGTATGGACAAATGCATGTCCAATGATTAACCGTGTATCGATGATCGGATCGTCATGAAATTTAGTAGGTGGAATAATGAGGCAAAAATATATTTTACAGACGTGGCTTGGATAGACTTGCACTTGACTATAACTAGGACTTCAATTTCATTGTCCTGCGCCAGACAAGGCTCCGGGGAGTTAGACTTTAAAGGAGACTGTATATGCTTTGAGGAATATATATTTAGCGCAATGCCGTAAGTCAAATTAATTTAATAAGCGATATTTTTTTTTTTTTTCGGGGCACACCCGCCACTCTGTCCCACCACTGCAACTCCTGTTTATCAGGATCAACAGTGGCGTCCTTTGATCGAATAAATAACGAATAATGCAGCTGTGCAGTGATGCACAGGCTGTGCCCGGACACCCTACCGGCTGTCTTGGGACCCGCAACGAACTTAATCAGAAGAAATAGGAGGTAGTAAGAAAGCGGTTTCAGACTTCCCTCCCAGCAAAGCGGAGACAGCAATTGAAATGGCCCAGAGGCCCAAAAATCTAAAGGGGAGACAGTCAGGAGACGCCTGACCGTCTAAACACCACGGTATGCCACTAACTAATAGGGGATAAATTAGATACTAACCTAAATCTTACACCAGTAATATTGGTGACAAAACTTTTTAAAGGCACGGAAGTTTCCCTTCGTTTTCACAAGATCTAGGTAATAAATAGGACTACACGCAGATACTTGAATCGAATTCAACATGATTAACCGTTCGTCATGCCAGAGACTACACTCCCACAAGATATGATGGGCAGTTTGCACAAATTCTTGATCCGACGTTGAACATTCGCAAAAAGGTGACGGCACCAAGTTAAATGAATAAAGTTTGCCCTTAAAGTTACCATGCCCGGTTAGAAATTGGGCTACGCAATGATCGATATCAAGCCACGTTTTATTTAACCGTTCGCGCACTATAGGGAAAAATTTAAATAAATGCCGCCCCTTAGTCGAAGTATCCCATCTAGTTTGCCATTCGTCGATTAGTTTTTTATGAACGTTGTCGTTGCTATCAAATAATCTACTGATTTTAGCCCTATCCTTCGGTTTTAGAAAATCTGAACTCATACCATTCCGCGAGTTGTAATACATTGCCGCACGCCGTTGTATTTCCAAATCTACCGGTAAAACGCCCGCAAGAATCGGCAGGGCCTCAGTGCTGACGGTTCTATACGCTTTACAAAGAAAAATTAACGCTAATCTCTGACTCTGAAGCAATTTACGTCGCGCAGCGCCAATTGTGGCTCTATCCGCCCACACGGGGGCTCCGTAACAAATGCAACCCAAGAAAGTAGCAGTATAAATTATTCTTAATGACTTAAACGACAATCCCCAGGTCGAAGTTGATATTCTATTTAACGCATAAAAATTTCGTTTTGATTTTTCGCTAACTTGCTTAATGTGCTCAATAAAATGGAATTTCTTTTCAAGTATCAAACCGAGATAACAAACTGAGTCTTTCTTTTTAACTGTAACTGAATTAAATTTAAAGCGCGGTAGCCCTACTAAGTTTCCTTTTAACATTAAATACTGTGTTTTATGGGCTGCGAACTCAAGATGATTTCTCTTTCCCCAGTCGGCCACCAGACGTAGGCAGGACTCAGCTAACAACTCAACTCCTGTTCTTGTATGAGATTGAATAAGCAGGAGACCGTCGTCTGCATATCCCGTAAGCGAACAGTTAGCCGGTAACGGTATAGACAAAAAGTCATCAAATCCGATATTCCAGAGATACGGCCCTAGCACTGAACCCTGTGGGCAGCCCCGAGTCAAAGCCTTCGACACTGCATGATGACCAAGTTGAAGCTTAGTTGTTCCATTTATAAAGTAATTGTATATTAAGGAATATACATTGCTGTAACAACCTCTGTTTTTAAGTTTGAGCAATAAGATTGGCCACCATGCATTATCAAAAGCACCAGAGATATCTAGGAATACACCTATGACGTATTTAAACTCCGACGATTCTACCGATTTTCTCACCGAGATAGCCGCGTCGATTGTTGATCTGCCGATAGTAAAACCGAATTGACGTTCGTGAAAAGTTGGACCGCCCGGAAGAAGCCGAGGTACGATAAGACGCTCTAGAAGTTTACCCAGCGATGGTAGAAGGGTAATGGGTCTATACGATTTCGGATCATCAGGTGGCTTATCACCGCTTTTAGGTATGATTTTAATTAGCCCGCGGCGCCAAATTTGAGGAAAAACCCCTTCAGCAATGCTTAATAAGCGATAGTGAATTTTAACCAAAATCATTAATTTTAATTAATGCTGAATAATACCCTGGTTGTTAGCTAAGTACACATATTTATTTCGCCAGCCAGTAAATGTATACACTTGTATAGTAGAAATCATTTAGTGGAACCTAAAACAAACTGCAGGGAAAACTTCATAATAACACATTATTGATTTCAACATTGCAAATTTCGCATTACGTGATACTGCGTCGCTGCAATCCGTATTAATGAAATTTATAATAAAATTAAAAAGCTTTTAGACTTCATTGATAAAAAATTACTATATTATTGTCTACAATTCATACAGCTGCATCACATATAGGAACTTTTGTCTACCTATAATTTCTCTCTGTAAAATTTTGCTTATGTATGTCTAATTATACTTGTTTAAAAAAAGCGACATTGAACCTGTTTTTCTTTCTTCAAAGAGAAGGCATCTTTGATATATTTTCACACCTACCTATTTAGGCACAAATTACCTTGATAATCTTCTCTCCCTCAGCTCCCAAGGCCTTTCCATGCCAGTTGTCCTGGTCCTCGATGCCAGGGAAGCCCTTGCCCTTGAATGTCTTTGCCACGATGGCTGTAGGCCTGTCCTTGGTTTCCGCTGCACCATCGAAGGCCTTCACCAGCTCTGAGACATCATGACCGTCCACTACAACCGTGTTGCAGCCGAATGACTTCAAACGAGCATCATATATTTCCAACTGTTAAAGAAAATTATAATTAATGCTTTGCTTTATTATATTTATATTCAAAGTAGCTTTTGCTCGCGACGGTCTGTTTTGTGTGCATAGCGTTTTTTTTTCATTCAGGAATCTAATATTTTTTTGGATGTTTGAGTCAAGGTGATGAACTATCTGTGTACTAAATTTCATCCAAATAAATTCAGCCGAATTTTAAATGATGGAGTAAATAACTAAAGATAATTTATAATGTCAGATTACTGCTGGCAAAAAAGATTACATGAATTTTGAGAAAATTATGTCACAATGCTGATTATGTTACTTTATATTACACTAAAATGTTATGTGACACAATGCATGTATTAATTAAATATATAATCTGTTGCTATGGATACTAATTAACAAATGTTTACTTCCGAAACTTTAACAATAACACATGAATGTCACCAGCAATGCGCGTGCGACGTTAAATATTTGTTTACTATATACATATTACAACATTATATTATTAGTGCAGATAAAAGGTTATCACAGAATTTAGTTTATTTTAATTATGAAGCGAAAAAAAAAGGCATTCAATATAAGCATGATTGATTATTGTTTTTTAATACAACTTCATGTGCAAACAAGCACCTGAATGAAACACCTGATGGAAAGTGATGCCGCCTGTTGTCACAACGACGCCCCTGAACGTTTAGTTAAATCTGTTACAAATTTGTTAGACATATGTAAATTAATGATGAAAATTCATATTTTGTATTGTTTTTGTGATTGTAATTTGTATTACTGTCGCACAACATGTCTGTAAAGTATTCTAACATTAAATGATCTTTACTTCTCGATCGTGCATCTGTGTGTCAGCACTGTAATACATATTCAAGTAAATAATATAACTAAGGCGACGAATAACAATAACCTCAAACTTTAGTCAGCGAAGAGTGACAAATTCCTATACCTAAAACATCACGACCTCTGTGGACCTAGAGGTTCCGGGTTCGACTCCAAGCGGCCCTTTTAACCCTTTGTGCAGATGTTAACAATAACGTCTGAAAGGGCAACATATTTCCCGAACATATCCATATTAATTATTTATGTCATAAAGAGATCTAAGTTATCATTTTAAATGTTAATAATGATAGTGTAATTTAGAAACAGTGGTGTAAACAGCCGACTGCTACGCTAGAAGTTCCGGGTTCGAATACCGGCGATGGCGGAACTTTGTGTTATTTGCAAGACGCATTGTTTCGCTTACCGGTCTTGGATGTAGTATTCTTATCTATGTAGTATATACCATATCGTTGCTTAGCACCCGCGACACAAGTTCTTACGATACTCACTGCAGGGCTGAGTCAATGTGTGTGTCGTGATGTGGTTTATTATTATTATCATTTAAACTTTCGTCACCTGAAAATGATTGTATAGGTCAAATATTTATCTTTTTTTATTTACAATTAGCGTCTATGTTTTAATATTTAAATTTGATAAATACAATAACAGTTACGAGTTTTTTACAATAGTAAAAATATAGTCATATAAAATGAACAAATTGATTTCAGACGTTATCACTCGTACAGTTGCTGTAGCCACCTCTTTATAAGTTATTTATTTTTGTTGCTAACTAAGACTATACTTTGAAGGTAAAACCAATAATGTATGTGCTTGTATTTATTTATTGAGATGGCGTTTGCATGGTTATAATTAGTAAATAAAACAATGTTATCTACTCTGTTCATAGATTAACTCATTCTACCAATATAAGCGTATCTAAGCGTTTGTATGCATAAATGTTTATAAGACGATAACTCGAGTGTAGTTGATCGGATCTTCGTGAAATTTGATAGGTAGAATAATATGGCAAAAAGAATTTTAAGGACGAATATGTGGCAAATCAGCTGTTATAGATTTGTAATCGATCATCACCAGTCAGAGAGCTCAAAAGACTTTCAAATTACATAAGTCAAATGGTAAATCCGTTTACAAGTGTAGTGCTCCGGTACTGTTTCGCTTTACAGGTTAAGAATTGATATCTCACCGCGAAATTAGCTTTCGAAGTTTGAAACCAACCTTGCAGAGTAGCACTACAGTCAAGGGGTTACCGAGATATGGGGGGTCGCGAGTTCATAGTTCTAGGCGAACCAATAATTAATTAGTATAGTTATTTATGTGGACCTGTGTGCCATGTATCATGAGTTTTATCTTTGATTGCCGCTTGTAACTGTTACAAATTTGTACGAACCTTTGTTAAATGCCTCTAACGGATTGATAAGTGTAATCTATGTTACCTGGCGTGTAGGAAAACTATACGAACTCATGGTAGACACACTGAACTAAGGACACTTTCAGAAGAACTGAGGTTTCTGAGGTTATGTGATACAATTTAATTATTAAATTACTGATATAGATAGTACCTTGTGTTGCAGGGAGGTTGGCTCGGACTGTCCCAGACGGTTGACATCAAAGATGATCACCAGGTTGTCAAGTTTGTAATGCGATGCGAAGTGCAGCGACTCCCACACGGAGCCTTCAGCTGCCTCACCGTCACCGATCAGGCAGTATACCCTGGAGGAAGTGGAAATTCAGTTACTTCAAAATTAATATTTAGTACTATTATTAGTTTAGCCCTGAATTTAACCATTCTGGAAAATGGACTATTAAAGACAAGATAGAATAATTGTAATATTCCTGGTAGATTTGGTAAAATATATTATTTAAGATCTATAAGCCACAAAATCATGTTCATCTATATCTATAAATATAGATAAAAAATATAAATAAACAACAATACTGCTTATCAGATTGTAAGTAGATACAGACTATTATAACTCTAGTACGAGTGTTATGAATAACATGATGAACTGGATTATTGATCTCACAAACCTTGTTTATTGGAACTATATGCAGAGGCATAAGGGGGTGGCGGAGGGGCGGTCCAAAATAAAATTACAATAACTTTATTCCGTAAATTAAAAATGATTCGACCACCGGTTCGGAAATATTTTGTTGGGAAAAATACGGACAAGAAACCCCAGATTCTGTTATTTATTTTATGAACATGTTTTTTATACTTAGCCACTAATACATCTTACGGTCTAAAGTGGGAGAATGCTATAAAGCTCATGTCACAGTATACATCAAGTCTATATTGTATTATATTATGTCATGACTATGTTGTTATAACCATGTTTTATGCAAATAAATGCTATATTCTATAAATGAATTAATATAAAATTATTTAAAAATTACGCCTTGCAGTGACAAAACAAATGTGTATCCGCCCCGGGTACCAGGCATCAGGAGGGGTGACAAATGCAACGGACACGTGACTCGCACAGTCATAGATCATTACTCAAATAATTACTAGATTTGAACTGGTAACTCTAACCTACCCTAAGCCACCAATGACTAAATGTCATGTTTTCTTATGTATTTATAAATTCTCCCACACTTAAAATGACGATTTTTTTTCCTCTTTATTTTGACTAGAGATTTATCCAAAACACCTGTCTGTCTGCTGTTATTTTTTTGAAGCCTAGTCCTGTACAGATTTCTAATACAATTTTGGCTAGATACATTTTTCTACGAATTTAAGGACTACTCTTTGCCTCAAAAATAACACTAGTCATAGGAAAATATACAACCGTCTAACATAACATTAATTATCAACTTAATTTAAGTCTATTTAAATAATAAATCCTTTGAATCCGCTTACCTGTAAGGTGTATTATCGAAGTACTTCCCGACGTAGGCCATCCCGGCGGCCACAGCCAGCCCCTGTCCAAGGGAACCGGTTCCAACATCTACGAAGTTAAGGCGAGGAGTGGGATGTCCTTCAAGGTCAGAGTCCAACTGCCTGAGCTTCTTCAGCTCGTCCACGGGGAACAGGCCGGCTTCTGCCCATGCTGCGTATAGGATTGGCGCTGCGTGACCCTGGAAACAGACTTTTGTTACTAGTTGTGTGTATTACCTATTTTTGTTGCAATGTGTCAGTATATTTGTGTTAGTGAGTATTATAGTAATACAAACATTATGTAAGTGTGTGTTTATTTATGTCACACACGCTGTGGGATATATACTGCCCCAACTAGATATTACAATTAGTTTATTATGCCTAGGAAACAAATAAAAACAGTTCCAAAACTGTGTAGACATTTTATTTTAATATAGGTATCAGGAATGAAAAATCACTGGAGAAAGGCAGGATGATTTTAAGGACACAAAAAAAATGTGTAGCCTCTATTTTGTTTTCAGAAGGAGTTAAAAAGAAAAATAAATTACTGTAATACACATTTTTGATCGGAAAGTATTTTTAAAACTACACCTAACATTGTTTTATGTTAATCTGACTACTTTGGGTATTAACTTTGACAGTCTCTGTGGCTCAGCTGAATGCTAGAGGTCCCGGGTTTGAATCCCGGCGGGGGCAGAACTTTGTGTTATTTGCAAGACGCATTTTTTCGCTTTCCGCTCTTGGATGTTGTATTCTATGTAGTTCATACCATATTGTTGCTTAGTGCCCGCGATACAAGATTCAATGAATGCAGGGCTGAGTCAATGTGTTTGCCATGATGTGGTTATTATTAACAAAGGTTGATAGCCGAGTGCTTAATTTATTCCTCGCGTACAATGTATTAATGAATAATACAAAGTTTAGAGTGCATGAGTACTATTCTGTACTTGTCACCGGCAGTAGGTCGCATGGCCGCGCTTGCATGACACCGAATGCAGTTCAATGTCGTTTGCTATTTTATATCATTGCATTCACCAAACCAACATGTTCAAACATCACCAAAAGTGAATGCAAGAATCTTAAAAATTTTGTGTTTTTTAGAACATTAACAATTTTACTAGATAATAATTTAAGTTTTAGGTAACTTTGTTATGGAAAAAAATTAAAAATCAACTGTCTCTATATACAAATGCATATTACTAAGTGTATATAGATGCATAGGTAATACTTAGTCATAGAAATACATACGTCATAAGTTATTGAAAAAGAAGCACATTAAAACTTCTATTTATTTACTTAAGTGATTACTCTTTTGCCTCCACCATGGTCAAGTAAAAACATTGAAAAGTCATAACAGAGTTGTACTATGTTCTGAATAAGAGTGAGAATGTGAATATGAAGGTTACCTTGGACAGTATGAATCTGTCCGCAGAGGGGTCCTTCGGTGCTGAGACCTTGTACCTCATGGTGTGGAAGAACAGCACTGACATGATCTCTGCCATTGACGCACATGATGTAGGGTGTCTGCGGACAAACAATTATTACACATTGTATTACTATTATTGATACTGCAATACCTCTATATGGTAAAGCAATTAGTCTCCTGAAAATTAACTGCAAATAACACAAAGTTCCACCCCACCGGGATTAGAAACCAGAACCTGCAGTGTAGCAGTCGGCTGATTACACCACTGCATCGTCATAACAAGTCATTATTAAGTTGCTTCCTAAAAGAATCTTATTCCCGTTTATTCCTTCACTTAAAGGATTGAATACTTTAGGACTTAATATCTAGTAATGTTGTAAATTTCAAAATTGCACCAGTACCCGAAAAATGGATTACAATGAAATATATATGATACAATTTAAATGTGATGCTCCAATAATATCAAATTAACACCTTATTAAATATTTCAACTTTCTAAATTATGTAAAAATTGTTTTCTGGTTTATGTGAATGTAGAATTTATAACACTGAAATACAATTTGAATAATTGAAGCTGTAATTGTTTTTAGATAGATAGTAAAAACAATAAAGGTTAAAAGTAACTGAATCAACAAAAGAGAGGTGGACTTTTTATTAGGTGAGTGATCTTGATCACAAAGAGGATAATGTTATTTAGCTATGAAATAGTATGAAGTTATAATTACATATACATTGGTACATAGTTTCCATATTTTTGCTTAACTTTGTCAGTTCCGCCGTCATATTTAGCATTCAAACTGTATAAATTATGCCAAGCATAAAAGATAATTCTGTTTTTCACTATTTTACCTAAAATTTAAGATTTTTCAAGAAAACAGCTGAAATTAATACATATTAATTATTATGTTGCAAAGTACTAACTCAACGACAGAATAAGTATCACATTTAAATATCTAAATAGAATAATTGTATACTTATCAACAAATCAGATTTTAAACATGATTTTAGAAGAAAAGTGTTAATGAAGGATGATAAATCATTTTTCTAGTTTCCATTTCACTGTATTTTCAACTTTACTTCTATAGAAATAAGTTTCAATATTCATTTACCTTTTTCTTATTAGATAACGCTGACATAACCTATTCACTTGATGACCTTGACTTGTTACTTAGTTCAAAAAAACATTATATTAACTTAGGTTAAACATTATATGACCTAAAATTCTGACATAATAAGAAATAGGTTCGATTACATGGGAGCACATGTCAAATAGTGCAATATTTATTGTTTTGCGGTACACTATATAGGTATGTACAATAAATAGGATAATGATCAAAAACATCGAAATATATTAAAATTTATTTTAAATTTCTTGGAACAGTGGAATGTTTCGCCAGCTCTTATTTAAGCTATGTTAATTAAGAACTAGTCATTACTTCATGGGTTAAAGGTAAGGCGTGAAATATACATTTAAACGTTCCTAACCTTTAATAGACCTTCAAAACACACCGGCATTCTTAGGTTACTTTACTCACCCAGATTTGGAGGCATTTGTAGCGACGATGCTGTCGATCCTCAGCTTGTTGGCGATGTCTTTCAAAGCCTGAATGTCTACTTTCTTTTCACCTTTCATTGTGGAATGTTTTGATGGTATTTAATAAAATAAACAGAAACCACGAGGTACCAGCCGTTCTCCCGGACAGCTACGGAATCAATGACATTCCAATGACAAGAAGTTTCGTTCGAAAACGTCAATAGTTTGTTCGAGAATAAAATGGTTTTTTTTAAACCAAGAAATGCAAAATTAAATGAATAAATAATTGAGTTAATGGAATTACTGTTTGAAAGAAGTCCAATAGCTTTATTTATTGAATTATTTAGGCATTTTAAATAAATTCTCGGTTGCGCCATCTAGCCCAAATGAACAACAATAGCACCATAACATTACACTGGAGCTCATATCACCCTTTTTGTCAATGGACAAAAGGAAAATCATTTCATACTGTGGATGATCCGTTTGTTTCCCCATGATGTATTAAAAAAACCCTCGAAGTTAAATCTAAACCTACGCGCAACCCCCCAGTCTGTTTTATAAATTGGAATGTAGGTGGAACTTAGCGACCGGCAAGTTCGAAAGAAAAAACAGCATATCAACGAACAACATCTACATTATTTCATTTATTTCCAATCCAATTCAGTGGAGGGCCGCAGTCTGATAATAAACGAACTAAACTATTACCAAACTAGGGTACCAAACAAATATTAAAAAACCTAGTATTTTACTCGACTACAGCGAAGCTAAAAGGAGGGTTATGACTTTGTGACCGATATGTTATGTGTGTATGAATTTTGATCTGTTACCTCATATTGATTTAACTTCTTGACTTCCTATCATAAATTAATAAATTAGGTATCGTTGGATGTGTTATGATTATCTACTGGTAGGGCGTCCTCTATAGGATATTTTTTTTATTGTGACGGAGTTTGTTATCAAATTAGAAGGCTTAATAAGCACATTTCATATACATTGTTTACGTTCAGTCGCGGCATTACTTGCATGCAAGCGATAATTCATTGATATGAATTTGTAAAATCGCGCCCAAGATGTGAATTAAACGGCTCTAAACTTACCCAAAATACTTACATATAAATAACTAAATTTGTCAAAACTCATTACCCCAAAAAAAAAGTAAGTATAAACTGCTTGATACTTTTATTTCATTGAATACACTATGATATTTGTATCGTCTATGATTTTGTTTGCTAAATCTACACTTTATCCTCTATAGCTACATCTCTACCGAGCAACATAATTTTCCAAGCAAGCCAGACAGGCTGTTATGATGAAATTTAAAGCTAAGCGATAATTGATTGTTCATCGGTCAGTTGGCGGAGAGATTAAACACGCTCCTTCAGCATAAAAACATAGATGAGACAAGTTTCATACACAAAAACAAGCAGCGCCATCTTGCGGCCAAACTCTGTCTATTCGGGCAGATACTGACACGTTGCACGACATTATTTTCCTTTGTTATTTTTAACGTCACCATATTCTTGACGTTATCGTTCTAAATATTAATGTTTTAAAAACATGATTAACCGAAACCATTTAAATTCGCCCATTCGTTTATCTATTACCAAGTAAAGTTAAAAATATTAAGAGTTTTATGTCCGATTAAGTCCGATATCGTTGTTCCATTTGCGAGAACAACGACTTTGATCGCGATAACGCTCTGCAATAACATAGCGACATCGATTTCTATGGCTTTAACTATCATACCAACTTTAGATTACAACACTGCAACACCTTATCACGAGGCAATACGATTCAAATTCCTATCAAATTTAAGCTGCCTCTAAAGTATACATAACTTAACTAATTTTGCTGTTGCGCCTTCTTTATGCTGTTGGAATAAGGTAGATTTTGGTTCGCCCGAACGTACGTATGTTTGTTTTGGTTATAGTTATAATAAGAAGGGTGGTTATTCTAAATCGTGCTGACGTATCATAGCTGGACCTTCGATCACCTGACTGTGATATACTATTCAGGATATGACGGTCCATTATTTGCGTACTGAAAGTATGTTTACTTACATAATGTGATGAACAAACAGCATCGGCTCAGTGTGACATGCTTGTAACATTGGAAGCACTGCAGTGTAACTTGTCCTTAGTCTTTCCTGGAGCTCTTAATCTTGATCTTTCACAGGAACAAAAGGCATAGTGGCATGGCTGTGATCACTTAAAAGGATCAGGAAGATATCCAGTGATAGGCCTCCTTCAAATCCTGAGTGATCGGAGTGATCCTGTACCACATGCATCCAGCGGCTGCTTGGGTACTTTTATAAAGTGAGCCGGGCAAAAAATGAACTGCATGAACTTTTCATACTATGAGCCTTTATTAACCGGGCTCGCGGTCAGGCATTTTTACGATGACGTCATTAACCATTCACCGAAGAATTTTTGTATTGCTTCGTCTCACTCTTCCATTCGCCATGTCATTCATGTTTAAAGTGCTTATAGTATGGTTTAAAATCATTCAAAATATATCTGACTTATTAACTGCCTGGGAATGGGATGTTTTTTTTTTAAGTTATAGTAAATACCCTGCAGCTCTTACAAGATAGTCCATCCAACTCGTGGGGACTTTCCAACACTACGCCTTTTGACTCTGGATCGCTTTGCCAAGCATAGCAATAACTAATCCAAGTATTTTGATTTCGTCATGTCCATGTTATGTTTTGACTGTATGATGTCCGCCCTTTGCTACGTTATAAAAGCACGCGCCAAAAACGATAGGGCAGAATAACGTTTTGGCGCGCGGATAAATAAATATAAAAACAATGAAACTGTTGTCTATGGGCGGAAAAATGGCCGCGCTGGGCAGCAGGAGTAGGGTTACCATTGAGATTTGATCAAGATTCAAGAAGGAATATTTACAATAACTAAGTACTTACATAGTTTTGACTATTTTTTACACTTTTATGTGTATCTACTTGTGTTTATACAATATTTAGTTATATTTATGGTGTGATTAGCTTGGTGTTAAACATTCTTATCGATAAGTTGATACGAACAATTTTACTGCAATCAAGGATTTTAATTCAAAAATGTATGGGTTTTTATATGTTTTTTTCGTTGAATTTAAGTAGATATATATAAAATCTTCAGCTAATTAAGATCTTCTTTATCCATTCAAATAATAAACAATGTTGGCATTCGATGATACAAGGATATTTTGCTTTGATATTCAGATTAATTTATTATAGACAAGTAACTACGACCTTCTCACTTCTTTACATAAAGATACTATATAAATGAACACAACCTAGAATATGAATGTTACACAACATCTTTAAAATATCCTACATTTCCTTCAAACATGGTAACTGGACAGGGAGGTGATGCGAGAGGAACGGGAGGGCCATGTCGAGGGGGAATGGTGTGGGAGGGGGACCAGGCGGGGGAGGTATGTTCTGTTTTCAAATTCAATTGGGCGCTGCTGTCCCGGGGCGATCTTTCTTGCAATTCGGAATTGAATATCAATCGAACGATTGCCCGCTGTATTCATGTGGATATGATATAGTGCTTGATTTTTTTGAATATACTTTGTGGGAAAATTAACAGCAGAGGTTTATTAATACGTTTCTGTTAATGAATAGAATAAATTATGACTAAGTTAGGAATGGATGGATGCCATATAAAGCGTGTCAAGTTTTTTGAAGTGTGTTTCATTTAATGTCAAAAATTTACCAAATAAATATGTTGAAATGTGTTAAAAAAAATTGACCCATCTTTTAAAACTTGAAAATATCCTTAAAAATTTAATGTTAGATAAATACAATATCGATGCTCCGAACAATCAGTGCAACATGTCGAGTTTCCATGAAAAATATAATCTTAATTTTAATTATTGTCTTTTATTTGTATAATTCACTTTTTTTTGTTTAATTGAATTTTATTCTATCGGTTTGACATATTACTCATTAGATTTCTTTAATTTGCTAGCTTTTTTTCAGCGAATTTTTCACAAGAATTTTCATGATAATGTATCTATTGATAATGTTCTTAGCTTTAAAAAATTTAATACATTGTAAACACCTTTATTAACGGATGTTGTGCCTTAAAATCCAGTTAGAATTTTAAATTTAGACTGCATGTAGTAACATGGTTGTATGTAACACTGTTTGTTTAACAGATAAATAGATTGTATAAATTGAAACCATAACCATAAAAGTATATAATCCATTAACATGTAGTTTTGTTGTTTTTTCGGCCTCCAATATTAAAATACCTCGGCTTATCCTCACTATTCCTAACATCGCATCCCGCGTACGGCGGTAAGGTCCGTTGTAAGTACAATAGTTGAAGAGAGAAGTCGAGAACAGCTCCCGGCGAGTCCAGCTACCTCCAAGCCCTGAGGGGATCTTCCGTATCATCAGACTTGTACAACTATAGAACTTTGATTTGTTCATCTGTGTTGTTTCGCTTTGTACGGCCGGAAAATTACGTGCGTGTGGAAAGAATACGTAATTTATTTATCTAGTTTAGTTACGTAGTGTTACAGCATTCCATATCATGGTTAAACAAGCAGACGATTCACCTGGAAAGTGATACCGCCGCCTATTGCCACGACGGTGCCCTTGATGTCTAGAACGCCAAGGGCACAGCTAATGCGTTGACCATGTAGAGGTAAAGATATTATACCTAAGTATTAAGTGCCGGTAATTAAACTGAGTCTCCAATCCTTCGAACCGAAACACGGCGAACTGCTTCACGTTGGAAAATAGAAAGGAGGGTGGTAACAACGCAGACGATTTCGCACGTAGATCTACCACCTCCATGAGAATGAGTACTTATGTTGTGGTTGTTTGAGGTCTAAAGGTTGGGGTCTGGGTTAGATTATGTTGTCTAGTTGTAAAAACTTGGACCTCTTAAAGTCAAGAGTAAACAGGCATTTCTAAGCAAAAATAAGGCAAAATGATTGTGAATGCTGCCTCTTTCTTTTTGTTTAATAAGATTTATTTTCTACACAATTACTTATACTTGAGTTTGAAATTTTAAAACCTTTCCATCCCAGGGTGTAAACCTTCTCCTATTTTTTCCTATTCCTTGCCTCACTCATCCAGTCTTTTCCTGCAGTGTCCACGATGCTAAACGGTAGAGGTTAGGTTCGGTTGGTGCTGCCTATTTCTACCTACATAACAATGCAATCACAAATCATGAATTGTTTGACACGCATTTATATTTTTTGTATGAACAAGACGGTGAATGGTTTCATTGTACTGATTTGATATGAAATTAGGTTTACAAGTAGATAATGGTCATCGATCAAGTGTGTAATCAGGAGTGGGCGCAACATTGGTGTGTGTAGCGTGGTGACATGTTGCGTGGCGGCGCGTGGCGACATGTGACGCGGGTTTATTTATACGTAAGTTAGGGGATTTTTTATTTCTCTTCTTCAATCAAAGAATTGTGTGATCTCTTCTATAATAACACCGTTCAAAATAGTGTTTTACTACTCTAAAAGTTATTGGGAGACCAGCCACCTTAGACAAAAACCATTTTTGCAAGTGTTAATACCAACAGATAATAAAAATGGACTACAATGACATTTCGACGCGCTTGATGTACGTTATTGTATTGTAATTTCCATGCACTTTTGTTTTCTATAGGCGTTAACGCTTGCAGAAAATGGTTTTTGTCAGGCCTCGCCTTTCGTTATCGTATCGTATGTAGGTAATGCATAAATTTGCCTGTTAAATTTTCTAAGTATGTATATAATATATAGGTATGTATAGACTTCAAAGTCACGCACAACTTTCAAAGGAGAAAGGTTCTCTCAACTAAAATAAGAGGCAGTTCTACCTTATAACTTTACGTACCTATTTAGTTTTGGTTCTGTTTTCTATAAGCGCAGTTCACTCTCCAGTATAAAGACTTGAAACTATTAAAACCATTCTAAAAGCCCAGCAGTAAAATAACAGTACTAGACGTCTATGTAAAAGTTTCATCAAACTTTGCCTCGTGCTGCACACGTGTCGGTCACGTGTCGGACACGTGTCGTCGCCGCCGCTCCGCGCGGTCCCGCGGTTAATAAACCGCCAGCTAATCCCATCGTCTGTACCGCACACCCGCTGTAAATTACAACCTAGTGAAAGATTTAAAGTATTTAGATGTTTAGCATTTAAATCAAATTCAGCCCGTTGGGAATTCATGTTGGGGTTTGAGGGTTGTTTCGGATGTAGTTGAATCAAGATGCTATCAACGTTTGTGTTTTATTTGCTCAATTACATGGGTATTAGTTGTTGAAAAGCGAACGCTTAGCTATGTTGCAAGTATTTATACTATAAATTAAGTTATTTCTTGTTTTTTTTTTTTAGTAGTTTTTTTAATTTTTTTTGTTCATACAATGTCACGGAAAACGAAGTCAACGATTCACCTCATGGAGAATACCGCCTATTTATTTATTTATTAAAAAGGTACACAAACAGATAATAACCATGAAAAAATAGTATAATAAATTTAATATTGCAAGACTGACACGACGATGCCCCTGATGTCATGAAAAGCCAAGAGTAATGCCTATTCGTTGCCACTGTAGAGGTATACTGGATTCCCAATAATTCGAACCGAAACATGGTGAACTGCTTTACGAAAGAAATAAAGGAGGGTGGTATCGTCCACGTCGATCTCGCACATAGATCTACCACCAGTAAAATTATAAAACACTAGCTGACCCGGCAAACGTTGTT
Organism: Choreutis nemorana; assembly: GCA_949316135.1. Lineage (NCBI taxonomy): Eukaryota > Metazoa > Arthropoda > Insecta > Lepidoptera > Choreutidae > Choreutis > Choreutis nemorana. Next base: position 9,012,948 of record OX438615.1, on the reverse strand, counting down.
TTGCCACATAAATAATGGGTATGAAAAACCAATATTGGCTGATTCTTAGGCCTACTCAATATGCTCACAAAATTTCATGACTGATCAAGCCGTTTCTGAGGAGTACGGGAACGAACATTGTGACAGGAGAATTTCAGATATATAAGATTAATTATAGGCAAAATTTGTAAGCTGTATTGTGATAAAAATAAGAGAAACATACAGACTCGTAAAAGATTTCACAAGATGATTCATCGGACATCTCAAACCTTATATCATTAAGGAAAACAAAGCAAGGTATGTTGAAGTTGAACTGAAGATGTGCTTAATTTTGTACAAACTATACTAAAGTTTGTACAGTTTAAATTAAGTTGTACTAATAGTTGGTAAACATGTCATACCTTCGTACCCTCGCAGACTCCATCGTATCGTTAATTAATAAGACATATTCCTACAGGCTTACCTTTACTTGTAACAAACTGACTCAACTTATTGAAACATAATCATAGTAAGTTTAAATAAGTGCTTAGAGAAATTAAATTTATAGTGTAATGGGTTTAAGTTCTCCGTATGTCATTAATCTATTTCAGATGTTCTCAATCTTTTTGTGACATGAACATTTTGAAGGAGCCCTGCCTTCAAATTTATTCAACTGAAGTTATAAAGATGAAGAGATAGTGACGGTGATAAATATGAAGGCGTAATACTTAATGATCAATTGAATGATAAAAAGTGATGAAATTACTTGCAACATCATGCTGTTGGCCTCTGATACGGTATCCACTGTTACGTTTTGAGATTTTCTTTGAAGGTTGATTTTTTTTACGGAGCCCTAGAGGCTACGGAGCCCCGGGGTTCCATGGAGCATAGTTTGAGTATGGCTGATCAATACTAATATTATATAGAGGTAACGTTTGTGAGGAGATTATCTTCATAACTATTCCTTAATTTATGATGACCTTTGTGGCGCACTGGTACAAACAGGCGATTGCTACGCTTGAGGTTCTGGGTTCGAATCCTGACAGGGACACAACTATGTGTTTTTGCAAGATGTATTCTTTCTCAGACTGGTCTTCGATGTAGTACTCTTATCTATGTAGTATATCGTTGCTTAGTTCCTGTGACGCAAGTTCTTACGATACTTACTGCAGGGCTGAGTCAGTGTGTGTGTCGTGATGTAGTTTTTATTAATTTATTATGCATCCGATTTAACAAATTCTTTCACAGATATTTAGAATGGCTTACAGAATGGGCTTAGGTTATTTTTTATTAGCTATTAGATGCTGATGAAATCAATTCATTCTACCGAAGGATATGAATGTGTCATTCAAATAAATGTTATAAGTACATATATTTAGTTAAACTGAAGCTTTGTTAGTTTTTTAATATCATCGATATTTTAGGAAAAGTTTTAGATAACTGAGGTAAGAACTTATTTTCAGGGAAAAAAAAATTCCCCTGTCAGATTTAATTGCTGTTATTAGCTATCTATTTTGAAAAGTAACAAAAAGTTACTCAAAAAATATCACAACCCCAAAGATTTTGGTTCCTTCTGTGATAAATGTGAAGAAAATGAGTGGTCCCTTGTAATATAAGGTTCCGGTTTCTTGTTTGGTCACATTTGAAAGTTTTTTGCAGATTAAAGATGATTGAGTAATAACGCTTTCAGTTATGCAATTTCAAGGGCATAGGGTGAATAGACGGGGGAAGGGGGCAATTGAGCCATGCCCACTCCAGTATGGTCTAGTGCCCAAACCAGTACGTTGTCCAACCCAGTCGAAATTCTATGATGGACGCCAAAATACTGATAAATCATTGTTGATACAATAAACTTTATAATAAGTGTAAATTTATTTATAAATTTTGATACTAATCGCACCAACTAACTGACTTTATATTGAGTGTCGACTCCGCTTCATTGCATCTGCCATGGCATGTCAGAGGCCAGGCCCCCCTGAAAAATAACTGGGTACACCAACGGTCAAGGGGTAAAAAGAAACGAAAAACTTTTGTAACTGTTATGTATGCTTGTATGCGTGTCACTTATGTATTGTGTGTTCAAGTTATTAAAGATCAGTGTGCTAATAGCCGTCTCTGATTACACCCGTCTCACTAGCAAATATAATAGTACATATCTAGCAACGTTGCTTTATTGGTTTCATTAGCCATAAAAAGCATATATTATAGCTTCTTATTTAGTCTAACCACTTAATTAAAAAAAAACTGATTCTGTATGTAACACGCCAGACAAGTCAAGTCACAACATTATATGGCAACGTAGTTTTTATGAACATAATCTACCGATTTACCTGGTTAAGTTATAGTGAAATATCAAACAACCAAGATCTCAAAATACTCAAGGCAAGTTTTTTACTCAAATGGATTAAAAAAAAAAAACTTTTAAATCGTCAGTACTTACTCGTTTACTACCAAGCTGGGATTCGAACCCGGGGACCACGCGTTTCATCAAACTAAGGAATTGCAGTGTAAAAGTCAGTTATTTACTTCTTAGGCCGTTTCCTGATTTGTCGGTACCGGAGTCGGTTTTTAAGTAAAAGCGGTACCAAAAGCTACCTTAAAAATTTCTTTGGAGCGTTCCTGATTTGTGCGGTATTGACCCTGTACCGTGCTGACCGCACCAATCAAGAACGCTTCAAAACATAGCAGACATCCATAAACTTTACAGATCGCGTACACCAAAAACCCGATATTGTACCGACATATCAAGAAACGGCTTTAATCTTCAGGTTTTCAAGTAAAAAACCACTTGACTGTAAGATTGTAAGTAGGCATGTAACGTTAGTGGTCGGACGCCAGGTGGCGCGCACGTTAACATTTTACTGCCGCGGGAGAGAGCCTTGGATTATGATATAAAACATACAAATCAATGTAACTACCTAGGTATATATATCTGACCATAATAATAATAACCACATCACGACACACACATAGTCTCAGCCCTGCAGTAAGTATCGTAAGAACTTTTCACAGCAACTAAGCTCCGATATGATATAAACTAACACCAAGACACATTGACTCAGCCCTGCAATATGATTGAAGAATCTTGTTGCAAAGTAACGAGATGGTATAAACTACATAAATAAGAACAACCGGAACCTCTAGCGTAGCAGTCAGCTGTTTCTAAATTACACTATCATTATTAACATTTAAAATGATAACTTAGATCTCTTTATAATGAGATGAATAATTAATATGGATATGTTCGGGAAATATGTTGCCCTTTCAGACGTTATTGTTAACATCTGCACAAAGGGTTAAAAGGGCCGCTTGGAGTCGAATCTGATTATTTCCTGCTTATGTCAATCGATCTAATGTCAACATTTGCAATTCGCGTACTTATTTGACGCTTTTCTATGGCTATTCGTAAAATGGTCCCTAAAGGCGAATTGCTTTTACGTCAAATTTAAAAATGAAAGCTTTTAAGAATGCTTTAATCGACCTTTAACTCCAGGTGACATTGTTGTCAAATGTGGCTTGTTAATTAACCAGCTGACTGCGTTTGTTTATTTGTTAACTGTTTGTTTGTATTGCTTATTCAACATTAAAAATGATTTCTTTCACGGCCAAGCTTGGATTTATTTTCATGATCGCTCCGTTGTCGTTAAAATAATTTTGAGTTGATCCCTTTATGATTACTACAGTTATTTTGTATGATTATTTAAAAATTCCTCATCAATCCAAATATTTCATACATATTTGTAACTGCAGTCGCAAGTGGCAATCGAAGGTAAAACTCATGGTAGACATAATGCGGTGCAAGGTAACCTACATTACTTTGAAAAGTATTTAATTTTTATATCATAAAGAACTTATGAGAATTCATGATAAACTAATAAGTAAATAATTACGTTTAGACAATTGGCTAACATTAAAATTATTGTTGTATTGAATAATGGTTGTGATATTATAAATGTAAGTTTTTTATTTTCTTAATTTTTCAAGTTTCTTTTTCATCATAGCCATGTATTTCTATAACAATCCTGAGTTAACTATATTTAAAAAAAAAAAATATATGCACCTATATCATTAATCGCCTGAGTATCCTATATACTATAAGGTGGCGGGGTTACTTACTGTTGGGGAGGGGGGGTGAAGGTACAGCGGTTGGTTCAGGGAGGGGGAGTAAGGTTACGATCTGACCTATAACCCTGTGTTATGGTTTGTATTATTACATATCATACGTCGATACTGTGACACGCTGGAAGAGACAACATTGTGGTGACATTTTATTATGACAAATAGAATCGTTTGTGTACATCAATGTACTAGTTATTGATATTTATAACAGTTGGCCGCCCAATCTCATTAGCTTAGAGCCCACAGAATATTAAAAAACGAAGAAGTCTGACAAGAACAAAGTGGTAATAATAAGACAGCTTAACGAATTAACGTCGAATTAATATTTATATGCTATTTTACTAATGAATAAAAACTATGATAACTGAAAAACAAAATTTGACAGTAGTATTTAATTTCATATTCCAATTCAAATATAACACGTGTCATACGTATGTGTGTTTGTGCGTGTATGTCAACGAATGGTAGTATGTGTGTAACGAATTTTCATCTATTGAAAATTATATGAAAATATAAATTTTCTGCACTTATCCTAAATGTAAATTGTAATTTGTAAAAAAAAAATCATTCTACTTCCGTCCGTGCATTTTTTGTATAATTGCGGAGGTACCTACAAAGATTTTGTTTCAAAGTTATTAAAATTATGATAAAAACTAGTCTATGTTCACTCTAGTTATTCCTAAGCACACTCTGCTTAGGAATTACACAATTTTATTCATCATTCCATCATCAAGACACGTCAGGAGAAGTTCCATCCTTCCGTTGTGGATATTCCAACCACCCAGACTAAACGCTTAGAGAACTCTTTTATTATGCGCTCTGCAAAGGAGTGGAATTCTTTGCCTATCGAGGTGTTCCCTGATAAATATAACCCGGGGCTCTTGAAGGCAAGAGTCAATAGGCTTCTCCTGGGTACGAATGTTCCACCTAAGACTCCATCGCCGGTTAACATCAGGCGGGAATGAGGTCAAATGCTTTCCTAGTTCTAAATAAAAAATAATAAAACATTGAACTAAATTAAAACTTTACCCTCATTAATTAATATTTATATTTAATAGGATCCTCAACAGGAGATACAATATTTATTTTGGACGGAATTCCCATTATAATACAAGATAATTGTTCTCCCAATTACAGAGGAACACAACATTATCATATAGTGACATTGCTCAAATTATTACACGGTAAAATTAAATCCATTAAATTAAATGTAAATAATTAAAAAAAAAAAATTATTAATGCTACCTCTAGTACAGGTAATTTGTAAGTGTCGCATCCATGTGTACATATGTCATTGCAAAAGGTCATAAGTAACAGAGGTTGGATATTTATTCGTTCGGTTGGATTGTAGTTTTATGGAGGGCCGTAAATGCCCTTATTGGCCTGAATTTGAATATTACGATCCACACAGACCTGTTTGTGTAATGCGAAAATATATTTACTTGTAACCACCTCACATGAAAACAATATTTACATTTTATTTATAAAAGTTAACAAATCTTTATGATAATTTATAATTTTTCATAATAATAATAACCACATCACGACACACACATTGACTCAGCCCTGTAGTAAGTATCGTAAGAACTTGTGTCACAGGAACTAAGAAACGATATGGTATATACTAAATAGATAAGAATACTACATCCAAGACCGGTAAGCGAAACAATGAGTCTGGCAAATAACACAAAGTCCTGTCCCCGCCGGGATTCGAACCCGGAACCTCTAGCGTAGCAGTCGGCTGTTTATACCAATGCGCCACCGAGGTCGTCACCATAATACTAATTTCCCTTGAAAGATATATTAAATTATTTTTTATTTAAACTATAAATTGAAAACCATTAATTTTAAGTCTTGTTGATATAGGGTTATTAATTAGTAGCGACAAACAAATATACATGCACTTAGCTAAACTCAGATAAAAATCTATGAAATGAATATATATTTAAACAAAAACGGGAATTTACTACGGGAATAGGCTACGTTACTTCGTAGTATACTACGATTTACATTTCCATCATACAAATAAATAAATAAACCACATCTCGAAACACACAGTGCTCCAGCCCTGCAGTAAGTAAGAACTTATATCACAGGAATTAAGAAACAATATCGTACATACTACATACATAAGAATACAACATCCAATACCGGTGAGCGAGACAATGCGTCTTGCGAATAATGAATAAATAATTTATTTTACGAAAACAAGTAACAAATCACGATGCAGTTAAAAATTTGCCAACAAACTGCCAAGTAATATTCAAAAGCGATAAAATGAAATATTAAAAAAAACGCCTATAAATTCCTTCATCCCCTAATTTTAATACCGGTAGTCATTCGCAGCTTTTATATTAAAAAGCTTTCCTGTTCAAATGAAATACTTACGAGTAACACACTTGATTTTTACTTTTTTGATTGCCCTATCAAACTAAAAACAACTTAAACCTTTCCTGCTTAAAGTACATTTCGGGTTGTGATGTTATTAAAGAGGTAGGTTTCTTAAGGAGGTTCGATTCGTAGAGAATTCTTTTAATAAGTGCGATGATTTACGCGACGCCAAGTGCACGTGGCGCCCTCTACCCCCCACCTTTCCTTTAATTAGACTGAGAAAAATCCTCCATACTCCCAACTCGCGCCATCAGAGCTGGTGGAATTCATGGAGTCATCATTACTATGCGTTTGTGGTACACTTTCATGTGAAATTATGGTTAACAATTTATTTTCTATGGATAATTTACTCATGTAATTATGATTTGACATTCACGAAAAATGAACGAATTTTTATTTTGTTTATCAGATTACCTGACAAACATTCTACAACAAAAATTATTTGCTCATGTCATGTCACGCTGAAATTCGAAAATGTATAACCGAATTGAATGAATCTTTTACGCAGTTTGCACTAAAAGAGATGGTTTATTTTGTTAGTACTTTATAAATGTGTTTCGAGCATACTTAAGTAACCGTTTGCCACTAAAGTTATCAAAGATGGTAACCGTTCCTTGCTACCATAAATCATTTAAAACAAATAAAAATCGTGATTATAATCGTCAGACATCGTTTAATCTTTCGAGTGTTTTCCTGCATCATTCCTCTTTGATCTAGGATTCATGTTATCAACAAAATTATACAATAACAACAAAATAACCGGAACAACCCCTAGAATAGGCTTTCAAATCAAAACGAGCAGGTAAGATCAAAAACCACCCTCCAAGCGATGGTATTGCCAGTTCTAAATAAAAACATTGCTCCAAAATCATACCCATTTCCATTACAACCGTCGGAAAACAAACGTAAAAAAAACAAGTTAAGCAATTTGATTCTTATTTCGTTGTGTTAGGCTTGAATATTTTTTTTCTGGAATGTAAAAGACCTTGCAAAAATCATAGGTATAAGGAGGTCCGTGTGTGTGGCAACATTAAGGAGAATAAAATTTAAATACGGCAACATCGGCCGGAGCTATAAAAGACGGAATAATATAAAAAGAAATGGAATTAATATAGATATGGTATAGGTGATTCGGATCACCTGCCCTATGAGGAATTATATCAATATTTACAGCCATTTTTATTGGATCGGTATGAATAATTTTATCGTATTGTTTCTTGTAACCATTGAATATGAAACGTAGTTTACTTGACCATATTTGAAATTAACTGCTTTAAAACTAGTGCTCTATTTCAATACAATTTCAAAATGTCAAAGTGTTTTTTCTGGTTTTATTTGTACCATTTATGCCTTACAGACTTAATTGTTAACTCCAAGCCTATAGGCGCTTGCAACATGACAAGCATAACGCAGGTGTTCATTTGTAATAGTCGAGCTTATCGAGTTGAAGTAACACGAAGTAAAGGTTTGGCATTCCAATTGGCACAAATTTGATACAAGAACTTATGGTTATACTTTGAACAATTCAAAGTTACTATTGTTAGGTATTTATCATGTTATATGAAATACTTAAGCAAGTTTTAATTCGAATAAATATTCAGTAAACTACTTATAATACTATCCGTCGATTTAAAGTAACAGCTTTTTAAAAGTGTTAAAAAACTGTAATGTTAGATACTAAATCATTGTTTTTAAAAACAAAGAACAACAGTTTAAAGTTACAGGCTTTGCGCACTGAACAGCCACTACAATGTTTAAATCAATTAACGAACTTAAATTAAATGGTTGAGGATGGACAGTTTTTAATTTGGTGAAACTGCGTTTAACAAAGAAATGGAGATGGGATGAGGATGGGGGGTAATATTAGCCTCGATTTGATCCGGAATAAATTATACCCCCGTGATCGGGGCACATCGATAGATTGTAGGTACAGCGAGATCAAAAAACTATTTTTTGGTTAATGCAATTTTTCTGCTTTACGCGGAATTGATCTTGACTTTTGTAAGTTTTTTGGAATTTGGTTTCTATGTCCATATTTATAGTTCCTAAGCTAATAAGCAAACAAGCAGACGTTTCACCTCCTGGTAAGTGATACCGCCGCCTATTGACACGACGAAGCGTTTGTGCATTTTAACGCCAAGAGCACCGCCAGTGCGTTGCCGATGTAAAATTAAATATGCTTTACCTCTGGTTATTACACTGGCTCTCCAATCCTTCGAACCGAAACACAGCGAACTGCTTAAATAGAAAGACCTAGAAATATTTTAGGAATTAAATTAAAATGTATTGACGTAAGAGATTGAAAGATCCATGAATGTTTCAAACCTTACAAGTATTTTATGTACTTAAAGTAAAAAAGTAATATTCTGGCTTAATCAAGTAATCAATAGAAGGTAATTAATATAGACAAGTGACGTGTATGAGACCACCCTGTGCATAGCGTCGGATCTGGCCCATTCATTCGAGCATATTTTCATAAATGCAAACATTTAGAAAGAATTCTTTCCAAAGCTCATAAATATCTCCCACTTTTACTACTTCGACATCCAATCTGCCAATTCAATGTCAACCTTGGTCGTACCAACTCAAAGTTCTTTTTGAATGTGAAAATTCGAAATTTCATAAGCGAATTTTAAAACAAATTCGTTTGTTCGAATTAAAGATTAATTCTGATCTCCAATAAATATCGAGGGGAATTCTTTCGGGAGTCGACGCTTGTTTTTCTGATTCCATTTCGTAGATGAGGTGTTTTTTAGCGGCGATGACTTATACCGGCTGAACAAAGATTTACCGAGCTCTACACTTACCAATCGACACTTTGAAAAACCTAATTTAATTAGTCGAAGGGTTTTTACTTTTATCTTAATTAAGGTGTTTGTATAATGATTGTGTAATGAATTATAGTATTTTTAAGGTAAGTACATTTTTATATCGCACGAATTAGTTATGGACCAAAGTTTAACAAGATTCCTGATAAAGTTCTAATTGCCTTCAACAAATTTAAGAAATTTATTAAAGAAGTTCTTTTTTTTAAGATAGGGGGCAAACGATCTGACAGATCACCTGATGGAAAGTGAATACTGCCGCCCATGGATATTTGCAACACCAGAGTAGCTACAAAATGCGTTGCCGGCCTTTTGAATAAGAGTACGATCTCTTTTTGAAGGTCTGCTCTATCTGTCGGGAAATACCGCATGCGGCAACTCATTCCACAATTTTGTGGTGCGGGGCAGAAAGTTTCTGTTAAATAAAAAAGCGTCCTAATGAAAAAAGTGTATTATGAATTTGAAGATTATATTAATGATAAAAAGGCTTGGTTGCAAACAATACTAGTCTACCCTTAACTTAAATTCCTCTGACTTACTACAATAAGGACGTGGTAGCTCAGTTTGTTACGTGCCTTGGATAACCGACCGACCCAAGCCGACAGGTCGAGGGTTCGAGTCTCGTGTTGCCGTAAGTTGTAGCTGCCATGTTTCTCAATGTGCCCGGATAGTGGCGACAGATTCGCAACCTGTCACACTGGGACTCAACATAAACATGCTAAAAGCGGTGTGTAACACCTCTGCCTACCCCTCTCGAGGGATAACGGCGTGAGTTTATGTATGTATGTTTTACTATAATAAAACTCACTCCACACAAATATGTAAACTAGCTATTTATTGTCAGTAATAATTCATAAATTATTTAAATAAATGGTTCATTCAGTCATTTGGAATTTCTTATCTGTTCTTGACTAACTAACTTGATAGAGAGTGCTGTGATTTCGCTCTTTGCCTACTAGCCAGTAACTTTTTTATTTTCATTTTATACTCAGACTAAAACATGATAAACAATAAATTAGTTTAAAACAAGATCCGAACAGTTGGCAGTGCATGCATGCTGCTCATATAATTACTTGTTCTATGTGAGTAGCATATATGTTACGGGCTGGTATGGTAATTTTTTATGCCACTACAAGACGTAATTTATAAATAATTTCATTTTAATTCATATATTGTGACATGAGCTTCATCGCAGTCTCTCACCCTACACTGTAAGATGTAAGTATTAGTGGTTAAGTATAAAAAACATCTTAATTTCCTAAATTACAAAATCTGAGGTTTCTTGCTGGTATCCTCTCCAACATAAATTTTCGGAACCGGTGGTCTAGTCACTTTTAAGACAAAATAAAATTCATTTGACGAGTACTTTTTTTTTAAGTAAATGAAAAGTTATTATAATATTTTTGATTGTTCAGTACAAATTTTTAAATCCAAAATATTTTCAAAATTCAAGTCATTCATTCATTTATTTCATTGTTGTAAGGTATGCTTTTATTTTTTTTGTTTTGTTCGCATTCTAAATTCTAATTTGTTTTTATTATTATTTATTCATGTACAATCTCAGATATATTAGTTTATGTTTGTCTCGCTCTATATGTTGATTTTTAGTCTGTGGAAACTGTTTTTGGTTCATGTTTTGTCATAAACTTGTTTTTAATTAAGATCATAAAAGTGTAACTGTTTGTTTCCCTCAATTTAAAAATAATAATTAAAAAGTTATTTTGATTTTACACAGTTTATTTTGAACAGTATATGTATTAAATAATAAAAGGATTAGGAAGTAAATAAATGTATTCACATTAGTAATTACTATTATTACATTGTGTAAATATTAAGTGACACATGTCCATGACGTACGACTGGGAATATCTGAGTCAATACTCAATTTCAAATGAGTTCGAAAGTGTAAATCTAGAAAATGATTAAATATGCGGATTGGTTAACCACGGCAGCTAGAATAAAAGCAGTGTAGGGTAGCAGATTCAGTTCCTATCACCTACGAAAAAAGTTATGAAAAGAATCTTTCAAGAATATTTATCCTGGAAGATACACAAGCACACAATTCGATTACCTCGTATACTGTTTTCGACACAAACACCAGCTTCAATGGTCAGTTGCTGCTTCCTGTGATGTTAGATCTGTTACTTCGAATCATACTTTGAATAAAACCGAGAAAAGATACAAGAGATGACGATGTCGACAAAAATCAAAACAAAAAGAACAAAGATGAGCCCTACAGTTGACAATGAAATGGGATGATACCGTACCACCAAGACTGGGTGGCTGAAAGAAGTATTAAAAATATGAAAAATGAAAAAAACTATTGTAAATTATTGAAAAAAGCAACTACGGAGGTTTTTGCCGGCTTCTTCCCCGTAGATAGCATTTCAAACCGGTGGTAGATAAAAAATACGATTAAATGAAAAGATTTTAAATTTGAATTTTATATTTTCGTGGTAAAACCCTCATGATGAAAATCAGGCTGTAAATGAGATCGTCTAGAAAGTGATACGATTGATTTCGTTGGTCATAATTCTGACAGTTTCATGTAGTGTACAGCAGTCCTGATTTACAATCTGACAATCTGAGTTACTGCAATAGAACTATATAATAAGAATACTGAAATCTGCAACGTTAGAGACTCTCCAATGCAAGGAAGTTTGAATTGTGGGGTACATGCATTTTTCAAAAGGTCCAAAATTCGATTGTCTTGTGGCAAGAGAAACGAAGAGAAGACAACACTAGTCGATTTAAAACGGCGAGTGGAAATATGTTCAAGCCATGTCATGGTTAATTTAGTGGTTTTCTGAATGTTATAACAGATATAACTCTTAGCTCTGTGTCATTTTGCTCTTTGAGTCATCACGTAGGTATGTGTCGTGTATATTACTTTGTTATAAAATAAATTAATAAATGGTTAGTTTAAATAATGTACCTTATTTATAACGATTAACGAGAGACGGTCATAGTGAAGGCAATACAAGCGAAAACGCAAAAAAAAGTTCTATTCAGATTAATTTTTTCTGATAAATAATTTTTCGCATTACAACAAGCATTTGATCAATCCCGCCTGATCCCGCCTGATGAAGTCTTAGGTGGAATATGCCTACCCAGAAGCAGCCCATTCAATCTTGCCTTAAAATGAAAAATAAAATAAAGTACACCAGGATATGTTTATCAACAGTCGGATAGCATTTCACATAGATGTCCGTAAACGAGCGTATAATTTTTTTCAATATGCGCTCACTGCGAGATCGTCGTTTGCAGCATGATCTTACGTATCTGCACAAATGTATGAATGGAATTATTAAATGTGAGTCAATAACAGAGCAGATTTCCCTGACTGTGCCGATGAGAATACCTAGAATCCCTGTTTCTAGAACTTTTAGTCTGGCTCTCTGCAAAACAAACATGTTTAGCCACTCCCAAAGTTCCAAAGAATCTGTAGAGCGTACAATGAAACCAATGCCTCCGATCCGGACGTTGATATATTTTTTATTCACTGGTAAAATTTAAATTAACAATAATAAAATTTATGTCCAATTGAAACCAACAATCAAATTCCGTAAATAAATTAAATTTATCTGAGTGATGATACTAATGTCTGTTAATGTGTTTTTATTGTATTATTATTGATGTGTAATTTCTCTTAATTATTTGTTTCGATTTTATATTAGTTTGTTATTGTTGTAAATGTTGTGCTTGCCTTTAATTGGTATGCGTATATGTCCTGTGAAAAATAACTGTATTTATATAATTGTGATGCATGTACTGTTGGCTTGCCTTAATAACAATAATAAAAAAAAACTGTTAAAAAGCGACCTCGGTGGCGCAGTGGTATAAACAGCCGACTGCTACGCTATAGGTTCCGGGTTCGAATCCCGGCGGGGGCGTGACTTTGTGTTATTAGCAAGACGCATTGTTTTGCTTACCGGTCTTGGATGTTTTATCTATGCAGTATATACCCTATCGTTGCTTAGCACCTGCGATACAAGTTCTTACGATACTTAGTGCAGGGCTGAGTAAATCAATGTCGTGATGTGGTTATTATTATTATGAACACTTTTTTTATTCAAAATCACGGGCAAACAAGCAGATGCCTCACCTGATGGAAAGTGATACCGCCACCTATTGACACAACGATACCCTTGACGGGTAGAGAACTCCACTCCTTTGCAGTACGCATTATAAAATAATTCTCGAAGCGATTAATCCGAACATGCATACATACATGTTATTTAAGTATATTCATTTGAACGTTGTTATCATAGAGAAATTAGGACAGAATAAGGGTTGTATCGTAATAATAGTACAGTAAAGAGGGTGGGCTACGTGGAGCCATTAGCCGGAGGGTCCGTAATTATCACTAGTTAATGTCCGGAGTTTGTCCGGTGTCCGGTGCGGTGTCCGGGCGGACACTTGTTTACGTCCGGGTCAAACTTACAACTACAACCGGTTCATTAGCGCCGGTGATTAAGGTACCGGCATGAATGAGGCCTTTTAATTGTATGAAAATAGATTTTGCGGAGTTTTATCGCTCGGAATGAAGATTTTTTTTTAGACGGCTCTCCCGATGGAAAGTCATACCGCCGCCTGATACGACGATACCCTTAACGTCCAGAACGCTAAGAGCACCGCCGTGCGTTGCCCATGTATAGGTAAAGATGTTATACCTCTCGTGCCGGTAATTACACTGGCCCTCCGATCCTTCAAACCGAAATACAGCGAACTTCTTCACGTTGTAAATAGTAAGGAGGGTGGTACCAACGCAGACGATCTCGTACATAGATCTACCACCACAAATCTCTCTTTATTAACTCTATTAACATCCTGTTTATATCTTGAGTTAGTTCATATAAGTAAACGAGGTTCTCATTCTGCTATATTTATGGTTTATCAGTTTTTATTTTATTTTATTAGGATTTTATCTACAGGCATGACAATCCCACAGTATCTACCCTTCTTAAATACATTAGTAGTCAGAATAAATGCACATCATTAGTTACAAAAGCATAAACAAATTTCTGAACATGGATTAATGTTTAAATAAAAAATACAAAACTTAAATTACAAATAAATAAAAAATCCGTCTAATCATATTCATCATATCAATCGAATGAGTACATTTGATTGTTTATCCCCACTTTGAATCCCCATTACTTTTCAATTAGGGAACCGATATCGATCAAGTATCGATAAACACGCTCGAATAAGTAACCTTTCAAACGAAAAAAACTTCATCAAAATCGCTCCATTCGTTCGAGAGATATGACGCCACTTACAGACACACAGACTCACATAGACAGTACCGTCAAAATTATAACACCCGTCTTTTTGCGTCGGGTGTTAAAAATAGTAGTAGTTAATAGTAAGACCTGTACCTTATTAGGAATCTGAAGATATATAGTTTCGGGATTACAAAGAGGTTACAACTCAAAGTTATCTAACAACGCCCCTAGCGGTGAAACAAGGAACTAATCATATTTTACAACGAAATTTATTTTTATTATTAATAAACAAATTAATCACTAACCGTGCGTCCATTAAAATTTAAGATATCAATAATTAAATTAATGTTTGCGTTTTTCTAATTTATCACAAAAGACTTGATTTTCTCAAGTTAATCATAGTAATGCGGCATGATGTCCCCGGTGTTGCAAGCGATCTTAGGCATGACTGCTTGCCATCAGGTGAACCGTATGCTTGTTTGCCACCAGTAACTTAAAATTCCTGTCACTTTATTTCTTTAGTTAGAAAAATTAAATCGGTTTATGTGATCTAATAAATGAAAGAGTTATCTTACCTACACTCGGCCATGGATCATGCTAACCTGTTTGGAGTTACCGTTCTTAAGGTGTACAGCATAAGGATTGATATCGCACTTGTTATGTGAAGCTTCCTGTGTGGCCGACTGTACATGAGAGGTCACACTCCCGGACATAAATCTAAGGCGTCGGGCACATTAGCGAAAGGACCGCAGCGTCAGTCCCCCGCCACTTAACACTTGGCGCCACCTATATGACAATTATAGCTATATAATAAACATCGGCGTTAATGTGGATAAAAGATATCGTTTGTAAAATAGTTTAGTCGTTTTTAAGATTGTATTATTTGTTTTTTTTATTAATTTCATTGTACAGACGGCAACACATGAAGCTTCGCATAGTGAACCTGCTATACGACTTATGAACGGTAACTCCAAACAGGTTACCTTGACCCATGGCCGTGTGGACATAAAACATTTATTATCATTGTATTCTGATTAAATTGTTTTATGACTAATTAATTAATTTAGAAAGCTTTTAATTAGTAATGATTCAATTTAATGTAACATAAACGCTAGGAACATACATTTGTGCTATAATTGTAAAGCAAATAAAATTATTTTTTAAGTTACTTACAAACTTACTTTTTATATTTTTACTAACCCGCTTCCCCATCATGATATCTCATCTCATCATCCCTTCCATGTAATCGTACTTACAACTAACTTAAATAAAAACAGTTCTATATTGCTAAATGGTGGCGTAAATCAACCAAACACATAAGTTTCGGCTCTCAAAAAGAACTCATGTATAATAAAATCCCCTAAAATGGGTTACATTTGGTGAAGTACTCGTAGGTAGGGGTAGAAGGAGGGGGAGGGGTTAAATTAGCAAATATTCTAACTGGCTGAGACAAGGATATGTGTCCGGGAGTTAAAAGCCAATCGCATAGAACTAACAAACTTTACAACTGGCACATAATTTTGCTCTTTTTAATTACTTGTAAACTAGTATATACCTCATTTGTAAATGTTATTTTATTATATAAGTAAATCCTTGCACGAACTAATATAATAGACAAAAATAATACGTTAGCCTTCAGTCAGTCTTTTTTAATTCCGAAATTTTAAATTTTTAAATCGTCATCTTTTATACTACTCGTACCACCGGTTCGAAACGCTATTTCTACGGGGAACAATCCGGCGAGAAACCTCCGTACGTGTTTAATCACAATAATTAGAAACAATACATACATTTTTTAACAATTTGTAAATAAAATACGGTTTTCTAATTATAAACGTATTTTTTTTACAAATTTAACTTTTTAAACCAATCTTATTATAATTTTTAAGTCGATGACTTTAAGTCTGTATTCTAAAATAAAAATAATAAATAACATGAAATACAATGGAGGTTAAGAACTAGAATGCCCTCTCTGTAAAAAGCGTAATAAGGTAGGCTCTGCTTCTTTCCTTGGTATTACAATTGATAAACATTGTACCTGGAAAGACCACATTGACCAGCTATGCTCTAAACTCGATAGGTACAGTTTCGTTCTATATACCTTACAAAACAAGGTTTCAGAGACTTGTGCAATGAATGCGTTACATGGCTATGTAATGTCCATTATGAGGTACGGCCTTATTATGTGGGGAAATTCGGTGGATGCCATACGGGTATTTAAAATACAAAAAACATGCCTCAGATCTGTCTGCAGTGCACACTTTTTGGATAGCTCAAAAGATGTAGAAATTATAAACTGGTTGACAAAGTTTAGTGCTTGCAAAACTACCGTCAAGATGGTCACTGTTTTCTATGACACTTTAGGTTTTATTATTGAACAACGTGTGCCTAAGAATAAGGTTTGGAGAAGGGACAATCCACCGTGGTTTAAGAAGCAACTGTCAAAAATGTTATCCGAGAAAGAAAGGGCAAGGATTAAGTTTAGAAGGTACAAAAATCCCAGGGACAGGATTGAGTTTGAACTTTTACGTGTCAGGTGCAAAAGACTTATTAGAGGTTGCCATCAGATGTACAAAAGTAAAATTGAACATGCCATAGCTAAAACAGCAAAGCTTTTTGGCGATACATACGAGACAAACGCGAGAGCTCCTCTTTAATCCCCTGTAATATGTCACTCGATGATGTTACCGCTTCTGACGGCTCGGACATAGCCAATTTATTTGCAAAACACTTTTCCTCAGTATACACGGAAGACACCTTGCAGCAAAGCCCAATATCTCTAGTTCACCAAGATACTCTTAATGGTAATGTAAAATTTTCTGCTCAGGAAGTTCTCTATAAACTTAGGAGTCTAGATGATTCTAAGAGTCCTGGTCCAGATCGAATATCCACAATGTTTTATAAGAAACTCGCAAAAACACTGGCTTTTCCAGTCTCAACCATTTTTAATCACTCTTTGGCAAAAGGAACTTTTCCTTTAGTTTGGAAAAATACTAGGATAGTACCCATTTTTAAAAAAGGAGACCAGTCTAATGTCAAAAACTATAGGCCAATCGCAATTTTGTCCTGTCCAGCTAAGATTTTTGAGTCACTCCTCTGTCCGTCTATTACTAAGCACTTGGATAAATACCTTACTCCGTGCCAGCACGGTTTTAGAAATGGTTATTCCATTTAAACAAATTTGACGTGCTACATCTCCGACCTTGCTAAAGAAATCGACCAGAGTAAACAAACTGATGCTGTCTACACAGACTTCAGCAGTGCCTTCGACAAGGTAAGTCATTCTCTCCTTTTGCGGAAGCTGGATACGTTTGGAGTACTCTTCTATCCTGGTTTAAGTGTTATCTGGACCGAAGACCTCAAACAGTAGTCGTTAATGGTTATGAGTCTCGTGTTTACCTGGCCAAATCTGGTGTACCTCAGGGATCACATTTGTGACCTCTTCTTTTCTTGGCTTATATAAACGATATCTCTGCGGAAATTCGCCACTGCAAATATTCACTATTTGCCGATGATCTCAAGCTATACCGCACAATAGAAACATATAATGATGTTAATTTAATTCAAGACGATTTGGAGAATGTAAATAAGTGGTGCCAAACCAATAATATGACTCTTAATGCAGCAAAGTGCATGTTTGTGCGATTTACTCGCAAAAAATGCCCTGTTGAATCATCATACTGCGTTGGTGGTGAGAAACTTAAGGAGGAGTCAGTGGTACGTGACCTCAGCATAAATTTAGACAGCAAACTTAAACTTGACACTCACATTAATGCAGTTGCCGACAAGTCTTTTAAATTGCTGGGATTCCTGAGAAGAAACACGAAATGTTTTTCTGTACAAACCAAAATTACTTTGTACAACGCAATCGTAAGAAGTCAGCTAGAGTTCGCTTGTGTTGCTTGGAATCCAACATATGCAGTACACTCGCAACGCTTAGAGTCACTCCAGCGAGTATTTACTAGACATCTAGCATTTGTCTCGGATAGCATTTCACACAGTTGTCCGTACAACGAGCGTTTAAATTTTTTCAATATGCATTCGCTGCGAGATCGTCGTTTGCAGCATGATCTTACGTATCTGCACAAATGTGTGAATGGAATTATTAAATGTGAGTCAATAACAGTATTATTTTTTGTAAGTAAGACAAAGGGCCGATTCGGCCGATTCCGTGAATCGGCCCGATTTTACCAGCGTTCAAATGATATGTTAGCTGATTACTTTCAAGTTGGCCACCCTCAAGAACCCTGTAAACTTGAAAATGTTTATCAATCATAATTTTTGTGAGGACATGGTAACTCAGTTTGTTACGTACCTAGGTTAACCGACCGACCCGACCTGATAGGGCGAGGGTTCGAATCTTGTAAGCTGCAGCTGCCACATTCCTCATTGTGCCCGAATAGTGGCGACAGATTCGCAACCTGTCACACTGGGATTCAACATAAACATGCGAAATGCGGTGTGTGACACCCCTGTATACCTCTCTCGAGGGATTAGTTACGGCGTTTATGTATGTTTGTATGTGGATGTGTGCACATAATTTTTCCAATAGTCTCTTATCAATTTATTGTTACATTTGTAGTTTTTTTTTCAATGAAGGTGCCATATTGAATCCATTCTATGATTATAAAGTTCTATGGCAAGAGTGTAAACGCGTCGATCTTCGGTACGCACTAATTGTAATTTACGACGTTTTAGCCGCGCGTTCGGGCCGCTCGTCTGCTCGGCGCCTGCTTGCGGTCCACTCCTCGCCACGATTTATTGCACCAGTGCGTGCTACGCTGTGGTTGCACTTACTTAAAACTTGCTATTGAATAAGAATTGCATTTGTCACTACTTCTACAGATTTATATATGAAACTAGCGACCAGCCCCGACTTCGCACGAATATTATGTGTGTGATATATATATATATACCTTTCTCTTGAATCACTCTATCTATTTTAAAACCACATCTAAATCCGTTGCCTTGTTTTAAATATCTAAGCATTCATAGGGATAGACAGCGGGTTAGCGACTTTGTTTTATACTATGTAGTGAAGAAATGAATGGAACTGTGGTTTCGGAATCGATATTAAATAAGGACATTTAAACATTAGAAGCATATACTTAGTTATCTATTTTTAGGATTCCGTACCGAAATGGTAATAAATTTGACCCTATTACTAAGACTTCGCTGTCAGTTCGTCCATCCGTCTATCAGCGGGCTGTATCTCAAGAACCATAGCAGCTAGAGACTTGATATTCTCATAGAATGTCTATTTCCGTTGCTGCTAAAACAACAAACAGTAAAAACATAAATAAATTAAAAATTAAAGGATGCTCCCACACAAGAAACAAGAAACGTGATTTCTTCGATATTTTTGGTTTGCTTTTGTTTCCTTTATGAAATTATCCAAAAAGTATTTTATTTATTTATTTTGCTACACCAACAGCATACATATCAAAACATTTAAATATGGACAGTCACAATGTTACAACTACATATATATGCCAATTATAGGTATACACAACATTCATAAAAAAATACACATAACAATACTATAACACAAGACAACATAAACAAATACGAGAACCCTTAAATTTGAAACAAGGTAGAGAATAAAGAAAAATATATAATTAATTAGATACAAGGAACTAAGCCGCAGCTATTGCATGAAGCAGTGCAAGCCTAAATGCTCCTGGTTTCTACTAAAAAAATATCAAGGTCACAATGAATATTGTATTGACGACACATTGTAATTAGTGGATCATTATGTCCCAAATTGGTCCTGCGATACTGACAGTAAAATATTTGCTTTAGAGGTTGCCTTGGCAAATTGCATGGAATACTTAGTCGTATTTCATTTAGGATACTGCTACACTTTAAGTTACCGTTAATAATTTTGTACGAGAATGTGACATCGCGTACCTTGCGTGGATGGCGCAGTGATAACATTCTGAAAAGGACCAGACGCTGGTCATAATGGCAACGGTGACGGTACCGGTAAGTATATCGAGTTTAATCTTACAAAGTGGTACGTAACCATGAGTGATTCCGACTCACACTTGACCGGTTTTACAATAGCTTTGCTAGTAACCCTCGAAAATCATAGTAACTAAGTATACCGGACTCAAAGTGTTATTAATCCTGGTGTAATTGTTTTTACGTCATTTGGATGATTAAATACTCGTACAATTAACTTAATAAACATTGCAAAAAGGTACCTTGTAAACAAAGACAGGGAATCAACAGCAAAATGACATGCAACAGAATTCTCGAGTTGCAGCAAAATAATAAAACTCATTTTTTGTATTGGTAAAAGCATTAATTTAATAACAATGTGGCGTGATCTTCATTTCACTCTCCGCCGTGGAACTGTGACCGCTGCATCGTATTTTGTCACTTGACAGTTGAATTTTGGATCATCAGGAAAATACCTTAGCATTAGAAAATTTAAAGATACCTTGGTTGTTCAGTTTGTTACGTGCCTTGGTTAACCGACCGAACCGACCGAGGGTTCGAGTCTCGGGTTGCAGTACATTGTAGCTGCCATGTTCCTCGTTGTGCCCGGATAGTGGCGACAGATTCGCGACCTGTCACACTGGGACTCAACATAAACATGCGAAAAGAGGCGTGTAGCAAGCACGTCTACCAACCCCTGTCGAGGGATTAATTACGGCGTGAGTTTATGTCTGTATGTTATGTACAAAAATGCATGTAGCCCAAAGAGATCAAACTATTTTTATTGGAGTACCTTCGACGGTGGAGAGTCCATGCTTCAGTTATACTGCGATACCTACGCCAGTTGGTCTTTATTGGTGCGAATTGGTAAGGTTCCGGGTTCGAATCCCAGCGGGGGCGGAACTTTGTGTTATTTGCAAGACGTATTGTTTTGTTCACCGGTCTTGGAAGTAGTATTCTCATCTATGTAGTTAAACCATATCATTTCTTATTACACGAAATACAAGATTACATCTTAGTGCAGGGCTGAGTCAATGTGCGTGTCGTGATGTGCGTGTCGTGATGTGGTTTATGATTATGATTATTATTTATTAATTATAATATATTTTTTTTTAAATTTTTGTCAAACTCTGTAGGAACTTTTTTTAATGTCTACGGAAAGTACAACAACCCTTGATCTAAGGGAAGGAATAATTAGTCCTCTTTGAATTATGTTAATATTGATAGCTTGTATGAAACAATTTTTATATATTTCGGAACGATTTATTAAAACAAAATTAATAAAAACTTCAAGAGAATTAATCCCGTTTTATGTGACTTGTTTTTTCAAAGTCTTATAAACCTGCACTTTGAAATTTTCGTAGTTATAAAAGTGATAATTTGCAAAAACGTAAACATTTGAGGCAGTTTTAAGAAACGGAAATATAAACCGTCAAAGTTTTTTAATAATAAAGTCGATGTTTATTGTCGGTTTGGAATTTATCGTTTTTAATTTGGTTTGTCGATACCTAATGGAGTGGAGGCAATCACTTGGTTCCGTACATTTATTTAATGTTAGGTGTTGTGCTGCAAGCAGGAGTCGTTGTAGGGTGGGGAAAACATCGATAAATCTGTTTCATTTTATCTCACGGTGTATAAGATACCAGATTTAGTTCATTGTATAATTCAGTTCACTTTTAGAATACAAATACTTTTGTATGTCAGAAAGATCATCATTTTAATTATTGTCTAATTAAAATTATAAATAAAGGAGAGCTGTTAAGTTAACGAATAAAAAGCATCAACTTTGTTTACGTTTTTAATCAGGTTTTTATTTTTCATACAAAAGAAGAGGATTTTTAATGAAAATAATAAAATATTAAATGTACTTTCCACATAAAGTGAAATAAATTAGATAACTCTTGAAGGTAGACTATATATAAGAATTTTGTTTTAATCGACACCGATATCAGCCAACACTATCGTCGCCACCTGACGCCGCTCGTGTAACTATTGCACCTACAACTTAACAACACTACTATACTATTAACTTAGTTCACTAACCTTTAAAAAAGCTACAATTCAATACGTTTTTGTACATACCGAAGTACTAGCTCGAGATGTAACATCTTTTCCTCTACATGAGCAACGCATTGGCAGTGTTCTTGGCGTTTTCAGATATCACAAGTATAGTTGTCAATAGGTGGTGGCGGTATCACATTCCATCAGGTGACGTTGTAAAAAATGTATATAATAGACATTAATAAATAAATACGTAATTGATTTTTGTCTCTTTCTGGAAAGATACTTCTGAGTATTATTCTGGAAGTTTCGATTTAAATTTTATTATTACAAATTTAAACTAGCTTGATACCCTTAATTGTTGATAGATGGCGGTAGTTATACCTACCTACTTATAAACAAATCTATAATCATTGCCATTTCATTACAAAAAATCTTTGAATATTCTAAAAAATATGCATTGAAAAATAGTTTAATTGACAAGGCATACTACTCTTTAAGAGAATTCTTCGATGACAAAGCTTTATAGTTTACTAGCGGCCCGTCCCGGCTTCGCACGGGCATTAAACATTACATTTAGATTTGTTACACACACATTCATAATAATAATATAACACACACATTATATCATTTTATTCTATCATCAATAGTTTTCGCAGCGTACGCGACGTAAGGAGTTTTTTGATATTTTTACACTTTATCGTAATTTAAGTAAGTATCCCCATTTTTTTTAAAATGAAATATAGCCTGTGTGACTCAGAAAAAAGGTAGCTTTCCAATCGTGAAAGAATTATTCAAATCTGTTCAGTAGTTTTGTTCACTATTCAATTCAAACAACAAACGAAAATCAAACCTTTCCTCTTAATAACACTGGTATAGATAACGTAACGTAACTTTACTAATATTAATGATTTGCTCACATATAAATATCATTATTGAAATATTAAATTGTAATTAATTATTAATATTTGCAAGCTTAATTATATAGCAAAATGTAGTGAAACATTGTACTATACTAAGATCAGTAAGGACCTACATTTAGCAAATAAATGAATTGAATTGATTTTAATTGACAAATTTATGAATTTAAAATTACTCTTACTACATACAAAAACAAAAACAAATAGTTTTTGTACGTCTTTGTCATTAAAATCTTAATTATTGTCATGGGATCAGTTACATGTTGACTCAGTACGTGCGAGCAGGTCATACCTAGTCAGGTCATAAATTCTGTCACATGTTTAATATAAAATAATTGAAACAAGTTTATTCATTATGTAACCATTTATATACCAAAATGAACTTAACAAAACATAGATTCTTATGACACTAAAGTTTATTCAAAATGACCTTCGTGATTTTGAATACAGGCCTTCAATCTGCGCGGCCAGTCGTCTGTCGCAGCACGAACGAGGTCCATGTCAATATCGGCGGCTGCCTTGATCAAGGATGTCTTGAGTGACTCCGAATTGGGATGAGGCTTTGAGCACGCCTTTTCCTCCAAGTGTTGCCATATCTTGTAATCTAACGGATTCAAATCTGGACTAGAGGAGGGCCAGTCTTCGTGCCGCATGAAGTCGATTTCACGCGCCGCCAGCCAGTCTTGTGTGCTCTTCGCTCTATGAGCTGGCGCCGAATCTTGTTGGAATACCCAGTGCCTGTTATTGAACATGGTATGAGAAACAGGTTCCACAAGGTTCGTCAGGACTGTATTTTGATACACAACTGCATTCTTTTTTACACCTTCCTCACAAAAATGTACCTCTGTTAAGCCCCAATAAGAAACTCCTAACCATACCATGAGCGAGGATGGAAAATGAACTCGTTGGACACGCGGAATACGGTTGCTCGCTTCTTCACTGCTGTGTGCGTACACCTCATCATTTTATTTGTTGTAGCTCTCTTCTACGGTAAAAATTTTTTCATCCGAAAAAAGAATTACCCGATAATTTTTTCCCCGTACCGCTTCAACAAAGCGCGGCATCTCTTCAGTCTCAGGTCCATTAGACGAGCATTCAAACGATGTCCGGTTTTTCTTCGATATGCCCGAAGCCCTAAGTGTTCATTTAACACCCTTTTCACCGTGGTTCTGCTTGACCCCATCTGAAGGGCCAAAAGTTTCTGCTTACGTTTGGGATTTCTTTGAATTCGCGCCTTCACAGCTTTTATCACTGCTGGAATACTAACAGACCGAGGGCGACCACTTCTTGACCTGTCATCTACACTAGAGTCTTCATTGTATCGTTTGATGGTACGGTAAACGAATCTTTTGGTAATATTCAAATTTTTCAGTATGTAAAAAATTTGAATTGGCGCGTAACTGCAACGATGCAACGCAATAACTGCAACACGGTCTTCTTTAAGCATCCACTCCATATTTAAAAATGAGTAATATTCTAAAAAGTACATATTTATATTTTTATGAACAATTCGAAGTTCAAATTCACTAAACTTTTTTGTGGCCAGCATTCTAAAAGAAAAGTTTTTACTGTGTGACAATACTTATGACCTGACTGTGTAAATATCAATTTAAATTACTTAATTAATTATTAAATACTTACCTTTTTTGTCGTTTGCAACTGTCGAGTAGCATACTAAGTAGGTAGTTCCAAAAAAAAAATTAATATTAAACAATATTTTAATGATTGCTACATTAATTTAAAAATATACAAACAGACTTCCCTCGAACAAGATAAACACAATCGAATTATTAACAAAATGTTTTCAAAACTCAAAGTAAATCGTCTGTAATAATAGAATTTCATACAAACGGCGAATTCGATTTAAGCTTATTGTTATACTACATTCATCGCTGCATTTGTTACAGGCTTAAACTGAAGTTGTATTTAAAACAGCAATGTATAGGGAAAATAAGGGCTTTTAATAAATCTAAGGGTGATACCCCAAATAATCGAATTACGGACCCTAAGGAAAACTATCCCGTTAAAGGGCATTCGGTTATTTAATTTTAGTTGATATTAAGCCGGTTCAATTGATTTAGTAGACATTTTGGGAGATTAAAATTTGACTGTTACGGCCATTATATTAATTTGCTGAGTTGTGAGTTTTGTTGTTGGTAATTGGATGAGTGTTTATGAGGCTGTTAATGTTGGAATATCTTATGTTTATTTAAAACTTAGTTTGGCCATTCAACGGCAAATCTGCAGACGGCTCACCTAAAGGTAAGTAATACCGTTGACTATTGACGCTAACAATGCTAACAGCGCCAATTTGTTGAACATGTCGAGGGCATGTTGAGCTTAGTTTAGGTACCTTTCTTAATAAGAATTTTTATACAACTGCGGTGGCAAACAAGCACGCGGCCCTGATGGTAAGCAGTCACCGTAGCCTATGGACGTTTGTAATGCAATGCCAGGGGCATCACGCGCTGGCGACCCAGTAAAAATCAATCTTTCTGATCCTGAAAATAGATAAGTTATGCTGATCCAGGAACCTATTCTATATAAACAGACACGTCACGTCTTACATTTTGTTTCCTTGTGGGAAAAAAACTGTCTAAATGAAGTAAGTTTTCTAAATAACGTTGATATTTTTTTTTTTACAATTTTGATTTTTTTCGCTGAGTTGAAAGAGTATGTTAATGAGGTATTAATGGGTGTGTTCATTTAGACTACAATTTGTGTCTAGTTGTAGCTTAATATCATTGTGTTTCGTTTCTGCTATTCGTTGAGTCTGATATTATTAGGATCGTAATATTGTTTCACAGCTTTTTTCGCATGTCATTAGATTTTTTGATGGGGTCTACACCTTCCCTAGGTACATAGCTATTTACGCGTATTCTATCATTATGGAATGGTAAAAATTTTGTTGCCTTGTAAGTTATCAGAACAGTGGAATTCGACCTTTTTTGTCGTAGACCGTAAGAAAATTGCAAAATATTGTTTCATTAAAAAATTAATGCATTTTATGGTGACAGAACTTGTAGTTAGCAATATATTTAATACATTTCATCAATATTTTAATAGGTTTTTTCGCAATTTAGCAAATTTTGGAGTGCGGGCCGGAGGTCGATGATCGCTGTTTTAGAATAAAGTGTGGATATTTTGAATAATTTGCAATATCCACCAATAGTGGGGGAAATACTGAATGAAATACTCCTATTCGCGCTTACTGGGGATATCACTACTTTTTTCCCGGTATCCACCCGCACCCGTGGTGGATACATTCTGATGTCTGATATAGCTTTCATTCATTCATTAATTTCATTCTAAGGGATGCTAATGGTCAATCATGCTCGATGTTATAATATAGGTAAGCATTGATAAAACCCGTTGTAAAAATACTTGACTTTATCAAATAATTAAATTAAAATAACGATCAAAGGAATTGTAATATTTATGATATGTTACTCTCATAAAAATCGTTACAGAAGCACTTGCGTACGGGCCATCGGAATGTGCAATGTGCATTCTGAGCGCTCGCAAAGATGGATGATAACAATATTGTTCAAAACATGCAGACTGTAAATTACCCTAGGACGTAAATTTGTGAAAGTTTCTCGTCGTGCCCGCACGTCCGCTCGCTGCCGTGTCTCAAATACGTCTGGAATCGCAACAAAAACACGTGGATCGAGACAAAGGGAGGGGCGGGAGGTTCCGGCCTCACCGACCAATCACAGTGCTTGAACCTTCTCCCCTCTCACCTCTCACGACACCCGTCTCTGTCCACCGCGATAGTCGATCTTTCATGTTTGGTGCTTGATATTTTTATTGCTATTTAAATTCAGCCCTCTCGAACATGCTAGAGTCTAGCGTTTTAAAAATTTTGCCAGACCTAAGTAATGTTACTATATTGCCTCAAAACCAGTTTCTAAGATAGCGGATCTTAAATCTGAATTTCAATAAATGTAATTAAAGTCGAAAAGTGTTTTGACTCGGCAGTAAAACCGCGCGTTCAAAGCCCCTAAACAGCTTGGATGTTGACTTTGTGACGGGTTTGTATAGAATTGGCTCAGCAAGTCAGCGCCGACAAAGGAAAGGTGTTAGCTAATTGACGAGATGAATGGCTCGGGGAGGAAGCGTTAGGGGTGGGGGCAGTTGCAGCGGGCGCACGGGCGGAAGCGATAGAGGACGGGACAAAATAACAAGTGCTGGTACTAGTGTCCAAACTCATCAATTTTTATAGATTATATAACCAGTTAAGTTAAGGCTTTATAGTTTAGTGACAAGAAAATAGATAAAACTATAATATACATAATAAAATGAGTGTATCACATCATAATCCATAGGTTTGATGCAAAATATTTAGGTACATAGATTTACTATGCATTGCTGTCTTACTATGCATTGCTGTCTTACTATGCATTGCTGTCTTACTATGCATTGCTGTCTTACTATGCATTGCTGTCTTACTATGCATTGCTGTCTTACTATGCATTGCTGTCTTACTATGCATTGCTGTCTTACTTACACGAATTGAATACCTACATAAAGTTTTATGAGTTTTTGTTATACATAAAATGCACTGTTTTTACAAGGCGTTATTAATTTAATCGCAATTTTAGTGTTTCACTACTCTTTCACTATTCATTTATTACAGCTTCATCGACATTATGGTTTATATTTTACACTAGCTGTTGGCCCGCAGCTTTGCTCACGCGGTTTTTTTATATTTCAGATTTTCTGCTATTCGGGACAGTGACAAATACAATAGAACAAAGATTATAGAAAAATTAATGAATTTATGATTTACTTGAAACGCCGTGAGTGACCCGTACCCTTATTCTCAAGTTACCAACCCCCTGCATTGTAACACATCCGGTGACTAACAATACCGACACGACCTCGACACGGGACCGATGCGATCAACCGACGATATTGTACTACGGTTTATTGTACCTATATATTATAATATTAATAAAAATAAATAAATTGTGGTTTTGTTTGTAACCATATATTATATATCTCTTGACGACTTTACAAATTTTGTTACTAGATATGAAGTTTTAAATTATCCAAATCGCTTTTAGGGGAAAGAAAAAATCATAAAATTACAGTTTTTTGGGATAAATGTCCCTATGGATAAAATTAGATTTTAAACGAGAAGAAGTTTGTTTCATTAATAAAAAAATAAAAAATTTGTTGCTCAAAATATAACTGTATAAAATTGGGTTAGTAATTTTAACTGAAATCCAGACTATTAAATAGGATTTCTGATTACTACACTTTCCTTATTTTAAATTCACAGGAAATCAAACCCGCCACCCTAACCTACGCTAACAAATTATAAGTTCTAAAAGGTAAAATCTATAATGATCGTATTTAAGTGAATTTATTGTTTGCTGTATAATAATAAAACTATTTTTAAACTCCCATCAATCAATTTCAAATTCCCTAAATACTGCCCTGAGTTAAACTATAAAAATATTTTACAAGGGGACGTATTAAGGGGTAGTTAATGACCGCAATTAAATAAAAAAGGATTTAGGAAGTCTATTGTGTTTTTAATTTGTGGTTTTTATAAATATGTACAATTATATATATATCTATATATATGTAATAGATCTATTAGTATTGAATTATTGGATTTAAGGTCTACCGGATGTAGTTTTTCATATAGGTTATTAATTAATCAGCCTTTTTGGTTTTTTTTTTTTATTAGAGAGGTTTTTAAAATTATAAAAAATTGTTATTGGTAATAAATTTAAATTTTTTGAGTAAGAAAAGGTGAAAAATTAAACCATTTTTACCCACTTAGCAAAGCCAAAGGAACGGGAAAGGGGGAACCTGTTTATTTGGAATATGGGAGTAAGTATTTATATTAAAACAAATGGAAGAAATAGGTTTTATGTAAAATGAATACCTATATACCCCTAGTTTTTTTTTTGATCTTGTTCCATAAATTAACACGAAAATTATCTATTAAATTACATAAACCATAAAAAAAACAGCGGGTTTTATTACATTTTAAAAGAAGCAAACGGACCATAGAACTGTAACGCGAACTCGCAAATGATGTACACAATAGCATGAGACTCTGAGGCAGATGTTATTGGCTTTAATAGTATGGGTGTAATATTTTCAACGGCCTCGAGTGTGCCGTACAAACGAGTGTCAATTAATAAAATATTTGTCACATAAATTACACACCGACAAATAGATCCTTCCGGCTCGCATCATAAAATAAACTGTCCCATTCTGTTTCCCTTATTATTCGCGACATAATAGTTTTTAGTGAGCCGAGGGGGCAGGGGGGGGGGGACAGCCGCGGCGGCAGGGGGGGAGGGGCACCGCAAAAACTGCACCCAGACTTAATTATAAAGAGACAAGAAGCGCCATTAAATAGCGATTCGTTAAATCTACGCTCTTGTGTTAACACCGCGCGTTCCCTGTCTTGCTCTAACCAGATACGGAGCAAACGAGGCAAATATGGTTATCTCGGTGTGGTTTGATAAGGGGCGGGGCCCGCGATATAAGGTTTAGATTGACTGGGCGTTCTCTATTCAGTGTTTTTTTGTAAGCTTTCGGAGCTTTTCATTTGGTGCCGGGTCGCGGTGGCGGACGGACGTCAGTGCGATGACAGTGGTGTTTTACTGACTGAGTGAATATATCGAAAATGTCAGAGTTGCGCGGTTCGCCTCCCCTGTCGCGAGGGATGTTGGAAAACGGGTTTGCACCATTAGCAGCTTTAAGCTCGTTAGCTGAAGCACCACCTCCCGCTCCGAACCCTCATGGGATTGATAACATTTTGTCCCGGCCAACGGTCGGGGCCAATGTGGGTGCGATGTTCACGCCAAGGTTGTCGTTGGCGGCCGCCGCTGCCGGGATGGCGCATTATCTACAGAACAAGCCGCTGTACTGGCCTGGCTTCCAAGGTCTGGTCTCCAACCCCATGGCGTGGAGGGAACGATTGCAATCAAGTAATTATTTTGTTTTTATTTATATTTTTTAAGAACGAGACTTGATCCTATCTATGTTACATGTAGGTATATCAATTTTAGGCATGAATGCAATACTCATCATTTTATTCAACTTTTTCTTAGGAATACACTTATATACCTTATGTAGGCATAAGATGCACATGAATAAGGCAATGGAATAGTATTGTACCTTATTTATACCTACGCAAAGCAATAGTGCGAAAAGAATAAATACTATTAAAAAATAAATTAGATTTTGATGTCTAATGAGGGAATGTTTTTTTCTTTAGTAAGGACCAGCAATGAGTCGTATTACGTGCTTAAGATTTGATAAACGATTTATACTTTTCACATTTAGGTACATATCATCGGCGATATGTGAAATGGAATGAATTGAATTGAAAGTATATTATTTTATATGAAACATTGTCCCCTAAACATTTTTGTTTGAGTCAAGTTTGAGATTTATCTTGTTTTATTTTCAATTCGATTATACTGTTCAAATATCCGAATCAGATACATACAATACAATAATAAATATTAAGAAATGTTTTGGTAGCAAAATAGGAATTAAACATATAAAAAGAAGTTTCAATTCAAAAAAATTTATATGAAAATCTTACGAACGGATAATCGAATAACTTCTCAAAGTCTTTCGCGGTGCTTTTGTACGACATTGAATATATTTAAATGATGTTAAATGACTTATTTAAAAGTAATTTTTAGTAATAGCTTTTACAATTACTCTTATATACCTACCTGTTTATTAAAAACTTGAAAAATATTTTTAAATAGCTGAATTAAACAAAAGACATCGACGCGATGATGAAGTTTTACTTCTTGAAATGTTTGAAAAACTAGTTTACATTTTTAAAGACAGTTATGTATTTATTTGACAGACAGACGTTAATTTTTTAATCATGTATATATGTTATGTACATATAGTATGGGCTAAAATATGTGAGATAAATGTTTAATTTATTAATTTTATATAAAATCAAAAGCCGCAAAATTAAAATGTTTAAGAAGGATGATATTATTTAAAATTATTTTCAATTAACACTAAGGTTGTTTCGATTTGAATCAGTTAATTATTATGTGTTACCTAATATTTTTAGTTAATTTAAAATTAAACATTAATATGTGCTGTTACAAGATTCTTTAAACCCGCTTATATTTTTACAACTCATTACAATAAAAGTCTTAATTAATAATTTAGTTACTAATAGACGATCAAAGTAGGTTTATGTATTCAAAGACAGTTATTAAAATTTTAAAGCAAATATGCGTTGACAATTTATTTAATTAAATCTTTTACAAATTTACTATTAATATAATCGTAACTTAATTATTAAATATATATATTTAAGTTAAATAAAAGCTGTATTTAATACAGAAGTAGTTATTTAAAACACCCATTTATATATTATGTACGAACATAAAATAACCTCCCTCTGAACCCATCCCCTATTTGATCGTTTCCGTCGGGTAACTTCCGTCGGCAACAACTTTGCGACGTCGGCGTTTGTACAAATTGTACACACGCAACATAGAACACGCGTATAACTTCCATTAATGTCTTATATATCTAATTCTCAGTCAAAGCGTTACTAGTTATGGAGGTAATTGAAAAGGGTAGTTTCGGAAATAAGACGTAATTTTAAATATCTATGGTCTTAATATTTTACTAATAAAATACTTGAAGGTACATTAAATTGATTTGATTTATTGGTTTTTAGATCAATTTTTTTGTTGAAAAAAAAAAGAAAATACCTTTTTTTTATCCTAATTGATAAAAGAAATAACTATTGCGTTGGAAAATTGTAAAAAAAGTGAATTTAAAATGCATAGGTTTTTTTCATATCACATCCAGATTCAAATTTTATACTGATTTTTTTTTTAGTTTTAGTAAACTTTTGTTGATGCAAGTAAAAAATATTGGAGCTACTTTTGCGTATTTTACTTTTTTAATGATTGTAGTGATTTAACGAATAGTCGTTCGCCCGGATGTTCGCCCGGATATTCGAGACCGGATATACAACCGATTTCTTGTTATATGCCTCGGTATTGTATCCGGTTTTCAGTTCACTATAATGACGGTTATGTATTGCACTAATTAGATTTTTTTAGTTATTTCGAGGTTTTCGTAACATTCACAAATTTAAAACATTAAATATTATTAATTCAAAGTCAAAGTTACATAATATTTTTAAATTGTTTTAAATTTTATGAAAAGCTGTATTATTAAAGATTACTCATACATTTTCATTACATGTAGGCCATTTTATAAAATTACAATAATTTTGATATCCAACATCCGGTAAGATTGTAAAATTCAGTGTAGATGGTCGAATAGTTTCCGGATATTCGTTTCATTTTTAATTCCATGTCTCCATACCAAAATCTATGTAATATATATATATATTTTTTATGATGACCCGAGGTATCCATAAAAGGAGAGTGCATTTCGCTCAGAGGTTGGGCATCGCTATACAGCGTGGAAATGCAGCCAGTGCTAAAGACACACTCCATTGTACATACCATTTTCATTAAGTTTCATAATGATATTATTACTTTACATTTAATGTATCTCTTTAAAACCTAAATACCTTTTAAAAATATATGAGCATTTTACAATTGTTATAAAATCCATTTATTCCTATAGTTAGTATTAAAAATATCATTCAATCAATTGTAAGCAATTTGAAGCACTTTTTCTCAACATATAATTAAAACAAAAATAAATGTTCGTACGTCGTTGTATTTGTGAAACGTTTCTTTTCTTTTTATCTAAGTAGACATGTCAGTCTCATTGTACCATAATCTTTTATTATACTAATATATTAAAAACCTTTATTGAAATAGATAACTCAATTTAATTAAAGCCATTTTGTTAAATAAAAGTTAATCTTCAGACTTCATTTTAATCAGAAAGCTTAAATATAGATTTAGATAAAGTCAGTGCTCGTCGATAATATGTGATATAATTAAATAACTAATACATGTACAAACATTGATATATAGATAAATCCTGTCACAATGCGTTGTTTGATAACAGCTATCGATAGCTTTGTAGGTAATAAACATAATGACCAAAAATATATTGTTACTAATAAAATAAATATTTCAAAATATTCCATGAAAGAGAGAACAAAACTATTAAAACAAATATATTTAAAATGTACATACTGAAAACATCGCTTGAGCTGTTACGTAAAATACTGTACGTCACTAGGTGCTGGACTCGCACTTGGGCGGTTATTCTGTTTTTTTTTTAAGTCAACCACTCGTTCCCGCCTGATGTTAAGCGGCGATAGAGTCTAAGGTGAAACATGCCTACCCAGGAGAAGCCTATTCAATTTTCCTTTAAAAAGCCCTAGGTTATATTAATCGTGGGAAACTTCGGCAGGCATAGAAAAATATTTATAATCACCACATCACGAGACACACATTAACTCAGTCCTACAGTAATATTAAAGAGTGTCGCAGGCGCTAAGCAACGATATGGTATAAACTACACAGTTAAGAATGCTACATCCAAGACCGGTAAGCGAAACAATGCGTCTTGCATAAATAACACAAAGTTCCGCCCCGTCGGAATTCGAAACCGGAACCTCTAGAGTAGCAGTCGGCTGTTTACACCACTGCGGTATCGAGGTCGTCGAATTCCACTCTTTTGATTAAACTAAGATTTACGAAAGGCAAGTAAATTTTTGTTGCGAGTGAGTAAGCTAACAGCTGATAATAAAATGTTTTATGATTGTTAAAAGATTCATTCCTTATTGTCTGTTTTGTCTAAAAGTATATATATAAATACAATATATAATATGTCCGTAACACGAGAAATGTTGCTCACAAAATTATTTTTACCGACTGTACGCACTGGCAGTTTTTTATTACAAAGTTAGTGTTTTCATCTGTCCCTTAACAATTGTTTCATGCTAGACATGCAAGTTAAATTATTTTTTGTTCTTATTATTAGCTATGTCTAGGTGCAAGATCGTCTGTGTTCGTACCACCCTCCTTTCTATTTCCGCCGAGACGCAGTTCGTGTTTAGAAGGATTGGAGAGCCAGTGTAATTACCGGCACTAGAGGTATAACCTATACCTCTGACTAGCTTTTAAATGTCTAAATTTTGTAACTCAATTTCTGTTTAAAGCAGAAGCGTATCTAAAGATTAAGCTTTGCCGCCCTATTTATTGACGTATAAAGTATTATATTAAAGAAAAAACCTGCAAAATGCCGCCCCTCTCTGCCTGCCGCCCCAGCCCATTGCTCCCTTGGCCCTTAGGTATACGCCCATGATCTAAAGAACTATGGAATACTTTTCTATAATTCTGATTCTATTTTACAAGTTTGCAACTTTAACTGTCAGATTTTTAATGACCTATAAATATCTGAAACTTACATAAAACCATATAATATAATTAATGTTATAATATAAGTAGGTGGTGTGAATTAGTCACGGTTAAGCGACTATTTTAATATAACCTGCTATTTTCTATGAAGAGGGCTTATCAACTGATAACAGTTCGTATGACGTTATAAATGATATCAAATAATAACATGTAATGAACGCTGATATCTTGTTGTTATATAATTGCTTTTTAATTATATTTCCCTTCTTAATTTTGTTTTAAGCCGGTTAAGTTTTTAAAGCATGAAATTTCGTGTGAATGTTTAAAAAGGGCAATTAACGACAAATTAGGATATAGGTATTATATGTAGAACATGTAAGTTGATTCAATAATACAGCTGTAAGCTTGTAGTTGCTTCAAATAAAAAAAAACTTCCATCTGTAGCTAATAATAATATAGTTAGATATTAAATTCAATTGATTTATTCATTTCATCTTAAAAAGTGACGACTTCCGTGGCGCAGTGGTGTAAACAGCCGACTGCTGCGCTGGTTCCGGGCTTTTTTCGCATTGTTTCGCTTACCGGTCTTGGATGTTGTATTCTTATCTATGTAGTATATACCATATCGTTGCTTAGCACCTGCGACACAAGTTCTTACGATACTTACTGCAGTGCTGAGTCAATGTGTGTGTCGTGATGTGGTTATTACTATTATTATTATTAGTAAAAGATATAACATCCAAAGTGCTTACGGGATTAATTTACCTTCCAGCAATTGATATGGAGAATATAATTATAAAAAATGAATACAAATGATCATCAGTAACTAACACTTTATTAATAAATAAATTTTAATGAAAACAAAGGGGAACCCGTTTACAGCCGCTAGTTGCAAACGGCTTAATATCCGTGAATCCGTGGCACCCAATAAAGGCTCCCTAACGGCTCACGAGCACTCGCATCCAAAAACACTAGATAATTATTAAAATCCCAAGCCCATCATCTGAAAACGTCCAGAATTTAATAATTAGAGGCGGAACGTTTGCATGCGGTAGCTCTGGCACCGAATTAACTGAGACACATTTTTTTAATTGCCACCCCCTTATGATTGCCACCCGGGGGCGGAGGGAAAGGGGGGGCAACCCATATGTTGCCGGAATTAAAATTTTAGTTCGGGATGCAGTGCGGGCATGCGGTTGTTTAAAAAGAGCAGCATATTCCCGGTTTTGTCCGATCCCGGGTTTGGACGCATGCATATGTGCTGGTCACGATAAACTTCTGCAATTTCAATGAATGGACTGATCGTTGAGTTTTAGCTTGAAATTGAGAGAGAATACTACATTTATTAACCTTTTACAAAGCATAGCGACAGTACAAGAAGAACATTAAGATGTAACATCAATTGACTATTTCGAATATTCTCTCAAATAATTTTCTTCAAGCTGCGTTTGGCCATGACAGCAGAATGAAATTTAAACAGTAGGGAAAATGCATGACTTTTTATTTATTTATACGTTAGATTTTCTCAAATATCTGATTTATAAACTCAGTTGTAACGCTTCGAAGTCATTGGTTAGACAAAGAGATCCGATATTAACAATGACGTCAAAGTACACAGTCGCCATTCTACTTCCATAAAAAAGGTTGTTCTGAGCGAGATAGATATATTAACTTTAATGGTTGTATCTCTTTGGTTTATTGTATAATTCTATTTCTGTTTTCACTGTAAATACGATGTTTCAACACAATTTACGATAAAATGATTGAATAATCAAATTAATCTTCATGCATACTCCCTAGTCTATAATGTGCACTGCTTTCCTTACAAATATAAATATATCACTCTAGATATTGTAGTAGATATGTCGATATCAAAACTTGTTTGAAAAATTTAAATAAGAGATCGATTTGAGGAGAGATAGAAAATGTCAGAGGAAAAAAATGTTTTGGTTTTGAAAATAAACAAGTTACGAATTGATAATCAATTATTTTTAATTTTGTAATTATTACAATATGTTCTCAAAGTTCTTTTTGATAAATTATTTACCAATGGCAGTTGATTTTGAATAATCAAACAAAGCTTTTCAAGTAATGACATTTACGTGTCTGTCATGAATTTAAATTAAACTATGAAAGGGTTGTTCGATTCACAACTCCACGTGACAACTCCCGCTGCAATCAATTAAATAAATCGTGCAATTCAATCTAATTAAATATGTAAATCAAACTTCTCTAAATTGTAATAAAGACAACTGTTTAACCACCGTGCTAATATCCTCTATAAAATAAAAAAATAATGTCATACCCAGCGAACCCTTTAACAGATGAATATTTAAAACAATTATAGAATTTTAACGCGTAAAAATCTGAATAGGAATTTTGGTGGAACATTCTCGATGGTAGCAAGTAATTATACTTTGCTAGCAATAAAGCCGGTCTCCGGAGGCTAATGAAATTAAATTAAAACATAACGTAATGCCGCGCCCGCAGCGGTAGCTGCCAGCCGCGAAAATACTAAAGCCTTTCGGGTTCCGATGACATGACACAAGCTTTAACATTATTTAATGACACAATGATTTTTTTTTTTTTGAAGATTTCTGTGGCGCAGTGGTGTAAACAGCCGACTGTGTGTTTGTGTTATTGGCAAGACGCATTGTTTCGCTTACCGGTCATGGATGTTGTATTCTCAACTGTGTACCATATCGTTGCTTAGTTCCTGTGAAACAAGTGCTTACGATACTCACTGCAGGGCTGAGTCAACGTGTGTCGTGATGTGGTTTATTATTATTTATTAATTTGACAATGACCAATTCCTTTAATAAAAATTTGCATGTCTAATGAGAAAGGGAAAACATGAGCACTATGTATTATTATTTAATAAAGAACTGGTAAAGATACAATATTTTTCAGCAAATAAATGATTGATTGATTGATTGACAACTTACCTTCTGATAGGCTAGGTATGGTTTAACTTAAAGTAAATTCATTCGATATTTTGTTGTGTTGTTTAAAAGGTATGTTACGGTTAAACCAACCCTCAATCTGTCTAGTGGCAGATTAAATAAAAATTGTGCTAATATTATTTTTATGATTGACGTTTAGGAAGATTTTATATTAGTTTATTAAACCAAACAAAAATCCATGTAAACAAACAAATGTTTACAAATCTAATAAATCAAGGTTCATGCTTTTTGCGTCAAGCATCGAATTCGTGCACTAATCTACATGAAATATCCATTTAATAAATTATATTTTGAACTAAAAATATATGGCAAATGCAAATATGACCAAATGTTAAATAGCCTTTTAATTCTTATGAGGATAGTAATAATATCGAAATCCGTTCAATATATTATGTTTATATTTTATATATATATATATATAATACTAATAATAACAATAAAAAATTAAATAAAAATAAAAACAGGTAGTTTGTAGGATAAGAGCATTGGCTCATATCCTACAAACTCAAAAAAAAAATGCATTGTTTCGAAAATTTTGAAAACATTTAAAATTTAATAATGAAATCTTCTAACAAACTAAAAAGTAGGATATAAATAAGTATCAGTTACTTAGTCATTGAAATAATTGTTTTTTAGTCGACTTTAAATATATAAAAGTCAATGTGCCTTTACATAATTCGCGTCCGGCGTTTTCCACGTCGTCCCGCCCACTCCCGGATGACTCCATCTTGGTTTTCACAATGGACGTCACAGCTCATGATACACAACTCCATAACCAACTTTAAAAAACGAGGCGGTATGTCAGCTTTTCAATTTTGAATATACTTTTAAACATTTTGGTCCTTTTTAAAGGTCGGCAACGTATCTGCTGACATCTTTTACCTGCAGTAGTCCATGGGAGTCGGTATCAATTACCATCAGGAGTGCCGTTTGCTTTCCGTTTGCGCTCTTTAAAAAAATAAACAAATAAATAAGACTTCTGTTAGAAATTTCTCATTCAATCTGTTAGTTATCGCTATTAGGAAGCAAACGCGAAAAAAAAAATATTTTTATTATATTTTTTTGTTATAATCTTAAAATAAAATTCGAGATAAATCGAGAGATCAAATACAAATAGATTATTCAATAAGTACAACACAATTCTTACAATACCAAACATACAAAGGGCTTCTATAACGCTCTGAGGACGTCTCTATGTTTCGCAAATAGCTTGTTTGTCCTACAAATGACAGTCGCTGTCCACCCCTACTCGGCACGTGCCCGCCGCGTGGACACACTCCACTCAATAGCTATCATGTCATTATTACATTTACGCAAACTAGTAACGGCATATTACACATCCAAAATATCGTTTTTAAAGTCAAATATGTGGAGCCTGGAAATGAAAAATTTGGGCTTAGGTGGGGATTATTGTAGCTAATCGTACGATAAGAATTACTTTAGTTATTCTCCCTAACATTAAATTCAGTCTAAGTTAAAAAAAAATACAATGTACAGTTATAACACACTAAATTGAAATCAAAAGTTTGAATGAGAATTAGGAATTGATTTCAAATTCAAATACTTTATTTGCAAATACGTGTTCATTAGATGTTCGGTTTAAAAATATAGTATCAACAATATTTCGTCTGTAACTCATGCTAATATTATATGATAACAATTAGACATTAATAAACATTATAATAAATAAACGGGCAGTCAAATAAACTAAATACATTGTCAGATGGTCATTGAAATATTCGTTGACGCCATAGTCAACTTTCCCGCACAAAAAAATCTAGAGTTTTGTTTATAAAACATATTTGTTATGTCGAGCATATTTTTTGGGTGCTGGTTGTACAGACTTGCTGCCATACTTAAAGCACTTTTACTATAGAGTTACTAATTCTACTCGTGAATAACAAAAACGATGTACCTAGTATTTTATTCATTTGACAAATAAATTTAATTTACAACGAAAACAACACGATCGTACTCCTATCGAGTTAACATCGATAGAAAGCTAACAGACGCCGCTACATTTTAATATAATACTGTTATCAGACTGACAGGTGTGTATCGTGTTGCGGCATGTGTCGCCGATAGCAGATACTGCGGCTTTGTCGACAAGTCTACCGCAACCCTTAGGAAATTTATTTAATCATTTATTTCTGATATAAATCATCCATATACAATTAACAATCATTTTGCTTAATTTTAACTATAATTATTAACATTCATTTTAACTTAATTCAAAAACAATATTTTACAAATAAAAAAATATAACCTTATAACAATAATTTACATGTAATACTCTTAATATAATCTAATTCTAAACGCCACAGAGCAAATCGTCATCATCGTATTGCGAGATTTTTCTGTAAATTCCGAAATCGGTTGGATAAGTAGGTAAGACTATTCAAGAAATGTAGTTGTAGTTGAAAGGAACAACACGACCTATTGATTCGATAGCAAAATTTTGTATTATAACCTTACTTAATATTGCATTGCATTGGGTCAACTCTGCTTTAAGTAATTTAAAGCAGCTGATGAAAAAAATATAAGAACCTCTTGATTGATGATTAAAGTTTCGCCGTTTAAAAAAAAAAGGCTTAGTTACCAGTAAAATTTTGTAGTAAAAATCTTTGGAAAGCTTTGGATGAGTTACTTCAGTCCCCTCGTGTGCGATCGGCCTAAGATTTGTGACTTCATATATTTTTTAAGGCCTCGGTAGTTGTGAAAAATGTTGATTAAGTTTATTGTGCTTTATATGGCATTGGATCGTTTGTTTCAATTATTATATAATTAAATTAAAAAGTAATTTAATTGAAAATAGATACTCGAGTAAAATTTTGTAAAAATATGTGAATGAAAACGTTGTGGCTTTTGTTCAAAAATATAATTCATGACTAAACATACCTAATAAACTATTAAAAAATTACGTGACACCATATCCTATGGTAAAAATGAAATAATTAAAAAAGCTAAAGAAACTTAAAACCATAGTCACCATACCTTTTTTCGATCAGTTAAAATTAAAAAGCTAATATTTCCATCAAAGAGAATAAACGTTACCACTGTAGCTGAAGGCTTAAAATCAAAACAACCCTGAAGAAGAAAAAGGCGAAATCCGAGCATGAAACAATCTGTAACACCCGTACTCCCCAGGGTACGCCCGTAATTAAGACTACGTATGTAACACACACAAGACATTATATTTCTTGTAATAATAATAACAGACGGGCAAACTTTCACACTCACTACATGACATGTAGCTCTTTATTCGGCACAAGAACACTTGCTGCGTAGAGTCATGAAGGTTTTAGATCGGGTGTCTTGTGATGCTTTGTAAAAGGTATTAGGTTATACTGTTTTATTTATACAGTCTTGTGTAGTGTAGTGTCGTGTACACACATCGACTCAGCCTTTTACTACGATATAATCTTGTATCGCAGGCGCTAAGCAACGATATGGTATAAACTCCATAGATAAGAATACAACAGCCAAGATTGGTAAGCGGAACAATGCGTCAAAACCTCAATTTATACAATACTAGCGACACGCCCCGGCCTCGCACGGAAATTATGCATGCATTATATACATATAACCTTCCTTTGAATCACTCTATCTATTTAAAAAAATGGCATCAAAATTCGTTGCGTAGTTTTAAAGATCTAAGCATACATCGGGACAGACAGCGGAAAGCGACTTTGTTTCATACTATATGTGACTACTTACTAATAAAACTAATTACCACACCAACAAAATTCTAGAAAATTAAAATAATTCATTTGACTTCTTCATTTAGTTACTAAAATATTATTCAATAAATTGTTTTGTCGTTTGGGAATCACTTCTATGTTTATTAAGCTCTAGAATACAAAACCTTGAGAAGCCTTTGGTAAATATAACAAAGTGAGGAGTTTCCACCGCGAATGCCCCACCTCTCCCCACTTTAGGGGAAGACGGGACAGGGCGGGGCGGGATGGGGTACAGGGGTAAATGGGGTAGGATTTATTTGTACATGATAGAGCGCAGATTTCCCGCGGCGTGGAATCAGTGTTGCCATTCCCTAACATCTTATACATGGTTTGAATTGGTTACACGATGTTGTATTTGATTGCGTTTGAATAGGTGTTGCCATGTTTAATAGGTAACTTGCAATGTGTTAATTGTTCCTTAATCAGATAGAATAGACTGGCAGCTGGTTGAAATAATTAATTTAAATAAAACAACGAATAAATTAATAATCTTTGCACAGAACGACGTTTCATAACAAGCTTAGGTCCGTAAGGTAGCTGGTACTGCAAACGTTCATAGGCTCCGGTGACTGCCTACCATCAGGCGGGCCGTATGCCTGTTTGTTATATCAGTGGGATATAAAAAGGTCACCAAATGTGGCTAACAAGTACGACCATATGGTCGTTGTAAGCAGCCAACTACTGTACTTTGTTAACTTGCATTAAAACGAAAGAGCTTGGAACAGTGAGTTTTGTCACAGAAGAGAGCAAAAGCTTAATTTTAAACAAATAATAAAAACAAGGTTAGGAATAAAATAAAAATCTACTCAGTAAATATGTATACGCTAAATCATCATTTTATCTTTTTAACAAGCTTTTTCAGTACCATGCTGTTTTAAAGATTAAAATCTTAAGACAATACTTATAAAAAAACATTTATATACACAACCTTAATGCGTGAACAAATTATTTTTATTAAAGCTCACTAAATAAGTGCGAGTAGTTAGACCAATTAACTCAAAAACCCTCAATTGAACGCCCTCCATACAAAACAATCTCGAAAGCCCTTAGATACCTTCATATAATGTGCAGTAAACGTAGGCTCTTAAACCGCCGCGTTTGTACCCACTCATCGATAAAGGGTGAGGCAAAGGGTAACAGAATATACAGATGGGGTACCCGAAAAAAGGTATATTGGCACATTAGTACGTACACTGTATATCACAAGCACAATCATCATTATGCTGTACAAGTTCAAATAAAAGTGTAATCAAAATCAAAAAAATTAAATCAAAAGTGTGGTCAAAATAAAACTTTGATATGTCTGTACAAGGTTAAAAACACATTCATAGC
This sequence comes from Choreutis nemorana, assembly GCA_949316135.1. Lineage (NCBI taxonomy): Eukaryota > Metazoa > Arthropoda > Insecta > Lepidoptera > Choreutidae > Choreutis > Choreutis nemorana. The sequence continues at coordinate 8,970,210 of OX438615.1, read as the reverse complement.
TAGTGACATTATTTAAAAATATTATTGACAATAGAGCTTTTAAAACTAGACTATGGCTACCATTCTTTATAATTTTCTGAATAATATTATTATATTGAAAAAAATAAACCGCCTTCAATGCTCTTCAATAATATTGAAGTGTACTGTCCAGCCTGCTTAAGGTCTCCAGGGATGTGGCCTGAACCAGATTTAACCATGGCTCTGTCTTCATTATGTGAGGGGAAATTGTTATTTGGTGTTTTATGCGTTAAGGTTTTCGCGAGATTCCCAACGAATTTTATTACCCAAGTTTAAATGGGCGGGAGATGTGAAAGACCCTTTAATTTGAACGCTTTACAGGGAGATGAAAATTAAATCAACGTACCTTTTTAGTGATACTCTGTGGATTTCGTTTGTAGTATACATTCTTATATTGGTTTTTATCTATGCTTACAATCTGTAAACATAGATTGAATGTTTATGCGTAATTAAATAATATATTCTCTATTATATAATGTGGTTGTTTTTAAAATAATAAGTAAGAGATTTGTTTATAAAATTTTTAATTTAAATATGTTTTTCTGTCTTTCCATCAAACAAGGAATGAGTGAGTATACCAAACATTTATTATAAAATGTAAATCATAAGCTTTAAAAAAGTGGCGTTTTTCTTATGATGATTTGTATTTTTTTCCGATTTTACGTAACGAACAAAATAATGAATTTTGGTTACGATGAAAATCACTCTGAAAAGTGTTTCCTTTAACCAAAATTTAAAATGTGGAGCTCAACAATTTTTCCTACTTAGCTTATCTTAATCAAAACATTTAATGTCTCCTAGATGTACTCTTTTAAGATGAAAAACAATATTAGAACTGTATTTATGTTTGTGTTATTTGTGTTGAATGTCCTGTTCTGCCGCGTAAATTTGCGGTTGGGAAATTGGCACTTAAAAAACGCGTAGAATTAATCTGCAATATAGCAGATAGTAGCAAAAAGATGTGCCGCCGTGCAAGTTTTTCTCATGTCATTCGGAGGCACGGAGCGTTGCATTATGCAGCCGACCGCAGATGCCGCGTTAATATTGTCCGGTCGCTGGCAACACAGCTAGAATATATTGAAACTTAGCCTGCCTTATTTAAATATCAAATGTCGGTTTAGAAATCGAAATTTATTAAAAAAATTCATGCAGGTTTTGTGGATGGCAATGCGAGAGTGATGCTTGAGGTGTTGCAAGCAGCTTCAGTTAAAACCTAATATTTGATAAGAAGGCCAAATGTGAAGGCAAAATTGTATTAAAATAAAATGAAAAACAAACTTTTTTTTATTGATAGGTTTATTTTATATATCAAAAATTATTTTTAAATTATATATAAAATTGTTACATTACATATTTTATTACAAAAGGGTATGTATATTCCCAATCCTTCGTTTACTTATGTATGGCGTTATTATTTGTGTGTGAACAGAAGTAAATAATGTTAAAATCATGCACATAATAATAAGGTACGAGTAACATATGGCCACTGATAATAAATTACCTATAAATTATGATAAGAAACACTAAAGCGTTGTATTTTAATTATAATAGCCCTTAAGACTAAGGACATAAGAGTTGAGTTGTTTTTTGTCAAATATTTCACATTCCTATGAGTTATATTTATAGCGATTACGCTTAAACCTTTCGTTGGTTTTTCGAGAAACTGAATATGATAATTATGTCTTATTTATGTGCCGACTGGAATTTTTTGATTTTATGTAGTGTATATAGGAACCTACTTTCAAACAAAACAAATCAGAATGCAGTTGATTATATTTTCAGGTCGTAACATAACTAGGATAAAAGTTTTTGAAATTAAATGTATTAGATTGACATTGACTCAGGCATTAAGCAATGATTTGTTTCTCTGTACGTTATTTTTTTTGTAATTATAGATCTTAATATTACCATAATTAAGGATGTAAAATTAAAAAAAAAAATTTAAAGTAATTAAAATGCCTATTAAAAATTTCCAATTTATGAGCTGTAACACTTTAGAATTAGCCACTCATACTTCAAGAATACGACGTAGAGTTTAGTCTAGAATAATAAATTTTAGGTTAATTTGAGAAGTTATCGGACACAAAATCAATTTTATCATGACATTAAGAGTACAGAAAAACATTCAAGTTTCAGCTAAATTAAGCATTAACATCAAAATACATTCAATAAAACTTTTGATTTTAAATTTATTTGATACTTTAATAACAATAACAATAACCACATCACAACACACATACACTCAGCCCTGCAGTATAATATTGTATCGCAGGCACCAAGCAACGATATTTTTCTTTGTAAGTTTACTTTATTTAAGCTTTACTTATTTTGATAAGCATTCGCGGCTATTTAATGGATAATGGCTTTAAAACTTTTGCGAAATAAGGTACAGAGCTTTTAGGAGCTTGACTGTGAACGATAGCTTTCTTTATACCTACAATTGCTTCGAAAGAAAAGACAGCCGTTATACTTCATTCGCCACTCTTATTATTAATAAATTAAAACAGAAGTTGTAAGTTTATGTGTGTGTGTGTGTGTTATTTCAATAAATCCACATCGTAATGTTTGTATGTATAACACACATACACACACTCACGCCATCGCAAAGGTATAGGAAGAAACAATGGTTCGCTATATATACATCTCTCGCTTCTTCCACATCCATGTATCTCCTCATTGAAATAGCATCTACATTAAAACCAATTGAATGACTCAAAACAATTGTAACTCAATTCAGTTGAAGCGGTCCCGTTACGAAATTGTTTTTCAGTATCGCAATAAAAGCCACATAAACCAAAACACTGGAGACATCAAATTCCATTGTTATATTTTTCATCGAATAAATGTTTTGATGAAGCGTCTGAACGTAAAACAATTTGATTAAAACACACCATTTTCAACTCTAAAAACAAAAGCATAGAGGCGTCTAACGGCAAGCCAGTGTTGTACAGTCACCGACAAAACCTCCCCAGAGAGTGGGGAGATGTGGAATGTGGGGAGAATTTTGGGGGGGGAAAATGGAAATAATAATAAAAACGTCGACGCGAACATGAGCGTCGGTTTGATTGTGAAAAAACATTATTTCAAACGAAAAGATGTTCCGTAAATAAAAACAATATAACTACAGAACATTTACCGAGGGATGATAAACAGTGCAGTTTGACTTTTTATTTAAAATAGTTAAAAAAACGCAGCTACGGAGGTTTCTCGCCGGATTCTCCCCGTAGAAATAGCGTTTCGAACCGGTGGTAGTATAAAAAGATGACCATTTAAAAGTACTTATATTCAGTCTATTTGAATAAAAAATATTTTGACTTTGACTTTGAATTTATTTCATGTGATCATGACATATTATTGACATTAGTGGCAAAGATGGTAAGACCTGTGAAAGAGATGTTGAGTTAACAGACATCCATCAAAGATACTCGTACAAGCATTACAGTTATTTAAAATAAGAATTTCTTAAAATAGCTTTGGCCCTCGACTTTGTCCGCGTAGATGTCGAAAATGGTGGTCTAATAATAACTTGACATTTATAATTACATTAGTGACAATTCACACTATATCTTTATAAATTATAGTCTATATGTTATTCCGATGAGTCTAATTAAAATCCATTCAGTAGTTTTTGCGTTAAAGAGTAACAAACATCCGTACATGCTTACAAAAGGTTATAATATATAGAAGGGTTGTATATATGTTTACAAGACAGGGGTCCTCAAGTACCTAAGGTTGTCTAAATGCCATGCGCAACATGCTTGTGTGTCGGACACCAACCACCGCCACATTTTCATATAAATCAGTTCCCAGACGAATGTGTGCATGTCTCTAACCTTATAGAGTTTTAATGTACAGTACTTGTACTGCTATAGGTATATTTATTAATGTGTTCAATACCAAATAACTACCTGAGCTTTCCTTACGGCGTGAAATGTGTACCTCAAGTGTGAGTCAGATTCGAACATTAAGGGTTCCGTATCATGTTATGAGATTAAACATTTTATAATTTTTAGATAGTTTCGTAAGAGAAACAAAACAAGTCGAAAAAATCACGTTTTTTTTATGAGGACCACCATTAATTTATAATTTATTTATGCTTTGAGTATCTGTTGTTATAGCTGCCACAGAAATAGACATTTTGTCAAAATTTTATTAGTTTAACTATTATGGTTCATACAATACAATCCACTGACAGACAGACGGACAGCGGAAGCATAGTAATAGGGTACCGTTTTTTACCTTTCGGTTACGGAACCCTAAAAAAAAGTAGATAAATATATACAAACAAACGCATTTGTATAATTAAAATAATAGGTAGGTAATTATAATTGTCGTTGCGATCGGAATCGCAAATGTGATTCGAATGAGATGCCATTATTGATACTGGCCGTTAATTTATCGACTCTTGATGCATTTGGTACATCTCTATCATGATAAATTGTCCTGAGAGAATCAATTAGTTTTGTGACACCATTTAGCATTGTTTACTCATTCAAAAGTTTAAAAACCGATTGATCACATTTTTTTAAAGAGTGTATTTATTAAGTGTATAAGTGTTGGTGTATCAAAATAAATAAAATAAAATAAAAAAGTGTATAATTAGGATTAATTGTCAGTTTTAATTTGTAAAAACATTAAGTTACAAATTTAATTTAATTTAATTCGTTTGTTCACTTTCACCCCCCCATAACTTTTAAATTGGGGAACCGATATCAATCAGCTAACAACACGCTCGATTATGTCACCTTTCGAACAAAAAAAAACTCAATCGAAATAGCTTTATTAGTTAGAGAGTTATGATGCCGCAGACAGACACACAGGCAGACATGTCAAACTTACTTTGCGTCGGGCGTTAAAACAGAATAGCAGTGATTACAAGATCAGTCATCTTTTTTTTGTGTTTGTCTATTTAACAATAGTAAAGAGAAGAAAAACAATAGTAAAAAGAAGTCAAGAAAAAGTCTTGAAATTGTTTTAATTATTATTTTACAAAATCTCTAATGGGTATTAAAACTATCTCTACACATAAATAACAATTTAATTGTACAATATTTTAAAAAAAGCATGTCGAAGTAGACCTATGCACGGTACATGTGAAATAAAACGTTCTAATGTCTAACAGTCTATTACTTTGGCAAATATATGAAACGGTAGAACCGATTTCGTCAGGGCTTACACTGGAAGATAGTGGATGTTATAGGAAGTAGGTAACTTTACCACTGGCTTCTTTTTAACGATGACTTAACAGCCCCGTGCACAACATAACATTGTACATTCTATTGTTCCAGTGAGCAACGGCGCTTTAAGCGCGTGCGCCGGCCAAGGCGGGCTCGACAAGGACGGTAAGAAGAAACACACAAGGCCAACGTTCAGTGGACAGCAAATATTCGCGCTGGAGAAAACATTCGAGCAGACCAAGTACCTGGCTGGTCCTGAAAGAGCCAAGCTTGCGTACGCGCTTGGAATGACCGAGTCACAAGTGAAGGTAAGTTCTCTCTAATTTAATTAAGGCTACCAATGGACCTTTATTTATTTAGGGACGTCTACAGCAATTACATTACGCAAACATATAAACATCACATATTATAAACAGAAACTGATGTACATGCCTATAACAGACGAACACAACATTTACAAAGGTTACACACATATACTAAAATAAAAACAGGTCACAAAGAAAAATAACATTGGTTTAAATTAAAACGTTACACTAAAGAAAGCAAAAAAATAAATATAGGAATTGAAATCTCTCAAAGATCCTGAACCTAATGAGAACTATTATTGGTGAATTTTAAAATATTGAAAAATTATTTATAAACACTGAAAGATATCTTGTTCACAATATTTATCACTTATAGCTATAAATTTTTATCTATTACCACCAAGGTATGCGTGAAAGATGTTAAAAATTTAATAGCAATCTATTTCATGCAACAAAAAATAATTAATTATAAATTTAAACCCATACTCTCTTTCTGCTGCGTATTTATTTATTACATAACTAACGGCTCGCCCTGCTTCGTACGGGTAAATATAGGTATCAAACTTTTTTGAAAATATTCTATTTCCTCATCAGGGAGAATGTAGGATTCTACTGGTGAAAGAATTTTCCAAATAAATGGTTCCAAATAGTGGTGGTAGTGAAAAAAATGACGATTTGAAAGTGCTTATATTAAGTCTATCCGAATAAAAACATTTTGACTTTGACTTTGACAAATCGGTCCAGTAGTTTCGGAGCCTATTCAAAAACAAAAAAAAAATCAAAATCATTCCTACTACTTCGAATTCATTCATTTCGAAAGTTCCTATATAACCGTAGCAGTAGCGAGTAAAACTTAGTAACAGATAAAACAAAGCTAAATTTTATAAGCAAAATAAGTCTTCAATCAGTAAGAGTAAGTATGAATTCTGAGTCATCTGTAGTTATAATGAAGTGTAGCGAGTGTAATTCGTACGTAACACGGGAGTGTCGGTGACGAGTAGGTAACTATAGGGTAAATGCCCCAATGTCCGTCCGCCCCGTACGCCCCGTCCGCCGTCCGATGTAATCCGATTACCCAGATTGAAAAGTCAATCACTTAGCGCGGCGCAATCAAACGATACGCTCTATTACGCCGGGGATTAACTCGCAGCGACATGTGGAGTGAGCGCGAGCGTTGTTTGAACTATGCGATACCATCGTTTGATTTGCTCTCAGCCTTTTTAATGAATCCCGCCGTGATTTACATTTTCGGACGCGCTATCTTGTTGATAACGGATCGTTTGTGAAATGCATCACAATGAATGAGAAAGAATTAAATAAAACGTAAAACAATTTAGAAAGTAACACAATAAACGAGTCACCCGATTCGGCAACTAGCAAAAACTTATAATGGCCGTCACATAATCCCAAATGAACAGTAACCGACATCAAATTAAACCAAACACATAAAATAGGCGTAAAAGGGCTGTTTTTATTCTAAACTAATTAGGGTGTGACAGGGGCTGTTGGTCCCCTAGGGGTCGGTAGGAGGGGTCGGTCGGCGGCGGCGGGTAGGGACCGATATGCCCCTACTTACCCTACACTGCGGTCACGCGCTTTTACACCGATTCGCAACAAATTGGATGCTTATTGAAAGAAGTTTCAACTTGAATACGTAATTTTTCTACAGAGATAAGATTTCGTCGATAGAAAAATGAATCTATAAGTTAGGGCTTTAGATAGAACTGTTTGGATTCATTTAATGGAATGTTCAATTTATTTAAATATATTTAGACAGTACCATTATTATTTAAGTCGCAATGTTTCGCTTACCGGTCTCGGATGTAGTATTCTATGCAGTTCATACCATATCGTTGCGAACTCCTTACGATACTTACTGCAGGGCTGAGTCAATGTGTGTGTCGTTTATTATTATTATTCATTAAATTCAAATTAATTCATTATTTCCAATGAAAGAACGGTTTAGAAGTGTTTAGTTTGGATTCAATTTACAAAATAAATCGTCAACGCAACATTACTCTTACCAACAATATTTTTGTTTTTTATCATCAGATAGTTTTTTTTTGTATCTAAAACACCATAAAATTAGAAAAACCATAAATAAACGTTATCTAAACTTTCAAACCAGAGAGAATGTAACATCAATTTCAATAACAACTCCTAAAATGTTTCTCAACGCGGCGTCCTATTGTTATATTGAAAGCGTATAATGTTAGGGGACCAAATTATATTATACCGAATGATATTATACTAAGTGATAGCTCAGTGGTACAGCTCGGGGGCATCCAAGCGAACTAACAGGGGTTGGGAGTGTGAATAGAAAATAGAAGAAATGGTTCACTCAAAAAAATTATTCAGTAATTTACTTTTTCTGTCACATTTGATATTTTTAATACTTCGTTTAATTGTATTGGCATTTTTGTGACTTATAAATCCGAAATACGTATTTTTTTTTAGTTTATGTAAAAATACGCAATCTTAAAGTCAAAGGTTCAATACCTTTCGTAAATGGGTTTATAATATCCCAATCCGTTCAGCAGTTAAGGAACAAACACTCAAACTTTCTCATTCATATAATTAGTAAGGATTCGCCAACTGTTAGCGAATGAAGTGAAAACAATAAGATTAATGCCTTGTGAAGTATCGAATAAATGCGTTCATATTATGACGTTACAAATTGTAGTCAACGTACGAAAATGACTCTTATTTTTATGCGTTTCGAGTTCAATTTATAATGAAGCAAGCTAATCTAGTTGTTCAGCATGATTTAACGTTGTAGCAACTATTCATTTTATTAATAAACGTTATTCTTTTTGACGATTTCATGGTTAATATGCTTATATCGTGAGTCATTCCACATGCTGTTCTAAATACACTCAAAGACAAAATTAGGGGAACGACGACAAAAATATTAAAATTTTCCTATTCTTGTGAAAGTCAATGCTATTGACAACATATTTTGGACAACTTTTGGACTTTATTGAGGAATAGTAAGCAAAACAAAAATTTATATACTTAATTAAGCACCGTAATTATCCATAACACTTTAAAGTTTCTTTGCGTTTCTGACATTTTGTCCTTAAGTGTATTTGTCACTACATTTTATCCGCAATCTTGTCCGCGTTCAACTCGTGTTTAAAAACAAAGCTTAACTCTTCTTTAAAAGCTAATTTACGTAGCTCAAAGAATTATTTAAATTGGATGATTACTTCTGATTTTTTTTACCTCCTAGTTTTTACGCAAAAACTTTCAAAATTAGTTCTTACACCTTTAGAATTAATTTTTTTTCTATGATCCATATTAATAAACTAAAATAAAATAAGAGATAACTCTGAACACCACCCCCCCTGGACGACACAAATTTATTAACTAAAAGGTTATTCGGGACAAAATAAACAGCCATATATCAACAATTAATTTCATTATATATTCCAATTCAGAATCACATGTGTAAATACGATCCCCAGAGTTAATCTTCCCTTTGGATTAATTTATTGAATGGCAAATGAGGTATAACACCCATAGGGGAGGATGTCATGACTTTTCATGACCTCTATTACAAGGAGGATATGGTTTAAAATCCATTAAAATTTGACAACTTTAAATTTGCAGTGTAATTGAGGGTCCACTTGGTGCATAGCTTTTGAGCTCAATTGTAACTGTTCAATTTAATATGGTACACTGATTTGCCATTTCAGTTCTTATGTTCGAAGGATAAGGCGGTAGTGGTGGTCAGGGATGGTGGGTGGTAACCGCTGCGTTTAAAGGATTATTGTAATGCAAGGCAGTGCAATGCTGTGGGGCTTGATTTAGATTGATAAGGCGGAGATCTTTAATCATGGTCACAACTTAAATAATTCTGGTGATTTGGTCAGAAAACTATAATTACAATGCTCTTTACTCTTAAATATTTGATTATTTGTATATTTTTAAATATAATTAATGAATATTTGGAATATTAAAAATTACTCTTTAAAGTTACATTAAATTTAACTCAACTAAATTTAAAGAAATTAAAATATTTCTTATCTCTACCATACGTATATGAAATTATATGGCAAGTTTTTCAATTCATAGTATTTCGTGGTGTGAGTTTACTTACGATATCTGGTGTAATATATCAATAAATGGTCCCTATAAATCATATCAGATTTAAATATAAATCCGTAAAAAGAAGCGATAAAAAACACACACAACAGTACATAAGACCGCCGCTTACAAATCGACACTAAAATGTCATAAAACCAATTCGTAGGTAGGACTGTAAAGTCGCCATAAAAACGATAACGTTATTAAACGCTATAACGATAACGTCATTATAATCTAGGCCTGTATGTACGTTATTGCACGTCATAATTTCTTGTCAGCTCTTTAGAATGCAAATCCTGGTTATCATTCACTTTATTGCTCCTTGTTAAAGCGATTGGAGAGGTCCCTCGCTTTGCTTAAACCCTTTCGGTATTTTAATTGAATGTAATAACACTAATTGGTGTTAAATATGTGTTAAATTTTTATAATTCTTTGGTGTTAATTGTGAGTGATAATTACTTAATTTTCTCATAAATAAAGTATGTATGTCCTTTCAGGTGAAATAATTACTAAGCTAATAAGAGTATAGTTTTGAAAAATACAATTTAAAAGTGCGTCCACGGCGTTTGCGACAGTCGTTTAAAGATTCGCCCTTCCGACTGCATCTGTATAAATTTAGCATAACTAACTAAATGGGTGAGAGTCAGTACTAATGACGGCGTAGATAAGATAAACGACGTTTTAAACTCATGTAGATTACTATTGATAGTACCAACCCTAGTGGAGTTATAAGAACAGCGGCTTATTTGCGTACTTATGCAATACTGCACACGACTGACTATTGACTGGCTGAATATATGTACTACCTAATGTAACAACATCTGCATGTAAATATTTTTATGTTCACAAATATACATTTTTTTATTTGATTTATTTTGCAAATGTAATACTTGATTCCAAGATTGCTAAAGTTTTCATGACGAAACAGAAATGTCGACAAAAAACGGATTTAACTTTGATAATAGATCCAACTATATTTTTTTTTAGAAAAACAAGACGCAAGCAAAATTATTAAAAATTACTACTCAAACTCTTATATTATAATAGAAGATAAGGTTTATGTAATAAACCATAACAATTTGTCCCGTTTGAAAACCGCTGATCTGGATAGTGCATCGAGGGGTAGTTGCCCAGGGTTGCAACACTCGAGCATATTAAATTATTTTGATGGATGATATTATAATTTAATTTTAATGTGTTTTGATAAAATAGCGCTTTTATGAATGTGGCAAATCGTGGAACGGTTAATGGCAGTTTTTTAGCATCACCCATTTTGAAATCAGTTTATCGTAATTGAATTTAAATTTGCCCGTTGCTGCGTGAAATATTAAGAGATATTATTTTGAGTGTCGTCGCATGAGTGTTGCTTTTATGTATTGTTTTGAATTTGATAATACTTTCCAAATTTATGGTTTTTATTTTAAATTGGAAATTTTAATTTAATTAAAAAATTATCCAAAAAGTATTCTTAGTAGCCTTTCTTTTTTATAAAACCAAATATTTTCATGAAAACGAAATATAGACTATTTGAATTGTTTATGTTCCTATTGTACAATTTCTAAATGCACTTATTCATGATTAGTGTGAATTAAAAATTGAAACTTGTTTCTCCTTCTTATTAATATAATGGTAAATATACATGAAAAATACTTGTGTCATTCAATTAATTCATCTTAAAATATATATTTACAGAGAAAACAGAATTAGAACTAAACAATAAAGCAGGGAGATATAACCATTAAAGATAAATATATTGATGTTGTATGGCAATCGTATAATTTGCTATACATCGAAACTCTCAGTCTAAACAACAGCTTTGAAACTTTATAGCTTAGTTAATTAGTCAGATATTTTAATTAATTATCAGAATTGTGGATGGATGTGGAATACAATTTTAATTAATAAATACAAAAAAAACGTATGCAAATTCTCTATTATAATATAAAAATAATTCAAACGATATCAAAAACTATAGCATCTAAGTATTCTCACTTTCTTTTTAGATAAAAATATTTAAAATCTATTTTTTTTTATTTTTTATTCAAGACCAGGCAGGCATTTGACCCCAAACCCGCCTGAAGTTAAGCGGCGATGAGGTCTAAGGTGGATCATGCCTGCCTAGGAGAAACCTATTCAATCTTGCCTTAAAGAGGCCCAAATATATACATTTAATATCTAGATCATAGCATAAATCAATGAGTTTCAGTATTCCAAACAGGCCTGTATTCACATGTCATTTGCTGACACATCTGACTCAAATCCCATACACGACAGACATTTAAAAAACCACAATCCAAAATCAACTGTAACTATACAGCATATGTTTTAAATTTCAACTACGCACACTAGACCATCGCTTCTTACACTTTCAAAGTATTCTATACTCTGTTTACTAGGTTGTAAAATTTAAATTCAAATGTAGTAACCCTAGCAATTAGTTTGAGCTCCTATCTTTTGGAATATCAACCTTGTCACAGTGAGGATAGAGTTGAATTTTAAATGGTCGATAGATGGGGTTACCAATCAATCGAATGCATACGATGACAGATTTCGTTGCTCGATAATCTGACGTCATTAGTGGCGTCGTGAGTTTTCATTCGTCCATTTAAAAATATTATTTCAGTTGTTTTAAATGTTCAAGATAAAACTATTTGTTGACTAGTCTTAATAACTTAACCAAATGTTTAGCAAATGTACATGAACTTATTATTGTAATTGTAATACTCGTAATGTTACTATTACGAGTATCACGACACACTCATTGACTCGGTCCTGCACGAAGACAAAATCTTGTATCGCAGGCACTAAGCAACGATATGGTATGAACTACATAGATAAGAATAACATCCAAGACCGGTAAGAGAAATAATGTGTCTTGCAAAAAATAGAAAGTTCCGTCACCGCTAGGATTCGAACCCGGAACCTCTAGCGCATTTAGCTGTTTACACCACTGAGCTACCGAAGTCGTCACTATCAATATGATAAGAGATCAATTTAGGTCTGAAGTATCAGATTTTTATTAATACTTATTTTGAGACTCTTAGATTCAACATTAACTACATTTCAAAATACATAATTAGAGTTTTACGCGAACACTATTGTTTTAAAGATTTAGCATATAAGGATATCTTACTGAGAGAAATACGAGTGTGTTGTTGGTATAAACAAGTATATTAATCTTATTTTTAAGTATTTAGCTATAGAAATACATAGACTAATAACTAGCCAGATTTTATTTGAGGTTATTGGAACATGTAACCTACTTTCATTTGAATACCACAATTTTTTTACCATCACAATTTTCACTATCATCAGGGAAGTTATCCTTACCTTAAAGCTAAATTCTCCCTACCATGCAAGCATGGGGTTTTTCAAATATTGCGTTTAAAAAGGTTCTTGCAGGGTCGGCGACGCGTGCGTGATACCCCTGGTATTGCAAACGTCCATAGGCTACGGTGATTGCTTACCATCAGGGCTGCATGCTTGTTTGCCACCTTTTGAAAAACTGTCAACTGTGAGTCGGGCTCGCTCATCATGGGTTTCATACCATCTTATAAGTATATATATGTTTTACTCTTAAGATAATTTATTTAAAGAAACACGCATAAAATTTCGTTTCTTGCTTGGAAACCCCCTTTAATTTCAAATTTCTATATGTTTTAGTATACGCTGTTATAGCGGAAACAGAAATAGACATTCTCTAAAAATTTCAACAGACTAGCTATCATGGTTATGGAATACAGCCCGCTCACAGACGGACGGACAGCGGAGTCTTAGTAATAGGGTCCTAAATTTTGCACATTGGGCAGGGAACTCTAAAAAGATGGGAAGTTAGACTTACAGTATATAATAATAAATAAATAACCACATCACGACACACACATTGACTCAGCCCTGCACTAAGTATCGTAAGAACTTGTATCGCAGGTGCTAAGCAACGATATGGTATATACTGAACAAATAAGAATACAAGACCGGTAAGCGAAACAAGCGAATCCCGCCCCCGCCGGGATTCGATCCCGGAACCTCTAGCGTAGCAGTTGGCAAACAGTCGGTACAGTGGGGCGTATATATTTAGATTATTGTCTTCCACACAGGTGGGTAAGGAACCCTTGATTGTGACTCGCTAACGACTTGTTTTAGGGGTCCTTGGGCGCGGGTCGTTTATTGACTATAATTATGGTGATGTTCAGTAGTTGTTGGTATACTTGTTATTTGTAATCGTTAACTTTAATTAATTTAATGTTTGTTTGACTGAAAGATAATATACCTTCCTTTTTTTTTCATTGATTTTGGCAAAAATTTTGACCAGGGAAATAATATTTATACTCATTTATTTATTTTTATTTAAATATATAATAATATATATACAATAATATATTATTATATTATATATATATATATTTTTACAAATATATTTTTGTTTGTAAACACTTCTGAACTGATTTTTCAGTGACAATGTGTTAATATATAATATTATATAATATCAATTTAAATGGTTTTTATGTCCGTATTCGTATAGGTAAATAAGAACGTAAACAATAGTTTTTGTCTTTTTTTTTAATACATTACAATGCCCATTCCTTCCCACTATGAGATAAGGAATTGGTATTTATTATAAGATACAATGAAATTGACAACTCTAATTTGATAAATTATATTTTTTTATTTTAATTCTTTATTAGAGATAAAATAATGAACCGATTACATGAAGATGAATTGTTTCGTTTACCGGTCTTGAATGTTGTATTCTTATTTATTTAGTATATACCATATCGTTGCTTAGCACCTGCGACACAAGTTCTTACGATACTTACTGCAGGGCTGAGTCAATGTGTGTGTCGTGATGTGGTTATTTATTTATTTTTCTATTTTAACTGTCGACTAATTAGCAAAAAATACTAATTTTAGTTATAAATAAACAACTTCTGTATAATTTCCCCTCATTTTTTTTGTTATTCAACCAACATAAACGTCTAGTTAAAACTAATAACGATGGAAGCGATCGTCTACTTGGATCAGTCCAATACATCTGTCAGATGACAAATAAATCCTCCTCGGTAACTGATAGCTATTGTAATTTTAATGTAACAATAACCAGTATTATACAGAGGGTCCGTTTGGTACAGAACGTCAAACGTAGCGTGTATTTTATAAGTATTCTAGATCTGTATGTGATTCAGTAGGATAAAATTAGATGGAATACCTTCTCCATGGTGCAGTGGCTTAAGCTGCTGGCTGTGACTCGCGAGGCCTCGGGTTCGAGACGGGTCAGGTATTTGTGTGATAAATAGGAATATTGGCTCTGAGGTCATGGTTACTTCGTGGTTGTTTGCATTGTTGTTTAGTACCAATAGTGCACGCCCGTGGCTTGGTTTGGGATGTTGTTTGCATTGTTGTTTAGTACCAATAGTGCACGCCCGTGGCTTGGTTTGGGATGTTGTTTGCATTGTTGTTTAGTACCAATAGTGCACGCCCGTGGCTTGGTTTGGGATGTTGTTTGCATTGTTGTTTAGTACCAATAGTGCACGCCCGTGGCTTGGTTTGGGATGTTGTCTGCATTGTTGTTTAGTACCAATAGTGCACGCCCGTGGCTTGGTTTGGGATGTTGTTTGCATTGTTGTTTAGTACCAATAGTGCACGCCCGTGGCTTGGTTTGGGATGTTGTTTGCATTGTTGTTTAGTACCAATAGTGCACGCCCGTGGCTTGGTTTGGGATGTTGTTTGCATTGTCGTTTAGTACCAATAGTGCACGCCCGTGGCTTGGTTTGGGATGTTGTTTGCATTGTTGTTTAGTACCAATAGTGCACGCCCGTGGCTTGGTTTGGGATGTTAAATCGATTTTATGATGCAGTCTGTTTAATGTGATTTTGAGATTAAGATATAAACAAATTAGAGATTTAAAATTATATATTTTGTCTAAAATTTGATCAATTTCAAACAACATATCACAAATAAATACCAAACATACATTATTAAAGCGGAAACAAAGTTAACTTAACTCCATTAAACTCAACCCTGTAACCAAATAAAAAACAAAGATCAATCTCAGTTTAGGTGCACTATTTCATATCCACACAGTCCGTTTCGGACCCTCTGTATAATGTATAATTGCGTAAGTTTATGTAAATAAGAAACAGTTGCGTGGTTTAATAAAGAGTCGGCCCGGAGCCGCATCGGTCACGCCTCGCCCGCGGCTGCGACACACATGCGCCCTTAATGCAATTGTAATCTATTAGGCTATCAATAAGTGTTAACAGATTCACTGCGGTGACAAGTTGGTTGCTTTGTTTGGAGTTTTTTTTTAGTTAATGCTTTTTAATTTTTTTAATATATCTTATTAAAATGCATTCAGCTGAAGGTACCAACCTCTGTGTGGTTTTGCAATGCCTTTTTGAAATTGTTTTTTTTTTTTTGTGGTTGGTAGAATTAAATGAAATGCTTATTGTATAGTTGAAAACGTAATTTGTAGATATTAGCTCGTGTTACTGACGAAGTTAAGTAAATAAAAAAAAAACAAAAATTGAGTAAAAATTAAGTGTGTGTAAAAAATTGACAGTTTGATTAATTGAGCTGGCTCATTAAATGAAACTTATAAAAGAAAAAGGAAAAATACGGAAAGAGCTCTCTTCAACTTTGTTAAGTTGTATTTTATTTTATTTATTTAGGCACAGCAACGACGTCTACAGCAAGTACATTACACATATTATATCACATCACATATTATAAACAGAAACTGATGTACATGCCTATAACAGACGAACACAACATTTACAAAGTTTACACACACATTATACTAAAATAAAAACAGGTCACAAAGAAAATAACATTGGTTTAGATTAAACCATTATACAAATGAAATTAAAAAAGAAAAAAATATATATATAGGAATTGAAATCTAAAGGTCCTGAGCCTAATGAGAACTATTTCATTCGACTTATAAAATATTGAAAACAATGAGATTTGAATTCAATGAGATATATACCTAGTCAAGTCATAAATTCTGTCACATGTTTAATATAAAATAATTGAAACAAGTTTATTCATTATGTAACCATTTATATACCAAAATAAACCTAACAAAACATAGATTCTTATGACACTAAAGTGTATTCAAAATTACTCCGTGATTTTGAATACAGGCCTTCAATCTGCGCGGCCAGTCCTCTATTGCAGCACGAACGAGGTCCATGTCAATATCGGCGGCTGCCTTAATCAAGGATGTCTTGAGTGACTCCAAATTGGGATGAGGGTTTGAGCACGCCTTTTCCTCCAAGTTGTAATGGAAAATGACCTCTCTTCACTTCTCGTAGCTCTCTTCTACGGTAAAAATTTTTCATACAAAAAAAGAATTTCCCGATAATTTTTTCCCGCGTACCGCTTCAACAAAGCGCGGCATCTCTTCAGTCTCAGGTCCATTAGACGAGCATTCAAACGATGTTCTGTTTTTCTTCGATATGCCCGAAGCCCTAAGTCTTCATTTAATACCCTTTTCACCGTGGTTCTGCTTAACCCCATCTGAAGGGCCAACAGTTTCTGCTTACGTCAGCTTTTATCACTGCTGGAGTCCTAACAGACCGAGGGCGACCACTTCTTGACCTGTCATCTACACTAGAGTCTTCATTGTATCGTTTGATGGTACGGTAAACGAATCTTTTGGTAATATTCAAATTTTTCAGTATGTCAAAAATTTTAATTGGCGCGTAACTGCACGATGCAACGCAAAAACTGCAACACGGTCTTCTTTAAGCGTCCACTCCATATTTAAAAATGAGTAAAATTCTAAAAAGTATACATTTTTATTTTTGTGAACAATTCGAAATTCGAATTCAATAAACTTTTTTGTGGCCAGCATTCTAAAAGAAAAGCTTTTACTGTGTGACAATACTTATGACCTGACTGTGTATATAGAATTTGATGTATGTGGAATCGGTTAATGGCTTTTGACTGCTTGACAATAAAACTGTCAACTATATTAAAGATCTTGCAAAACTGAAAAAAATTACATGACAGTGAATTGAAATAATTTAAGCTTTAAGAATTGATTTAAGCGGCATTTTAACGCTGCTGAACATTTTAATCAAACAATAAAATTAGTAAAGCTATATGTCATAGAAAAGTCAACATTTGTACCTACACCTAGCCCTTGCAAGGGGGTGTTGAGGCTCGGAAGGGAGGGGAGGGGTGAGGAAAGGAGGGGAAGGGAGGGACATAAAAATGCAAATGGCGACGAGAGGGTCCCGTATCAATCACGATACTATTACTGAGGATTTGTACTACAACCTGCGGCTCAAGATCTTGCGACGTTTAGACCTTATTCAGAAAGTCCTAAAGTTGAGTTTTGTAATTTATAATTGATGGTTCTCCGTACGTTTATTGTTTTTGAAAATATCCCCGAAGAAATGCTGATTTGTAAACATTTGTTGGGATTTTGGATTTTGTTTGAGTGGAGTTATACGTGGAGATTTGTTTAGTAGAAACTGCACATGTTCCTCGATTGTTTTTTAATTGCATCGAAATCGGTTCACGCGTTTCAATCTTTTGTGACATAAAATTAAAACTGATACGCTTTTGTGACCTAAAATTAAAAATGATTCGATAAGTCGAAGGAGATGAATAATTTATTCAAAGCCAAACTTAAAGATCCATAAATCTTCATTAAGATTTCAAAGATAAACGACAGTTATTAATTAGTAGCTGTCAGATTGAAGTTGACATTTCCGTCTCTAGTAAATTATTGAGACGCGAATCGACTTGTGTCGATTAATCGGTTAATCCTCATCGATTATTTCAAGTCAAAATCGTTTTATGGTATCGATTATTTAAATTGAATTCACGCTCTCGGGTTCAAGTTGTTTTCTTTACTACTAAAGCTACGACGGCTACGGCGTAGTATCCGTATTAAACCGTAGTATGAAAGCATTAATCTTAATTTATGGATTTTTTATAGTGTGCGTTCCAGTATTTCACTGATAGGAATATCTATATAAAATATCCACATTTTTGTTTTTCGGTTGGTTTATTGAATGTAGATAAAATCACAATTCTTTGACGTGTTCATAGATCATGAAATTTTTGTATTAAAATATGATTGTTAAGCTAAATATGACTGATGGTTCGCATTTATTACCAAATATTAGTTTTGAGAATGAGTGCCACCATTAATGTTATTGTTAAAGTTTACTTTTGAGTTTTTATTTAATGTTTTGTTTTAAATTACTAATATTTATCAAACTAAAATAATATTAAATGCCTCCTGGTAGAATATAGTATGACACTGTATACATGCGTTACATCTGCAATATTTATATTTATACTATATTCACAATCAATGAGTTTGACTTTGACTTTGACTTAAAACGATTCCTAAATTGTCCGATTAAAGTCATATAGTGCAACCGTTAGTATTATTGTTATCTTGTAACTTCATTTTTACTATTAAAATAGCGCATCGTATATTATGCTAGCAGGAGACTAGACGTTGGTTAAAGTTAAAGTAATATTATCAAATTAATATTGATCTCAACGCCCTCCTTTCCGATACAATGACACTGCAACTAAATAAATAATCGCCGAAACTGATTCATCTGTCAAAACAATTTAAGGAAATTTAAGTAAAAGGAAGGCGCTGAAACAGATGCCGGTAATGATTCCATTATAATTGGACGCTGTAAGATGTGCTCTGTTGTACCGGGGATGCTGCGAACTTGCAAACACCTTGTTATCCCGGCTTACCTTCAAATAAAACGACATGACAGCCTCTACTCAAGTTTTACGCGAGTAAACAGTTATTTATTGCACGGAAAACAACCGACACCCTCTCGAAACAATTTCACACAAAACTCGACTTTAAGTTAAACGGATAAGGTTGGAAATCAATTGCCCGAAAGGAGCATTTCCCAGCAAGATTAATAGGGCATAAAACGTAAGATAATACAATATACAAGAAGATATGTTGTTAACCGACGACGCCGATGTCGGGTGGCTGTCCCGCTCGCACTCGTTTTCGGTATATATCGCTGTCTCTATCGTACCGTTTCAATTATCTATGTAATCCCTCAATTACGCCGACAGATGTCGCTAGTCCTATACGCGCGTTTTAAAGTACCGTCCGCAAAACAGTTGCATTACTTGTTGTTGTTACAGTTGTTGTACTTGATAAGAATGTTAAGTTTAATTTGATACGGTTCGGAGTAATGTTTTAAGAAATCAAGATCAATTTTCTAATCAATCCCAGCTAGGTCGATTAAGTCATAATATCTGTAGAGCTACGCCGCAACTTTGTCCATTTAAATCTTGTAGTTTCAATAACCTCTTATCGTTCATAATTTTTTCTTCTATTTTTAGTTTAATTTTAAAACAGATTGTTTTATTAAGTATTAATGAAGAATTATTGTAAAATTCAAATTTGTTTTACTGTCGGTACAGGCGTAAGGGCAGGACCTCAGGGAGTGAGACAAGAGTTACCTCATAATTAATATAATAATTAATGTTTTGAACCGCGTTATTAATTACAACGATTGTTACCGCGATGTTGTTGTATTGTAACACAGATAGTAAACATATTTTGCTTGTTGGGTATATATATATATATATATATATATATATGTATATATATATATACCCAACAAGCAAAATATGTTTACTATGTTTACTATGTATATATATATATATATATAATGTTTACAAAATATGTTTACTATGTTTACTATGTATATATATATATATATATATATATATATATATATATATTCAATATCACTTTGTCAATACCGTGTCCTGATCTGAGTATCGTGATGTGTGTTAGAAATGGTTCAAATGGTATGCTTATAGCTTCAATATATTTATTTTTATATTAATTTTTTCGATATGTGTGTTTGTCACATAACTCCTAAACGGCTGGACCGGTTTTGATAAATAAGGTATGCATTTGACACCCTGCAGGGAGTTACAAAAACATACTAAATGTTTCAATAAAACTAAATTAATTAATTTCTATAAAACCATGGTAACAATTTTGATCAAAACTGAATAATCTTAACGTATGCCATACAATATATTGACTAACACAAAAGACAAAGGTGTGTGTATATGGGTGTGTGTGTGATTGCATGTGTGCGTACCAAGGACGCGATAGGATGCGATAAAAGGACGATTCAAAAATTACACAAACATAAACCAACATGATATATGCTCGAGTCATGTGCTTGTACGAAATAAATGTGGGTACATTTAAATATTTCACATGATCAAACAGATAAGAAAAGAAGATAACGCGGCAATAATTATTACATACTTATTCAAATTTAAATAAGGATTATTTTCTCCTACAAATCTTGAGTGTCAGCTTTGAACGGAGTCAAGCCTTTTGATGTTCTTGACGAGCCGTCGGTCTTCATGGTTGATTGTGTCACAGAGTTGAGGGTTCCGTCGCTTAAAATATTTTTTTATTTTTTATTTTATTTAAAACTAGGCAATCATTTAACTCTAATCCCGCCTGATGTTAACCGGCGATGGAGTCTAAGGTGGATATGCCAACCCAAGTGAAACCAATTCAACCATGCCTTAAAGAGTCCCAGGTTATATTTATGAGGGAACACATCAGCAGGCAAAGAATTTCCATACTTTGCAGTATGCATTATAACAGAATTCTCGAAGCTTTTAGTCCGGATGATTGAAAAATCCACGACGAAAGGATGGAATTTCTACCTACGTCTTGTGTGCTGATGATTCATTACTTATGAAGGTACTATTATTAGGTTTAAATAGGCTTAAGTTGTGCTTTTTCGATTAAATCATTCAAAAATATGGTTAAGAAGCACTCTATTTAATGCTTAAAAATTAAAATGGGATGTTAATTTTTAAGCACTCCATAATTTAATTTTCTTCGTCTTAAAAGAATACAGTCTATGCCAATATTATAATGAGGTTATCGTCGGTAAGGTTCACCTGATTTCCAAAATTCTGGTATGGAATTCTACGCAGACAATTTTCAGGCAAAAAGTATTGCAATAAAACTGTTTCATAACTAAAAATAGTTTACAGTAAAAAAAATATATATTTGTTAATGGTTTTCCTATTTCTCCAAATGTAAACGGACCCCTAAAAGTCATTAGTGTATCTAATGACATTAATGAAATCGTCGCTCGCTACCGTACGATGTGTCGCTCAATATCAATCCCAATTTGACACTCCATCTTTGATTATAACAAACAACCTACTCAGCTGTCCCGGTCAAGCAAAACTGCACTCTAAGTTTATAATCATAAGGATCATAGCAGGTGTCTTGACAATTGTTTGTAAGGTAGTCGACTAATCACTTTTGTTAGATTTTCCAATCAATCAAAAATAATTCTTATTTGTTAATGAATAGGAGTTTAGTAATAATTCATGGTACATTGATAGGATAAATCAAGGTCTTTGATTTTGTACTCAATAAACTAACGCTTTAAGCATATTTTTAATTATTATAATCTTTTGATAAATCAATCATTGGACAAAATTTCAAACATTAACTCTAGAGTCCATTTTGAAATGTCACATGTGTAATTTTCTTCGATGGAATTTGATTCCTAATTGAATTAGCATAAGAATGATATTGTTCTGCAGTTAATTACGAAAGCGTATGGAAAACTTAGACTTTAATAACTTCACGGACAGGTTGTTATGGTTACAGAGATCTATAGATCGGATCTAGACGTATTAAGATCAATCGCCTGATTTGTTATAATGAGTATAGTTAATTTGTTCATTTATAAACGATGTTTAGTGACCGTCTAGCGGTTAATTGATTTTCGGTTCTTGGCGTGTGATTTTTCGATTGACATTTTAATTTTGAATAGTTAATTAAGGAATTATTGATTTAATCTTTTTTAATTTGTATTAAAAATAGAACAAGTCCTTCTCTATTATTTATTTCAGTGTAGATTTTACCTACTACTTGGGTAAATGAATGTATTTCATTTTGAAATTAACACAATTTAATTGAGAAGGCATCGTTGTGTTAATAGGCAGCGATATCACTTTCCATAAGGTGAAACGTTTGCGTGATTTTGATGTCACTACATCAGTTCCTGAACCCTGATCATCATAATCGGGATTCTTGTCCGACCTTTGGAATTGTAAACTTGAATGATCTTATACTGTAAATAAATAATTATATTAAAGTTATCGATTTTCTTTAAAGCCTCTACAGTACTTTATTTAAAAGAAGGGCAGAAATAAACGATACGTTAATTAAAATACATACATATTTACTAATAACAATATCTGTTCCTTTAGACAAATATTTTTTCCGTAAGCATTTACGCTAACAGAAAATAAAAGTGATATGACATTTCCTTGCGCTCGAGGTATGTCATACATTTTTTTATTTCAACATCACGGTCAAACAAGCAAACGGCTCACCTGATGGAATGTGATACCGCCTATTGACACGACTATGCCCCTGATGTCGTAAAACAAGAGCACCATCTTAGCGTTGCCCATGTTGAAGTAAAGATGTTGCACCTCTCGTACCAGTAATGACACTGGCTCTCCAATCCTTCGAACAGAAACACAGCGAACTGCTTCACGTTGTAACTAGAAAGAAGTGTGATACCAACGCAGACGATCTCGCACGTAGATCTACCATCACACAACATACTAATGTCATTTGAGCTGCTCACTGAATACCTAGAAAAAATATATGAAAATATCTAAGTATTAAAAAAAGCACCTTCTATATATATCTAGTGATCAGGAAATCGTTTAACTAAAACAATATACTATAGTACATAATGTGAGTGTATGTATGTACGTCAGAGTAAAGTTAAAGTGTAACACGCGGCGGGGATCGATCTGTATTATTCATATGACACACGGACAGACAGCCCGCGCGGTCCCGGAACAATGAACGCATAGAAAAGCATTACTTTACCATTTAGAAAAAAAAGGTAAAAATTGAAAATCAAAATTAAGTTCTGAACTATAAACATGACGAGTATTCTCTGTAAAGTTTTTAATAAAAGCGTTGATCTTCGAGATGATTCAATTGAACACCAGTAAAATTAAACATTTCCAGATTTCGAGTAGCCACTGTTCAAAACCTGTTCAAAAGATACATTATTGTAATGAACTTTAACTTACCTAAAAGAACAAGATAATTCATTCGTATCAAGTTAGTTTTCCTTTGTCTAGAATAGTTTTTTTCTCTAAAAACAGTGTAGTAGTAAATTCTGAAAGTTTTGACCGGTGATAATTATTAGCCTAGTAGGTATATTTAATACTAAAACTGCCAAAAAGTTTGCAGTGAAAAAATTATACCACTGCAGTGGCAAACAAGCATAGAGCCCGCCTGATGGTAAGCAGTCACCGTAGCCTATGGACGTTTGCAATACCAGGGGTATCAATCGTTGCTGACCCTATAAAACCTTTGAGTTATTAAAGCATCTCCATAGCACCTCTGTTCCGTATCTTCGCTGGAAGCAGTTTTCCAGTTTGTAGAGACAACGTTGCATTATGTCTCCAATCCCTTGTCGTCACATAGTCTCGCTTCGATAATTTAATCGCTAAGCGAGATGTTCAGCGAGTTATCTCGCTCAAATTCAAACAGGTTTTCCAGTAGGAGTCTCATAGAATACCTTAGATTTTTAATTTATGATATAATTCTTCAACTTTTTTAACTTGAACTTGGTCAGTGAAATACCGGTCAAAATCATAACCCTCATTTTTGCTTCGCCTTAGTCGGTAACAAATGAAAGTAATTTCTGCCAGATAAACAATTTAAATAATCAATAGTAATAGAAATCTCACCTTTATTTTAAATAATAAAATATGAAGCAACGTTATATCTTAGATTTTTTTTTTTTTCGGGAATTATACATTTAACTGCATATTGATAACTAAAAATTCGTTATAAAATTGATGTTTTTGTACTACTTTTAAGAATGCATTTTATTAATGAACTACAAAACTTGTATTATTTTAAGCTTAATAATCAAGCATCGTGACCGAGCCAAATTATTAAGTAATTTAATAAATCTAATTCTTACAACACTTACATCACGCTAGGTAACAAACAAAAATGTCCCAGATACTTATATTAAACAATAGGTTTCATAAGAACTATCCAACATAATGATACAGTATCACAAGCTGTATAGAACTGCCAAGTTGAACATCTCGGGCCACATCCCGCAAACGACCAGCCAATCAGAAACGCATTAGCGCTATCGATCTACCCCTAATAAACTACCCCGCCACTCCACTTACACAACTCTCAACTTTACCACTCGACCATAAGACACCCACCCAGCGCCAACTTACAAAAATCACACTATATGTTTTCGCGAGTACATCTTGTAGTTGCCCTTTCTCGCTTCTTCAGGGTTGGTTTTGTATGTGGAAGAAAGGGATGGGGGATGGTGAGTCAATATGTAGAAATAATAATAAAGGTTGTGCCGGCCGCATACACATGGATGTATTATCGGAATATTATCGCGGAAAAATCTGTAATGTTTTCAGTAGTAACTTGATATTGTTTCGTTATGGCTCTCTCGTAGGGAGTCGATTTATGAACAAAGAACACATTCCCCTTTTCACAGCGCTATTGGTGTTATTGTAGAAAATAACGGAAACGCTAGAACAGTTGTTTGGAATCACTATAGGAATTGCTTTAACAAGAATTCCTCTCATGAAAAAAACTCAATATTAATTTTACTTTTATACAAGGAACTAAGAACTAACAAGGAAAAAGCATTCTGGACCGGTGGTAGTAAAAAATGACGATTTGTAGTGCTTATTTTACGTCTACTAGAATAGAAACATTTTGACTTTGACTAACATGTGTGTCTGAAACAAGTTCCAGTGAAAAGCAGTAAACATAGCCTTCACCATGTTACCAGAGATGGGAGACGCTTGTCTCATTATATATTATTCTAACTAGCTTTAAATTATATTTCTAAGGATTTATCAGACGTCTAGTCTAGTTACTAGTCGAATGGAGATATAAAAATCTAGTTTTATACACTCTGTTTCATTTTGTAAATTTTTGATTCTATTTTTAAAATGAAACCTTATAAAGGTAAGCTGGCACAGTGCGGTTGTATACATGACTGTAACACCTCAAGTGAAAAAAAATATCAGAGCATACAAATGAATATTATTATAGTATTCGGCAGAATATCATAAATTCTCAGTTAACAACCCTTAGCATTTTTTTCATAACCTAATATGATATTCAAAATACTCCGAAAACAAGGGAGAGCCGATAAAAAACCGCTGCTCACTATATATCGGTCATTTCCTTTCATTCCCCATCAAACCGATATTACTACAAGCCATCTCGATTCATTCTCGTATCACAATCGATTCACCGATATCAATAAATCGATTATGTAAGATTCCCTCGTGAATACGAGTTCTCTCTCATTGTATATAAACGGTTGTTTTCGTGAAAATCATTTGACATGATATCGAATAGAACTTAGGAGATTGTGTTTCAAGTTATACGTTCTTTACATACCGTTAGATTGTCCATTACTCGATTTCGCAGTGGTGTTACACTGACTGCTAAGCTAGAGGTTCCGGGTTCGAATCAACAGCGCTAGAGTTTGCGAAATCCATTGTTTCGTTTTCTGTTCTTGAATGCTGTATTCTTATCTATGTAGTTTATACAATATTGTAGCTTAGTGACTGCGGTAGAAGATTATTTCTTAGTGCAGGGTTGAGTTAATGTGTGTGTAGTGATTTGGTTATTATTATTTGTTAGTAAGTAGGCAAGAAGGTAAGATCTGTTAAGATGTTAAAAGTGTTAATAAATAAATTAATACGGGACAAAACATAATTTATTCGATCCTACTTACATACGTATAAGCGAAATCACCAAGAAATTAAATTGTTAAAATGAAATAACCTCAAAACTGTAAGTGAGTCCGTATTGTAGTAGTAAATAGGTGCGTAAATAATAGTGAGATAGGAAATATTGCAATGTTCGGTAAATATCCGCATCCACAGCGGTGTGTTGTTGGCCACAGCGTTTCCTGCACTGCCGGACAAAATAACCGACCGTTCTATCACATTTAAATTGTCTATAGAAATATCATACAAAGGTTATAAAATTGGTTCAGAAGTAGTTGTTAAAAATGAATGTTACGGTGTTAAACTGACAAAAAAAAAACAGATCTCAATTAGGATGTTATTTTTTTGCCAGTTCGAGCAAACAGATTTTAAATTAAATTAAATTAAGACAATTATTAAAAATTAAAAAAGCAACTAAGTTGGTTTCTTGTCGGATTCATCCCCGTATAAATAGCATTCCAAACCGGTGGTAGTAAAAAAGATGGCGATTTAAAAATACTCATTTTAAGTTTATTTCAATAAAACTATTTTGACGATGGCTTTGGCCAACTTTTTTAAATACATTGACACAACTAATTATCTGAAACCAATGTAAAACACTCGCATTAAACAATGTTCCATATATTCCTCATTTTAAACAACAATTTTATTTTACCTACAATTTTTGTTTGGACTTAAGTTCTATTAAATTAAATAACATATCTACATAATAAGTACATTTGTAATATATAATTTAATCATGATTCCTTAAACAGTAAAATCTTTTTTTTTCCTATAACTGAGTGTAGCAATATTTTGTCCTGCAGTTTACGGGGTGGATGACCCCGATATTATTGGAAAACTTGTCAGCTAAGTGCGGGACAATGTAGCGCTTCAAGCTGAAGAAAACGCTGAATATACATTTTATATACCCACATACTACATGACATTATTTTTTAACGTTTTTTACGATGATTTTAAAACCTACTGGTTTATTGTATCTTTGAAAACGGTATTAAAAAAATCCTTTTGTTATTTTAAGATTTATTTTCAAGTATGTATAAAAATACATGTAGAGTTTATGTACAGTCATAGAATTATTAAATTAAAGTGATTAACAATTCATTAATTTCCATAAACACGTAAACATAACCGATAAACTTATCGAATGTCAATATGACATAATAACGTACTCATTGAAGGCGATGGCGAAACAGGAAAATACACAAGATGAACAATTTCAATTTTTATCGCCCGTTCGGATACGCTCCCCGTTCGCAACAATATCATAGAATGTACCGACTGATTCAGCAATGAGTTTACGACTTCACTTTATATGGGGACCATAGCCCAGGCGTTATGTCCCATTCGATACTTGCTTACCGTCCGGCAAGCTTTTATGAGTTATCATGACAGAAACGCTTGTTTTGTAACGTTTATGGTCGTTTTATATGACTTCGCTAATTGTTGTTCACCGCTTCCTTACCAAGGGCTTGTCGGGAGGGAATTTTACGGCTTTCTTGAAGGGAATGATTACAATACCCAAATTGGTGTCAGCTACTTAACAATTTGATATCAAAAGCAACATTTTGAGGGCGTGTTCGGTCTTTCATTATCAAATTAAACAGTTAACAGTAGATATTTGGCATTTTGTGTTTGTATACTCTAGTTACACGTCGCGACGTAGGAACATATTGACACACCCATATACTCACATACACGTACGTAAGTAGGTAGTTGAGTCGGCACCAAACAAACAATTTTATACTTTTAGCTATCTTCTAATTAGTTTCACTTATTACCAGACTAACTTTCACCAGCGACTTCGTCTCCGTTTCGTCCAAATAATTTTTTGCGTTACATAACAAACAATAATAGGGATAAGAACTATTTCAGATTTAATTTTAAATTAATTCATTTTTTAAACGATATTTCAATAAGTTTATATGAGCTTTGATAGACTAATGGATAGGTTATTCAAGAAGAGTGTCATTAGAATAATGAACTATAAAGTGGGTTAACTAGTTGGATTGAAAAACGTTTTAAATATTAACCCTTAGGTTAATTGATGCTATACTTCAATCGTAATCCAAATAAACCCGCCGACATTTGATTTAGATGGAGCGCGAAAACTGTCATAAACAAATTGGGATCGACCTCAAAAAATCCGCATCCATTTATTATCCATTCTGTCGCGCACCTCTATATCTCTGGTCCATTAATATCCGGGACTTATCCTGCCCTAATCTGCCTCTCATTCCCGCTTTCCGCGGCCGATTCTTTTTCCCGCCAAAAAACCGCGCCGCCATGTTGGATTCCTGTCCGCGAAGATTTACAGCCGGCCAGGATTAAACGCTTGATAAATAATAAAACACTCAGTCCGCGTATTGGATCCAACCTAACCTATTTGAGTTCTGAAAAATATAAAAAAAAACGTATTCACAATTGGAAAAAAAACTATGAATGTCATAACAATTCTTTATTTTACGCGGGCAAAAAAGTTATTGCCATAAGGAAAAAAAAAACTCTACAATTGATTTAATAGACTTTTGTATGCCTTTATTTCATGACAGTTTTGACGATATTCTGTTTGTTAACAAGGACATTAAAAATAACAAAAACATTTATAGACACAAGTCGTACTGATAGAAAACGAAAAAGCAAATTCTAAGTATTTATTTTATCTCTTAAATCATATAAATAGTAAAGATAATCCTTGGGGCCAGGAAACAAGCGATAGGTATCAAGCGACCGCTTCACCGCGGCGGCACAAGCTACATAATACCTTAATTTAAATTTAAATAACAAGTAAGCTTCAATGATCACACCCCGTGATTGCATCTGCCATCTGTAATAACGACCGCTTGTTCTGTGGCTCTATAAAGGAAATATCGTAAAAAATTTGGAGCTGCGTATTTGATATTTATTGTTGTTGTTAATTGGTATAAAAAGAGCTAAGTAAGTTTTCTCCTTTGAATCATTATGTTTATTTATTTTGATCACATTCTCTCAACCTAGACTGTAAGATGTATTAGTGTTTAAGTATGGAACATGTTGATGTACTTGCATAAATTACAGAATCCGGGGTTTCTTGCCGGTATCTTCTCAAACATAAATTTTCCGAACCGATGGTCGAGTAATTTTTAAGAAAAACTTAAATTCATTTGACGATTTAAATTATTTTTTAAGTTAAAGGAATTTATTTATTTTGATTTGTATGAATTTTAAATATTCGATCATAGACAATGATGCTATTTACACAAGCTATTCCTAATTTTGACGAATGACAATGACTGCCCATTCAAAATAGCCCTACTTTCTCAAGACTATTACAAACTTTACTATTAAATGTTTCCGCCATCTTGTATTATATCCATGCATCTAATTAATATCTATACAAAATTATTGAGTCGCGACCGCATTTTTAAACCAAATAAATTCTTTAAAATAATGTTCGCTTTAAAAAATTACCTACAGTTGGAACCGGATATAATGACATTAAAAGCACTGTACATCCGATAGTCGGTATGTCAACTTAAAGGTTTAATAGTTAAGTTAATTCGACCGACTGGGACCTCGCAATTGTGTCGACCGAACTGTCGTTGTAACAGGTATTGACTGTATTGACCTAATGCGTATTATTAAATATTAATGTAAAATAATACTGTAAACAAGCGATTAAAGCCCGCGTCTACACTAATGCCGGGTTGACGAGCAGATTACCGATAAGGGAGGGATTACACGCGCGGGCGTGAACGCACCCTTACTTTAAAGTGTTGCCATTATACAGAATTTAGATCACTATCGCTTTTGTTATAGCCGTTAGAGACATGATGTCGCAGAACGGGAGCTTAGTCTGAAAGGTTTTATTTAAATATTTTATTTTATTCAAAATCACGGTCAAACAAGCAGACGGATCACCTGATGGAAAGTCATACCGCCTCCTATTGACACGACGACGCCTTAGATGTCTGGAAAAACAAGAGCACCACAGAGGTAAAGATGTTATACCTCTCGTGTTGGTAATAACACTGGCTCTCCAATCCATCGAACCGAAGCACAGCAAACTGCTTGTTGTAAATAGAAAGGGGGGTGATACCAACGCAGAAGATCTCGCACTTAGTCCTGTAAAATTGAAATGTGTATTGGGTTAATGACAGCTTGAGATATTGTTTTATAAAAGCTCAATAAAGCTCAAGTAAAATTAACCGAATTAGTCCAGATTAACCAAATTTTAGTTTATATTTAACGACACTATATCGTCTTCGGAGGCAAATTTTCTCAAAATTTACCCATTCCGATTTTATGTACATAATTTTTGTTGTCTACGTTAAGAAAGGCTTTATCTGGAATTACTATTTTGAGTTTCGTTAACTTCAGTAGCTACGGGAGTTCCTAGAGTGAAAAAACAATTATTTTTCTTAAATCAACCCTCTTAAAGTTTTTTTATTAAAAAAAAAGCCCGCTATCAAAAATCTCGAGAGTTCCATTAAGTAAGGCACGAAGACAGAGGCGAGTGTCCCCGAAAAAAAATTGAAGAGCAGAGATTAAAAATTTTAGCGGCGCTTCTAAATTAATTAATAAGGGAGAGGTGACTGAAAAAAATTAAATGTCAAAATTACAACAAGATTCGCTTTAATTATGTCCGTGGGGGCGGCGGGCTAGGGCGGTAAAAGCGGGGGGCGGCGAACACTAATTACATTTTCTTAATTTGCAAAGTTCCGGCTCTGGTTTTTGCTGCATTCAGAACTGCGGCGTTTTTGTTTGTCCTTTATTGTATTGGAAAAGTTTTTTCGTCTAAATCATTGTATTTGTTTAATTAATTTGATCGTTTAGGATTATGTTATTCTTGTTCTCGTGGGGGAGAAAGTTTTACTATTATAATAGTATAATAGTAAAACTTAAGGCATCGTAACCTATAGAGGTTACGATGCCTTATGTATATAGGCTTTACAAAATAAATGCTCTGAAATTTGGCTAGTATCGCATCAATAGCAATTAAGTATTAACTTTGTGTCTATACATGTAGATAGACCTTGAAATGTTTGTTGCTATTCGTGTGAAATTGAGTATTGAAGGATTGATCATTCAAATTCAAACTGAAAATGTTTTTATTCGGAATAAAGGGAAGAAGCCGGCAAGAAACCTCCGTAGTTGCTTTTTTCAAAAATTTACCATAGTTTTTCATTACATTTTGGAATATTTAAGTGTTCTAACTATGTCATACAATTTAAAGTTACTTTGAATACCTTTATATAAAGCAAATTACAATATGTAATATTTTTAATAATTAAACATTGTTCAAGTTTTATGCATTGATATTTTTAAGATTCTACTACCCCGTGTCTCTTAGACAGAAATGGCATCCACTGGGACCAGATTCAACAATATATATATTTTAATTAAGATAAGATTTTAATTAAAAACACTGAAAAGTAAATTCTAACTGACGATCAAATTTTTGGGCAGTAAATTCCACACAGAAGTTGTTAAAACTATGTCATGCGATGCTATGCGCGCGAGGTAAGCCGTTGCAATTTATTTTTCGTTCCGGATCGAGTCGTTTGAAGAATTTGTGGCTGATAGGTAAATTGGAATTGTGCATTTGATCGATCGGCCGACGGTAATGGACGGTCGGGAATTAAAAAAAAAAACACCGCCCCAGCAATAACGCTTCTGCTGTATTGATTTATGTTTCCCGCCGCCACCGCAATTTGGATTGTTTTATTTATTCACTATCATACCTCTCTCTGCTTATTTAAATTGAAAACTATTCGTCAAACTCGATGGAATAGGTTTGGGTATGCTTTTCATTATTTTTTATTTTAATAGCGGCGTGAGCTTGCGGATTGGAAGTTGCTGTAGCGTAACCTTTGTATGCTTGAAATACTGAAAATGTCATAAACTTTTATGAACCTTAAAATCTCTGGAAAGAGCCTAACAATACGTTGCCTTGTTGTGGCCTGAAGTTAATCATAACTAAACAGTTAATTCACATTATAAAACAAACAAGAGATATTTCATTTGCTTTGAAAACAAATACAATCCAACTCGGCAAAGGCAATAAATCAAAAAAGGATTTAACCGCCCCCCTCCGCTACAAATTTGACGTTATTAAAAAAACTCATTTGCAAATTTGGAAAGACAAAGAGTTATTAAAACGATAAACTGAATTATCTTTCGTCCCCGGTGGGCGGTTAAATTACACCCTTTTTTTCTTCATTCTTTATAAAGTTACACCCTTCCTTAGTATTCTCCCTTTAATTCTTTATAAAAATGTTAATGAGATCTCTGAGTTTTTATTTTGCCTTAGCGTTGCGGGTTGTTAGGAGGCGACGCCATTTTTTTTTCAACAAAAAATACCAATTGAAGGCAATTTCTTTCAAATTAAGGTGAATTTCTTTAAATCTCTCTCAACAGGCTAGAAGGATGACTTGAGCTTTCAACATTTTTATGTCTACTTCTATGCGTTTTTATGGTACTGTCATAAGTTTGTCTCCAAACCATAAATAAATGGTTGGCAGTCGCAGTGCGCCTAGCAGCGACCAACCAATCATGAATCTATGCTTCGGACTGTAAAATCTGTACCTATAGCCACATACACATAATAATAAAAATAAAAATATATAGAAATGTTAAGTGTTTTAATAAATTTTGTTATAATAAATGTTTATTTTCTCCACAAACAAAGGTCCTTATAGTTAAATTTTACGATCTATGTACTAAATACAGTAGTTTGTATGCGCCGATGCCTGCACTAGGTTCATACCTGTGTTGCCAGTCATCAGGCCCAGAATCTAAATTTATCTGATGACCGACTAGTACTAGTAAAAATAATAATTAGAAAATATTTTATATAGGTGTGTTGTATCTAGAGAAATTATGATATTAAACCAACAAAACAAACCTGATAAAACGCCGGGGAAGAACATTGGATAAGTGGAAGTATGTATTAAAAATACCTTTTTATTTTCAGAAGCTACAATTTCTTTTCTTTTCAGAATCTTTAGGTACATATTCATTAAAATTCGAATCAAGAACTTTCTTATCATTAACCATTAAAAACATGTAATTAAGGTCAATCCCGGATTATTGATAGACTGCTGAACAATAAACGATGAGATTCACGCTTCAATAAATATACTCGTTAGACGATGTACCGTTCGTGAAGGATTTTGATATGATTCATTGAAATTTAATTATCTTGGATTTAAGATGCAAATCATTAAAGGGTTATTTCATCTCGTTTTGATTGAAGCGGCTCAACCAAAAAAGAGGTACTTTCTATCCTTCTCCAAGTGACCTCGGTGGCGCAGTGGTGTAAACAGCCGACTGCTACGCTAGAGGTTCTGGGCTCGAATCCCGGCGGGGGCGGGACTTTGTGTTATTTGCAAGACGCATTGTTTCGCTTACCGGTCTTGGATGTTGTAATCTTATCTATTTAGTTTATACCATATCGTTGCTTAGCGCCTGTGACACAAGTTCTTACGATACTTACTGCAGGGCTGAGTCAATTATTATTAGTGCGTAAGTTTCTTGTGAGGTTTCAGACTTTGTAATGCCTGGTAATTTTAGAGTTACAACACTATTAACTTTTTTTATATATATAAAACAACACAGTTTAATTACGTCAATCCCGGCCTGCTGGAGTTTGACATGGAAAACATAAATAATGTTTAGGAAATTAATAGAAATATAGGAAAGCTTGTGATGAGTGAAAAAAACCATATCCGGACGCTTCGATAATTATTTTATAATGCGTACTGCAAAGGAGTGGAATTCTTTGCCTGCCGATGTGTTTCCTGATAATATAACCTGGAGCTGGAGCTGAAGTCTGAAATCGGTTACTACCTCCTGTTTCTTCTGATTAAGTTCGTTGCGGGTCCCAAGACGGCCGGTAGGGTGTCCGGGCACAGCCTGTGCGTCATTGCACAGCTGCATTATTAGTTGATTATTCGATCAAAGGACGCCACTATTGATCCTGATAAACAGGAGTTGCAGTGGTAGGACAGAGTGCCGGGTGTGCCCCGAAAACAACCTGGAGCTGTTTTAGGCATGAGTGAGTAGGCTTCTCCTGGGTAGACATGTTCCACCTTAGACTCCATCGCCATCCATCAGGC
This sequence comes from Choreutis nemorana, assembly GCA_949316135.1. NCBI lineage: Eukaryota > Metazoa > Arthropoda > Insecta > Lepidoptera > Choreutidae > Choreutis > Choreutis nemorana. Next base: position 8,935,683 of record OX438615.1, on the reverse strand, counting down.
GGGATTGAGGTCAAATGCTTGCCTAGTTTTAAATAATAAAAAAACTTAAGCTCAAGACTATTCCATAGGCAAAGACTAAAATAAAAATCTAGTACCATAAACCTCTCCTAGACAACCTGAATACTTCAACCCTGACCTATAATCATGAAGTGCAGGATCAGTTTGCACAATTTATAAACAAACAAACAAATATATACAGTCGCCATATGTCAAAGAGTTGTAAAATTGACAGGTTTATCAGAGACAGTGAGTAATTTGCGAACTGTCATTAAGGAGAGGACACACTCGCGATGTGATCAGAAGGAAGGGCGTGTGTCCACTGTCATGAGATTAGATTTGTGGATGAAGAATTGAAAGCTTTCTAGTTATTCCAAACTAATGTTGAATGAGTTCCTTGAATGTTTATTGCCTTTATTAACTACTAGCGGCCCACCTCGGTTTCACACGGATAGATATAGTATATAACTTTATAGTATAGTATTTAACTTTTTTTTAAATATTCTATCGCCTATGTTTATCAGGGATAACGTAGGATTCTAATGGTGAAATAATTTAACAAATCGGTCCAGTAGTTTCAGAGCCTATTCAATGCAAACAAATAAACAAACAAACGAATATTTCCTCTTTATAATACAATTGATGCTATAATATTAGTACAGGATTCTATGAATATTAACATGTACCTACTTAGCTCAAATCAAAGACATTACCTATAAAATTTTCATGGACACGCACAGACAAGAAAAAAAATCAATTCAAGTCTTCCCACAGTGTTAGATTAAAACTAAATTTCAACGTCAATGTTAATTTAAACAATAACATTTCTACCGAGTTCCCGTACCGTGGCTTGTGGTAATGGAAACAGTGACAGTGACTGCAGCGATAAGTGTGTCCGTGACAAATGACGTTGCTAATGATGTGATGGACGGACAACGGGTTGACACGGTGTTAGCGCTCTAATGGCTGGCTTGTCTCGCTCCCGGGGGTTTGTAAAACATGTTTTATCTTATCAGCAGCCCTGTACATCCGTCAGCAGCTTTTCTTGAAGGAACTGCAGTCGGGGTTGAAGTGTATTTGATTCAAACGGACTTTATAATTCATCTTTGACGACCTCGGCGCAGTGGTGTAAACAGCCGACTGCTACGCTAGAGGTTCTGGGTTTCGAATCCCGGCGGGGGCTTTGTGTTATTTGCAAGACGCATTGTTTCGCTTACCGGTCTTGGATGTTGTATTCTTAATTATTTAGTCTATACCATATCGTTGCTTAGCGCCTGCGATACAAGTTCTTACGATACTTAGTGCAGGGCTGAGTCAATGTGTGTGTCGTGATGTGGTTATTTATTTGTCTTTGCATCCAGGAGTTTTTCTTACTTAATACTGACCCATTTGCATTGATCATCCGGTGTACGTCTTATTAAATCGTCGAATAGTTTTTGAAACTTCTATCATACTCAATGTAATTGGTTAGAGTGGGCAATTGATTGAAGATCTTGGGTTGTTGGTTTTGGTGAGAAAATTGTATTTACGTCATTCATAGTCAAAGTCAAAATGTTTTTTATCCGAATAGACTTAAAATAACCACTTTAAAATCGTCATTTTTTTACAACCACCGGTTCGGAATGCTATTTCTACGGGGAATAATCCGGCAAGAAACCTCCGTAGTTGCTTTTTTCAATATTCAAATACAATATTTTCTATTACAAATTACAATTTTTCAACATAATAATTCTAGCTACACTCCAACTGTCAATAAGATACTTGTGCAGCTAATTAAATTACTTTCATATATCTTTATCCTCTATATAATTTGGAATTTTATAGTAAGCCTTCTTAATTAAAATTTGTTTACCATATTGCTTAAATTTAATATCTGACATTTCTCTTACATTTCTTGGAATTTTATTATAAAACGAACACAATTTCCAATAAATGACTTACTAGTTTTTGCTAATCTAACTATAGGGATACTTAATTTATCATTATTTCTGGTATTTATGCCGTGACCTAGTCTATCAAACTCATTTAGATGTTTCCTTACATACATAATCAAAATCAGAAGAATCACCGGGATTGACGATGATATTGCTAACTTTCATGACCTCAGCCACCGCCGTGAAGTTGCGTGTCTATCGGTATTTTATAGAATACATTTCGGAGAGTGTGCGCAGGAATTGCACAATTTAATTCCACCGGCCCCCTTTAATAATCGGAATACAAGACGTAGGCTGAAGTTGCATCCTTTTTGGTAAATATTCCGACCATCCGGACTAAACGCTTCGATAGCTCCTTCATAATGCGTACTGCAAGGGTGTGGAATTCTTTGCCTGCCGATGTGTTCCCTGACCAATAGGTATAACTTGGGCCTCTTTAAAGCAAGAGTGAATAGGTTTCTCCTAGGCATGACCCACCTTAGACCTCATCGCCGCTTAACTTCAGGCGGGCTTGGGGTCAAATGCCTGCCTGGTGTTGAATAAATAAAATAAAAATTTGTCAAAAATATATTTTGTTTTGTCTGTTTGTCACATTTTTACGGTTTAAGTGCTTTTTCAACGAGGTTTATGTAAAAAATCAGTCAAGTGTGAGTTAGGCTAGCACATGTTGGGTGCCGAGGGTTATGAGATAAAGAATATGTACTTTTTTTTTAGATAATTTCGTAAAATAAACAAGAAACAATAAAAAGTTAGTTCGGAACCCTAAAATTCATTTTGAGTTACAAATACTTAATGTTTCTTTCAATCTGAGTGACACCAAAACAGACCGGTCAAACCTGTCAACAAGTACATTAATTTATTTACTAATTAAAAAAGTACACAAACAGACAACAACCATAAAAAACAGTATAATAAATTTAACATTGCAACACTAGATTGAAATCCAGAAAAGTATACACAATCAAACAATAATGAATAGGGTAATTAAAAAGAAAGAAAACATAAAAAAGACAAAATTTCAAATTGAGGTTAAAATATTAAAACAAAATATGGGAGATATGATTTTGAAAATGTATGCAAGCGGGGGGGGGGGGGGAACAAACAAATCTGATCATCTATAATGTCAGGATATCTGTAGTCGAAGCGTGTTTCAATGAAGATAACCTATGATTAAATACGTCAATATCTACTTCGTGTTTACAAATTAGCTCCGTTACATGTGCGACACATTCTCATGATGCGGTTGTAGTAGCAAGCGTTTATATTATTACAAAAAAATGTAAAACGATGCCTAATGCATTTAATTATTTGATACAAGTAATAATATTTCAAGTCACGTCACACTCTACACCAATTTTTTGTGAAAAAAACTACTTTATTGGTTTATAGGAAAACCCGCTTTACAAAATGGCTTTAATCCCATGGGAGTTATAAACCAGTCGGCACGGTTACAGTTCGGATAAACTATATCTTAAAAATACAAAAAAGGTGTACGTACTAACATTGCGACTTCGTGTTTTGTCGGCTAAATTCGTTTTTCCATAAAGTTTAGTATTAATTTGTAGTAAAAGGTCATTAAATAAATACGATTATTGATATATCGGATGGTAGTGTTCGGGAATCTTCGTAGATACCGAAAAACAATGAAGTCGCAATGTTTCTGACTGTAACTGGTTTCTGTATAACAAATCTTGTTCGGTTTATAATTTAAAATACAAATTTTGATGAAAAATTAATTATTTTTTTCTGAAAATTAGAATTAGAATACAGTTATTTTAGTGGCGGAAAACCGAATTCTCAAATTTTTCAGGAATGAAAAAGTTACTGTCATTCCGCCATTTTACTTAATTTCAGCTTTCGTTTCACTCTCATTGTTTTTTTTTTGTTTTGTCTTATCGTTTATTGTAGTTCGTTACTGAGACAGGCGCGATTTTTTTTGTAACAAGCGCTGTTGTTTTTTTTAAATACAAATTTCTTCATTCCCAAACAAAGCTCAGTCTTATACTTTGGATACTAAATAAATTTAAATAACAGCCTCCGTGACGCAGGTGCTTTATCCGTTCGCTGTGACTCCTAAAGTCTTGGGTTCGAATTCCGGCTCGGGCAGGTATTTGATGAACATGAAACTCTCATCTCTCTGACTCATGGTTGAGGTCTCAGTTGTTTTCTATCCATTTAAGTCGTTATTTATCTATATATGTACCCATAGAACGAGCCTGTGTCTTAGTTCGTAAAAGTATTTCTATGAATTGTCCCGAGATATTGTTACTATCAACCCCCATCAAAACACAAGTACAAATACAGAACGAAACGTGATTGCTTATAAAACAAAATGGCTGACATGAAACACTTCAATGAAACAACGGCCTAATTAAAGCCGGTGTAAAAAAAAGAACTAAAAAAGCCAATTGAATTAAAAACTATTATAAACAAATATCTTACAAACTAGCGCTTCTTAAAACAGACAAGACAGTCTAGCTTTCATGAAAAATATTCACACAATTATCCCTGCCCTTCAAAACAGAGACAAAGGTATAAACAGCCGTGTGTTGGAACAAGACGGAGATATTTCCCGCGGCTTGTCTTCGAGCACTTAAGTAATTGGAGTTAGGGGTGCAACTAAGTTGAGTCATAAAAAGAAAGAATGGAAAATAATATAAGGAGTATGTAATATTATATTGTTAGCTTATGCCTATATACGAAATGACTATAAAAACAAGTCACGATAAACATTGCCTTAAGTTTTCGCTGTTTTATTATGTTTACGAGCAATCTATTCGCGAATACTGAAAGTGCTTTATATAAAAGCTTTTACATAATGTATCGACTAGGGGGTTATATATTTATAAAATATCTGGATAAAATAGGCAGTTTTAAACACTTTGTATTCGTAGATATAGTTGTGGTGTAAAATTACTTCGTGTTTTGTCGGCTACGTTCGTTTTTCATTCATCAAATAAACACGAAACAAGCTGACGATATACCTGATGGAAAGTGGTACCGTGATCTATTGACACGACGACGCCCTTGAACAAGAGCACCGCCAATGCGTTGCCCATGTAGAGGTAAAGATGTTAGAGAGGTAATGATTACAAACTAAATTCCTACAATCTTGATATTTTTATTTTGTTATGAGATATATTGTGACATGAATTGTTTTTTATTTGGATCCGAGTGAAGCCGTGGACCGAACACTAGTGCAGTCAATAAAAATAAATGATACAGTAATAATTCGTGTCGCGATGCCTTGTTTTTACAAGCAATGAGGTTTTACGATTTCTCTATCTAGATATATGCTGTTGTTTGTTTATTGTTTGTATTGTATATAATAGATTAAATATATGTTTATATGTATATACTAATACATAGGTATACACAATGAGAGGGGGTTATTTTTTTTTTACGGCAAATTGCGTAATTTGCGTTTTTAATTAATTTATTTTTTTCTTTGAAACTTGACATATCATTTTCGTTTTGATAACGTCGGTGGCGCAATGGTGTCAACAGCCGATTGCAACGCTAGAGGTTCCGAGTTCGAATCCCGGCGGAACTTTGTATTATTGTTTCGTTTACCGCTCTTGGATGTTATTCTTATCTATGTAGTTTATGCCATCTCGTTGCTTAGTGCGATATAAGATTATATCTTATTACGGGGTTGAGTCTGTATTTGTGTTGTGGTGTGGTTATTATTTACTTAAATTTAATATAAAGCCCTCTATTACTAGATTGCGAGTAAATGTTAAAACTGAAGTGGGTGTATTTAAAAACACGACAGTCTTTAGTTTAAAACGCATAATACAGACGAAGGAAGAAGCGTTCAAAGCTCAAAAATTCATACAAAATGTCGAGCACAGCTGAAGATAAATTAATTATAAATAATTATCGACGCTACAGACTAAGGATCCAGAACTTTGCCAACAAATCATCCGGGACACCCTTTAATACAACCTCCAATAAACTGCAAAAACACCAGTCTTCCCTTACATCTACATAAACCAGGAATCAAAGAAAAACAAGCTCTGTCTCTTTAGTTATAAGAATTTCATTAGCTACCATCATTAATTAGTGCTAGCTGTGTTTTCTGTGTGAGCTATTGAAGAAGCGAATTTGAGCTTTAAACTGTTGTGTTAAGGGTCGGGGTGGGTGTTAAGAAAGCGTTAGGAAAGTAGGGTCTCATTTATAATCAAGGCAAGTGTCTGGGGCCATCAAAACATCGTTATACAGACGTTGTTACAACACTAATCCTTTTGTTTCGGATGTAGCACGCTGCGAGCGATCAGCGGTTACTGTGTCAATTTTTTTTTTTTATTTCATCAACGAACTTTCAATTTAAGATCACTGAAGCAAATACGATTTATTTATTTCATCAACAAACGCTAGAATAAGAATTGTTGACGTCAAAATTATCTGTTATTTATTTATGTAATAAAATAAACACAACTAAATCATGAGCGATAGTTTACCCTTTTGTATTAATTTTAATTAGTTAGTTAACATGTTATATACGTTTTGATAAAAAAATGAATTTAATGATATTTAACGCAAATTACTATATTCATTTCACATACACAAATATAGAGTAAGAATCAATTATTTATTCTCTATTATTGAAATAAGTCTACAAGGAACCAAACAATACAATAATTTATCTGGAAAATTAAAACCGCTACCGCTTATATCTCACAACGCCCAGCTGTAACCCTTAAATTTAATAGTGAGGTTATTAATTTGACTCGTTATTATTATTATTTAACAACGTTATACTGCTATAGCAGTAACCGCGTACAGCACTTTTCAGCAAATTGCATGTTTAGAACATAGCAGCTTCCGTAAGGTAATAGATCCTAACTTAGTATCTAATTACGGATGTCTAATTTAGGATCATTTTTTACTGACTATTAATAAAGCAGACATATTGTAACACTAGCATTTGCCCGCAACTTCATCCACATAGTATTCTAAAATAGTTCCAACAGGATTTTTAATTACTTGACATTTATCGTTATATTTTGGACAATTCACACGATATCTTTATAAATTATAGCCCATATGTTATTCTGATGAATAAGGTTTCATTAAAATCCATTCAGTAGTTTTTGCGTGAAAGAGTAACAAACATCCGTACATCCTCACAAACTTTCGCGCTAATAATATTAGTAAGGATTACATTTTTCTAGATTCTTACGTTGTTTCCTACAGAAATTACTTGTAAGAAATAAATGTTTAAAATTTTCGGGTGAATATTTTGTGACTTTTTTCTTAAATTTTTAACATCCATTGGTTTGGCCCAGTAATAAATATACTACAGATATTCAAAGCTAATCTAATACCGTTTACGAAAACGATACATGAGGCAATAAAAAAAACACAATAAAACAGTAAAGAACTAATCAAACAGACGGACATGGAATTTATACATATCTCAGCTTCTAGAGTTATGGTCCAATAAACCACTAGATATCAACAAAAAAAGTTACCATAACAGGTCAATGATCTAATATAACCTTCGAATTCCTTCACATCCCATCTGCTCGAATATTCACCGAAACCTAAGCTCCGCTCCACTTCTAATCATGAAAATGTATTTATGACCTAATTAAAGTCTTGCCTCGCCTTGAGTCTGAGGGCACACGAGACAGAAAATACACCAGATAACAAGATAAAGCGAGATGCAAGAGATCCCGCCACGTTGATTAATAGCCGTTATATGGCTGGTTAAGTACCGTGTAATTTGCAAAACGACCCTTAATTACCGCTGAACATGGCTACTAGTTCCCTCTTTTTCATCCGCAGTCGCCAGACCCTGAGAAAAAGCGGGACGGCTGGAATTTCCCCAGTAACGACTAAAGACGGTATTTAATGAGGCATTATTATGTCGGCTAAACAGATTAGGTCCACACGGCGCTGAAAATTGTTTGCCTCCTCTTTATATTTGGGTTTCAGGAACGCAAACATGTTGTTGGAATTTAGTGTCGTATTTTCAGGTGCGTTCGCTCGACTCGTGAATTTGAACAGCTGTGTTTTACTCTTAAATATATGCTAAGACTCCATTCTGTGCGGTTTTACTTAATGTTTCAGAATGTTAAATTTTGTTTAAACTAGCTCAGGGTATTTCTTTATTTAGACTTGATTGATTTCACTTAAGATATGTATAGGCTCCTGTCTTTTCGTATCCTCCGGTTGATTTGAAATGAAAATGATTTGAAATTGGATATATCCGATACATTTTAAGTTATTGTGTGAAAAAACATCGGTTTGTTACTATATCATGAATTTTGTTTTTTTGAGAAAATTATTTTTATTTTATGATTAGAAGCAGTTTTTCCAGAATTCTTGTTCTACCGTCTTAGCCTAAGCCTTTAAGATTATTTACAATACTGATATTATTTTCTTCCACAGGTATGGTTCCAAAACAGACGAACGAAGTGGAGGAAAAAGCACGCGGCCGAGATGGCGACGGCGAAACGCAAGCAGGAGGAACTTGGTGAGGAATGCGATGATCAGGAGCAGCAGGACAACGACCCGTGCAGCGACGACGACGAAGCCAAGCGGCCGCGCCTCGACCTTCACCACCACCTCCCGCATCACCAAATGCCTCATCACCGCCAGTGATCACTCGCTACGGGCGGAATCAACTGCCCCAGCGACAGTGCGAAAGACATTAGTGATTTCAAGTTCGATTACAAGGAACGCAGCGGGAATTTTGAGGAGACTCGAGTGGACAGTCGATACTTCAATGTCTACCAGGAACCTGAAGTAGACAGCAAGCCTTGTGACCTGTCGAAATGGCAGAGGAACGAAGGTGACACGGCAACCTGTGGTTCTGTTGAAAGTGAGAATGACACTTTAGAGAGTAATGACAGAAACCAGGATGATCAGCCAATCAACTTCGCGTATTATCACTTCTGAAATGTCAACGCTTCTCGAATTAGCTTCGTAGTTGGTTTCATTTGAGAAATTGTATTTGATCTTAAAAGGGAAATAGGTTATGAAGGGGTTTTCTACTGAAGTTCTAATTTGTTAGACAAATGTTTCTAAGGAATAAATGGTTGCAATTAAGCCTCTAGTTTGCTCTAGTTGGTAATTAGTAATTAGTTAACACAATCTGACCCTCAAAAGGGCAAATTGACCCTTGTTACTGTTAACATATTGCGATCCGTTTTCCGACCTAGAAAAATGTTCATCCAGTAAACATTTAACAACGTTCTATTAAATAAGACATTTAATTAACCAACAATTTCTTTATCCGTTATTAAATTATTTCGATTATCTAAGAAAGACACAATTTCTCAAATGAAACAAAAAAAGTTTTAATGAATTTTAGAGATGTTAAAAGTTCTGTAAATAGCAATCGTTTTAATAGTCATGTGATATGGATAAGTAATTTATTTAAAATTAGATTTTATAATAACTATTAGAAATATAATGTAAGTTACTTAAAATGTAAATTATATAATAATTAAAAGTACATAACACTCCCAGTGCCAATTTTCAAAATAGTTGTAACATAATGCTTCGAAGTAGATTATAATTATATATTAAGATGTATAAATTTCAGTCTGAAATAAACAACATGTTTCGTAATAATTATATGTAACAAAGACATTAGGTAATCATTTATTGACAAACCAAATCAAAACGATAAATAAATACACACTAGTACAGGTTTTTTTACGTATTTACCGATTTTATTCAATTGGAAAATTTACTTTAATTTTAAAGTCAATAAAAATGCAAAATATTTAAATTAAAATTCAGATATCTGAACTTTTTGGTTAAATGTCGTTTTTAATACATTTTAAATAACATGTTTTAATTAATACGAATCTGAAAATAATGCTTAGAAACAAAAAAACATGGTTAATTGAAATCCGAAACCATTTATTGATGAATTAAAAATAAAAACTTTTATTGATAAATTTAGTTCGTAAATTATATTTAAAAAAAACGAAAAATTGTAAATATAATTTTAAATCCCAATTTCTATGCGAAACCTTGATACATGACAACAATGGTTGAATTATGTAATACATAATGTAAATTGTATGTACTTATTTAAAATAAAATGTAAATAGATATTTAAAACGAATTTAATAATTACTGTGACAGTATTTTACGATAGTTTTCGACGAACCACGCTCAAGGAATTTTACATTTTAATTTATTTTCTTAACCATCATTCTTACCTTCATTTTATACAGGTGGTACATTTTTTGAAGAAATATGTAGTAAATAAAGATTTTTATTTTGCCACTAAATTTAAATTACGTTTATATTTAAGTAACGCATTTTTTGTACAACAATGAACAGCAACTTGGTTATTGAATAGGCAACTAAACTCATTAAGTTACAATTCCAAAAAAAATCTTAATTATTGTAAACTGTATACACACACAAATAATAAAATAAACTCATGATATCAAAATTTCAATTATAGAAAATGAATAAGACACAACTTTATATAAATATTCTAATTAATTGTATGTAAATTAAATCTGTATTATGTAATGTAAACCCATCAATTTGTTTTTAAATTCAACAATAGCGTGGTGCGTCTGACAGGATTGTGGTTGAGAATAAAAGTTAGTAAAAATATAAAACATGACTTTCTTATTTGCTGGCCCTCCGTATTTTCTTTAATGTAATTAGTTTAGTCGTTCCAAACATTTTATAAACTTACACTGGACTAATCTTTACAGGGTGCATTTTCCCACTCACCTGGATGTAGGTTTTCTACAATATCATGGTCAAACAAACGGACTATGCACCTGATTCTTATCTATTTAAAATTAACTATTCGATTATTGACTATGTAATAATATAATAAAAAATTTTGTCATTTTACTCCACTTATCGATCAGTTAATTTTTTATTCCAATTAGTTTTCATTTAATTTGTCCTCGAAATAGCAATGCATTTTATTAAAAAGTATGGGACACGTTTGGCATGAATGACCAAATTTTTATTATATTGGATTATCTTATTTGCTGGGTTCCAATATTAAAGAAGTAAGTAAGCCTGCCTTATTTTTTTCACATAAAATTGGTATTGCAAAACGGTAACCAGATACAAGGGGACTTTAGTAATGAAAAATTACCTATATTATTAAACGCCAACCAAGCAGACAGTTCACTTAATGGAAAGTGATCACCTACACACACATGATGCTATTGATGACCAAGCATATCTGTAATGTAAATATTATGTCCTTAATTGTTTTTTTTATTTTATTCATGACCAGGCAGGCATTTGACCCCAAACCCGCCTGATGTTAAGCGCGATGAGGTCTAAGGTGGATCATGCCTGCCCAGGAGAAACCTAATTAAGAACTACCATAGTTACACAAAAATAGAATATGTAAATCCTCCAAACAATTTGAGAAATTATTAATTATATGTAATTGGTTGGCATAGCTTTTAAGTACCTTTTTTTTAAGTTCACTTCATCAATATTCTTTGATTTTGATTGTCTAGGTCTTCCACCAAGCCTTCTTGGCCACAAGGTCTTTAAAATAACAACGATGACAATATAGATCTATACGACCTCACTGAATGCACCAGGGAGCACCTTAATGAAAGCTGGCAACACTTATTTTGTCGACATGGTTACCAAGTGGTAGCAAACGTAACTCGTTAGAAAAATGTGTACATTTTTCAGTTCTAAATTTTATATAAAAACTATTATTCTGTTAGTAGGTGTATATTAAGTAGTTTCAGAGTATATCGCAAGAAACACCAAAAGATGGTATCTTTATGGCATTGCCATCATCATGGCATTTACTTTGAGTATTTGGCCAGTGTCAAGTTATATTTATTATCAAGTTTTGATGAGGGATGAAATCATGATGCGATGAAAATGATAGATGGAATGATAAATGTGCCTGCAATAACATGCTAGTACTGTTACTGTGAGCTTGATTGAGTTACTTGGGAGATGACGAAAAGAGCAGCCAAATTGTCGTATTTCACGTTCTCCACACTTGTACTACAGATATTTAAAACATTATCATTTTACACAATAAATTGTGGTGATAAACAAGAAATGGCAGTAAAATAAGAACATTCTAACAGCCACTTTCCGTTCCCGCCAAGTAAGCCGAATAGGATATTATTTTGGAATACAGTTTGAATATTCGAAACTCAAAATTAGCCTATGATTCCAAAGAGGTAACATCCTAAAGAAACTAAACCTTTGTAAAACTAAAACGTAAACTTTCCTACAAGTTCAATCACAGTGCAAATCTTATCGGGTACCCCAATCAATCCGAGGTGTTCCTCGATATCTTTGTTAGGTGTCATTGAAGGCAGGCGAGAGGTCTGTGCGATCAATTTATATTCTGCATCGTTTGTCGAACTGTGATAGCCAACACTCGCGTGTAGGTAGCAGCCACTCTTAGCCCGAGCCTGGATGTGGAGCGAGTAGAGAACTAATATTCCATACATGTATATTATATTATTATATTAATTTTACCGCGTAATAATTTGAGCAAAGTCACTATGATAATGTTCCTCTATAATTGGTAGAACAATTTTCTTGTACAATAATGGCAATACTGTCATAAATTAAATATTGTATCTCCTGTTGAGGATCCTATTAAATAAATATATCTTGAATAAAAGTATACTGCATCATTTATTGAACGGCTTTGAAGCTGAGATAGCCAACACTAGCATGTTAGTAACAGCCACTCTTAGCTCGCGGCTAAATATGTAGCCAGCAACAGATATAATTTAGAGAAAAGTACAATATATACGTATATAATTTATACCATAAACTTTTTTTTGCAAGCAAGTAGACGACGACTCGACTGCTGGATAGTGATACTGTTACCTGAAAAGTGATGGCATTGAAGTCTGAGAACGACAATACTACTGTCGAAGCGTTGCCCATGTAGAAGTACATGACATGTAGGTGGACTTAGGTGGCAGTCAAGTATACGATCAGCCTAATAGTGAGCAGCCACCGTAGCTTATGGAAGTTTGTATCAAGGACGCGTTGGCAACCCTAAATCCTGCATCGTTTGTCTAATGGTCGTGAGGCTTTGATAGCCAGCAGTCACGTGTAGGATACAGCAACTCTATGCGAGGATAAAACAGAAAGTGCATTACTTAAAAAAAAAACATAAATTATTGTAAACATTCAGTTTGATTGAAATTTGCATATATTTTATATTTTATTTGTCATTGGAGTTAACTTTGAGGTACGGTGTGATAGCTTAGCTTTAACAAACAGCTTTTATTAAAATCATATTTTTGATAGATTGTATAAACAAGTGCAAAAATTCACAAATATTATTATTATTTTTTTTTTACTTGTGTTATTTATATTACAGCCCCTTGTTCCTCTTGTTGTTGTTGCTGTTCTTGTTAGATAAAACACAAAAAGCTCTCACTTAAAATATATATCTCTTGATACAAATATAATTGAATTGAAAAATAGGAAATATGCATTAAATTAACTTTTATACATTCAATCAGTTTATCGAAAAATACGTGGAAATAGTATAATTCCATTGAAAATTAGATTTGAAGTCTGGATCGATATGATCGTTCTGTCTAACTAATGACTTTGAAGCTTTATAACTTAGTTAACTATGATCTTAAAAAACTAATAAATTAATGAATTTATATGCTATAAAATTGCATTAAAAAAGGTCGATCACATTCCCCATTGTGTTCGCTCCTAGCACGAAGCTTTACCGCAGCATTATTATAGCTAGATATCGGAGCCGATCGGAAAAACCCTTGTAAGGAGGCGTCCGGGCAAAAATCGCGACGCCATGTACCCTGGTTACCATGGCGACAGACTCAATCTTCCCCCACCACGACACCCCAAAACCAACCTTCAACCTAAGAACATAAAGTTTATTTTTTAAAACAAAGTGTCACATTTTCAGGCTACAAATGTGGCTTGTACTTATAAATGTAAAACACAGCATTACGGAGGATATTGAGGGCGTGGGAGGGAAAGGGATGGAAGTAGACCTTTCGAGGGGGTACGAGAGGGAGGGGGCGCTATCACAGAGGTATTCTTTCATTTGTTGTGGCGATAAGGTGGTGCTACCTTTTATTTATGACTCCATTTTAAACTAAGGAGTATGTTACGCAATTCGGTTTAGGATTTGTGGGGGAATAAGCCTGAGGATTGTAGCTACTGATTTATAAAGGCTCCTTTGTATGAATGCTGGAAGATTAAGTTGTTGTTGCTTAAGACCTGGGTACTTTCTTTTTTGGCAGAGCTAAAGAAAACATTAGAAGCGAGGTCATAACTCCACTGTTATGTCGATATGTTATTTACAATATGTGTGTTGAATACTCGAACCTTAAAAAAATTGATATGAGTTAAATGTGATATGAGGCATTTAATTGGCATACACTTTAAATTAAGATTAATTATTTATTTATAAAAATACATTATAGACTACCCCTGTGTAATGCTGCTGTTGTACCAATAAATGAATAAATTTAAATATTCGATACAGAAATTAGATTTAACAATTAAATTAACGCACAATAATATTTAATTGACAAAACGTCAATCTAACAAAATTAACAACAAATACTACAATAGTTTCTCAGCTACATACTTACATTTATATTAATAAATATGTTTTTGTCAATAAAGGGACGAGCCTACGCTAGTTAATAACGGTAACAATAAAATCTGATTTCGTATCTGGTATCAGGCATTGAAGAGGAGATGGATCAAGTCGGCCACACGCAGATACCACGAACATATTCTGATACTTTAAAAAATAAAAAAAGCCAAATAAAGTACAAAAAAAAACAATTAGAACGTCGTTTTTGAACAAAACTACACTAAGTAATACACCTATTGGTACCTTTAGTTGCTAATTATTGTTCTAAAAATCCAACCTCAAAATCCATTCCAATTTTACTTCACTCTCTTCACCACAAATTAATCTCGTACATAGATTTGACATGTTGTAGTTTGTAAAAGTCATTCGATTATTCGATACTAAGTTTTCTGCCAAGGAGATGCTAGATTAAGCCATTAGAATAAGCAAGTTGAAGTGGCATTGGGCTCACCATAACTCGTGGAACCGATGGCTGCTGGAGAGGGAAGGTTCTAGAGTCGAGAACATGGTGGGAAGGCGTCGCTCTGCACAGCCTCCCACGAGGTGGACGGATGACCTACGTAAAGGTTGCTGGAAGCCGTTGGGTGCAAGCACAGGATGGCTCTGATTGAAACCAATTAGGAGAAACCTATGTCAAAAGAATTCGACTTGATGACGTGATGACGATGTGCTAATTTTACAGGTGGTAGATGTGGTTGATGGTCTAGGTTGGGACGATCTACTTCTGTCAAGAAGCTGTTCGCTGTGATTTGAAGGATTGAATAACCAGTGTAATAACCAGCACGTGAGGTAGGTATACCATCTTTGCGTATACACCGTCAAAGCATTGGCAATAAAGTGAGTTTTTTTATTCAACATCACGGACGGCTCACCTGATGGAAATTGATACCGCCGTCTATTGACACGATAATTGCCAACCACCAGTGTCACTTTCCATCAGACAAACCTTAATATACCCAAAAAAAAATGTATACCGTCGATTGTCTGATTTGGATATGAATATATTTCGTTCCAGAATAACCCCGGACAGTATTGTGAAACATTCTGTTTATACCTAGCAGTCTCTAGTGCTCGCTGACTGATACAAGTCGAGTTAGATTTACGGCCTGTCCATCCGTCCATTTGTGATTTATACATTCACCCATATCACCCACGCTCGCCTAATTAATATGCTGTTTTTTAACGGAAGCATTATTATTTTTGAAGACAAAGAGAAAACTATTTTGAGATATTTTGAGATAATTAAACACCTCTAGTGTTGTTAGATAGCTAAAGGAACTTGAATGGGGTTTGAAAACGGTACCCTTGATCTCAAAGCCCATCCAAAGCCTCTGGAATTCAAGCAATATTATTACTGATGAAGTTTTTTTCTGGATGCTAAGCTTTTACATATCATATTTTGTAAAAAAAAAATCCTGGTACCAACCGCGAAACTCTATATGAGTATCGTTGTCACCCTTAAAGTAGCGCGGAACCCTAAAAACTAAGAGGCACATAAAAACCGTTGTATCACCAAATCTATCGCAACAATAACGACTTCAATAGTTAAATAGTAAATAAACTATTTTATGTCTGTAGCGATAAAGCCATCATATAAAAACTGACTATTGATGGGGATTGAAACAACTAAAACAAAAGACTGTAAACACAAATCAAATGACGGGATTACGTCACAAATCTAATATAATTACCGTGTTACAGACAGACGGACGGGCAGAAATGTCTGATCAGATTTCCCTAAAGGCTGGAGCACACCAAATCCACTACGATTAAATTGCGTTTAAATGTAGCGGTTGAACCTTTGACATTTTTATACATCATGGACAGACAAACAGAAGGTACAACTGATGGAAAGTGATACCACAGCCTATTGATACGACGCGACGATGCCCTTAATGCCCGGAACGCTAAGAGCACCGCCGCATTGGCTATGTAGAGGTTAAGATGCCTCTCGTGTCGGTAATTACACTGACTCTCAAACCCTTCGAATCTAAATACAGCGAATTGCTACAAACAACCTGCTCATATGGAACCGCCAAAATTTTCAATAATAATAATAACCACATCACGACACATACATTGACTCAGCCCTGCAGTAAGTATCGTAGGAACTTGTGTCACAGGATCTACGCAACGATATGGTATAAGCTACATAGATAAGAATACAACATCCAAGACCGGAAAGCGAAACAATGAGTCTTGCAAATAACACAATGTCCCGACCCCGCTGGGATTCGAACCCGGAACCTCAAGCGTAGCAGTCGGCTGTTTACACCACTGCGCCACCGAGGTCGTCGATGGCTAGACAGAGGTGGTTATTTATTAAAAAGTCAAACCCGAAAGTGCGTATTGGTGCTATGAGAGACGTCGCACCAGACGCGGTCGGTCTGCGATTCGGGGCTTCGATAAGTTTCTTATTTTACAACTCCTCACCACGCTACCGCTATCGTACCGCAACCAGGCGTATCGTATAACCGCTAAGGTGTGCTTCAACCTTTAAGCTCTAATCTTATTTTAATAATTACTGTTTTTTTTTTCTTTTTTTTTTTCTCTGTTCTGCAACATGGCAATGACAAATCCCAAGACAGCCGGTAGGGTGTCCGGGCACAGCCTGTGCATCACTGCACAGCTGCATTATTCGTTGATTATTCGATCAAAGGACGCCACTGTTGATCCTGATAAACAGGAGTTGCAGTGGTGGGACAGAGTGGCGGGTGTGCAATAAACAGGAGTTGCAGTGGTGGGACAGAGTGGCGGGTGTGCAATAAACAGGAGTTGCAGTGGTGGGACAGAGTGGCGGGTGTGCAATAAACAGGAGTTGCAGTGGTGGGACAGAGTGGCGGGTGTGCCCCGACACCATGTAGAAGTCACGAACTATAAATATGTATGTATTAAGGATAAGTTGTTTTATTTTTTGTTTTATTTTTTTTAACTCAATTTAAAAGGTGTTTTAATTATCAGATCCGGCTTTAATTCTCGACTGCGAATTTATTACTAAGGCTCAATAAAACCGATGTAACACTGTTGTAAACATACGTCGATATTATAAACGTATATTTACAATTTACTTTTTAGCAGCATCATGTGCAAATAAGACGGTTCACCTGATGGAAACTAATACCGCCAATTTAAATACACTATGTTAAAGTTATAGCTGGCATGAACTGTATGAAAATTACAAATGGTAGGAAAATTTTGGAGAAAATGGGGAAGAGCTTTACACGTAGAGAGGTTCTTAGTCAAATTTAACACATAAAAATAAATATTAAAATCATATAAAATTGTATGAATAAAAATGGTATGTCTATTTGAATGGAATAATTAAAATTTTCTTAATCAATACTATTTATAAAGGTAATTAAAATTATTATTATGTAAATCTAAGCCCATTATTTAATTTAATTAACTTTTAGTTTAAACATTCCAGAAAAAAACTCAATATCATAAAAATGTATTATTCAAAAAATAATTCGATCAATTCAGTTTATATTCTATTATAGATCAGTTTAAATTAGAATTTGATAACAAAAAACCGTTTAAGTATATGTTGGAACGCGCCGGGACTCAAACCTACGTCTGCGTGCATTAAAACATTTTAAAATGCAATAAATAATGGGTCGTAACGACGCGGCCTGATCCCCTATTAATCATGCATCCCAGTAAATGCTACTTTTTATTACATGTAAATGAGTAAGCTATGTGCGATGACCTCCTTTACATCGCATTTACAGCTCACGATTTAAAGATATAAAGATTTCCGCCAAGGACCGAAAAGAAACCGCAGAGTGAAAAGGCTTCTCCCGGGTAGGCATGTTCCACCTTAGACTCCATCGCCGGTTAACATCAGGCGGGGTTGGGGTAAAGTGCTTGCCTGGTTTTAAATTAAAAAAAACAATGTGCTGGCAACAATGAACTTGCAAAATGAACAGATATAAAAATTTCATAATAAATAAACGATTGTCTACATCGAAATTTATTCGAATAGTTACAATATCTTCGGACGAGGCTAAGATTTATTCGAGAGATAAAGTCTTCGTTTTAAAAATGTTTCAATTTAAAAAATTAAGATTTAGTCTTATGCGGGCTATGTGTTATTCGTTAATTTTAACCATCCATGGCTTTAAATGATAAATTGTTAACATTGACAAAAATTGGTCGATGATCAATTTCTAAAAAAATTCGACTGACATAAAAATGAAGGAAAGAAATTCAAATTAACATTGTTTTAACGACATTCGGCAAACAGAAACACAAGTTAAAAGTAACGATATTTTGTTCGTATCGCCTCATCTTCTCGTGTCGTGGGTTGTCGAAGCCCTCGCGTCCTAAGCCCTCAAGTCCGATAGTGCATGTGCAGTACGACTGCATCAACAACCTGCAGTCGATGCTAAGCCTCACTCGGTAAAAACATACCTAATAATAACATTTGGATCCCTACCTACCTTATTTTTTATTCAACATCCCGGACAAACAAGCAGATGGTCACCTAAAGGAAAGTGATACCGATACCTATTGACACATCAATGACCCTGATGTCTAAGAACGCCAAGAGCACCACCAAATATATGCCTATAGAAAGGTTAAGGTAAATAAATATATCTCTCATGGTGGTATTAGTTGCGGAAAGCTTTCTTGGAGTTGAAAAGTAGACTTTGGATATAAAACAGGGATGAAAAGATTTTATAAATGAATTTATTATCAGAAAATATTCTCGATAGATTGTTTTCTATTTATTATTTCTGATATATTATGTTGTTTGATGTTTATTTAATATTTTATTGTTCAAATATAATTACTAATAACCATGACTTTAACATTCAAACAAGGCACTTAATTGAATAATGCCAAATGTACAGCATAACCGTGTGAAGCCACGACAAACCACTAGTCTACAAAAAGCCAAACGGAAAAATACATTAAACATATTTAATATTCATCCGTGCTTTATACAGAGATATATATTTTTAAGTGAATAAAAAAGGCAATAACTGGGTAGAGCCGTAAATAAATAAATAAATAAAACACAAATAAATCCTCGGTTATTTATGTGTGTGCGATGCGATGGGGATTTAATGATCACAATGACAGACGGACCGACGGACAGAGCGGATTGTTACTGTCGTATGCCATAAACCATGGATGGGCAGTATGGGATTCATAGTCAACCAAAGCAAGGCTTTAAAATTACTAGATTCCTAGGAATATATCTCTTGAATATCACAACATGAAATATCACTACATATTATAAAACAAAGTCGCTTCCCGCTGTCTGTCCCTGCCTATGCTTAGATCTTTAAAACTACTCAACGGATTTTGGTGCAGTTTTTCAATAGATAGAGTAATTCAAGTGGAAGGTTTATATGTACATAATATATGCAAAATATTCGTGCGAAGCCGGAGCGGATCGGTAGTAACAGAATAAAATGAAAATGTTTTTTTTTTTTCATGACCAGGCAGGCATTTGACCTCAAACCCGCCTGATGTTAAGCGGCGATGAGGTCTAAGGTGGATCATGCCTGCCCAGGAGAAACCTATTCACTCTAGCCTTAAAGAGGCCCAAGTTATATTGGTCAGGGAACACATCGGCAGGCAAAGAATACCACACTAAAACTAAACAATAGTTTATTAAAACTAAGATAGGAGAAAATAATACAGCTGTTTCAATTGAAATAGCTCATTATGAAATAATTAGTTACAAACTGCGTTAAGTACAATAAAATATTAATTAATTGCAGCAAGTTTACAAGCAAAGGATTCACACAAACACCTACCGGATGATTAGCCTATATTTCGAAACGGTCAAGCGTGAACCGTACTCATAATGTAGTTCCGTAGTAGGTATATAATAATAATAATAATAATAATAATAATATGTACTACTTAAATAATAGTTTCAATGTTTCTGAGATTTTTAATTGAAATAAGTTATATTTTTAATAAGTAATTTATTCAAATATTTATCTACTTATTTTGATTTTAGAATGAAACAAAACCGTTTTGTTGTTAAATTTCCTCTTTTGAATTTTTTTTTTGTATTTCATTATATTCCAAAATTAATAAAAAAAGTTAGTTACCCACAAGTAACCCTAAATAGAGAAAAAATCGTCTCTATGTATTATGATCATTAACCGACTCAACTTGGAACATCCGGTCACACCGCATTAAACTCTACATAACACCTATACTAATTTAACAGAATTCAAACACCTATAAATCCTAAATTAATAACTCTATCAAAAAAACTTAAGCCGCAAAAACCTTAAACATTTTTCACTTAAAAACAACCTTAAGTTAATGAGGCAAGGTTCAAAATGTGATTTTCGATTGGAATTTTGAGTTGTTTTATATAATCTTAACAATAAAAAGTGAATTGAGACCGGTAGCCAAAAAAGCCGAAAGAAATTGTTTTGTGTGAATACAAGGCTGGTATTTTGGTTAGTGATGGGCAAAACTGAACTTTTATCGATAGAAAAAATTAATTTAATCCATACCAATTCACGTTCAAAGTACTACTTACTTATTAATTTTGTCGCATCCAAATTAAAACACCGTTTATCTTAAATCCTAGCCTTATTACTAAACTAGCTTTGTAAAACCTTTTCTCTAACATATTCTGAGACCCTGAAAATGTATCCCTGAAAATACATTCCAAATGTAAGTGAAATACTTTTAAAAATTTCATGAGAATTCTCATAAAACTCACCCTTTTTAATACTCTAATGTTAGTACGGATGGCAGACGAAAACCAATTTGAGGGATTTGGTGAAGCTCACATGATCCATTGAACGTTGCACCGTCATTTATCTATTAGATATAAAAAGACAGACTCCTTCTCATTAAAAATTCAGTACAGATTTTATCAAAACATCGACGGGTATCCTTAATTCCAATAAAGTTAATTAAATCCTGCCTGTTAAAAAGAAACATCAATCTATCCCAGCATCACCATCAAATGAATTTCGCACTAAAAATCGATGGCAATAAATCGATATTATTATCGCTATAAACATTCCCAGCACTACTTAAATTCAATAATAAAAATATAATAAAGTTGAACCTTTATTTTCGTAGCCGGTTTATGAACGAGGCAGGCATCATTAGCGTGTTTCATTGAAAGAATCTCGCCATCCGTTTGCATGTACATTTTCTATTATTGTAAATTAATTATTTGGAACATTAATTTCATAATAATTACCGCAACACGCACTTTCACTGAGCCCAGCAGTAAGATTGTAGAATCTTATGTCGCAGATGCTAAGCAACGATATGGTATAAACTACAAAGATCCAAGAACGGTGAGCGAAACAATGCGTCTTGCAATTAACACAAAATTTCAGCCCCGTTCGAATCTCGGAACCCGCAGTTGCGTAGCTGTCAGCTGTCAGTAGACCATAGAGGCTGTCAAATTTATAGACAATTACATAAAAAAAAAACAATAATACATCTGTATATCGGTATAAAAGTAAAACCGTGACTGTCTGAATTATCAACGCACAACTAAAATGACTAAATGGACTTAATTGAAAAGAATATATCAAATAATAGATATACCTACTTCTTAATACATGGACATTTGCTAAAAACGGATTTTTTTAAATTCAACCACTAAATGACAAGTTCATATGGGGATTGCTTAACCGAAACAGAGGATCTACGAAGCTTAGGTTAGGTTGGAGTTGATGGTAAGCTACAACAGTCCAGTGTGTCTACCGTGAGTTCGTTTAGTTTTCCTAAACGTCAGGTGACACAGATTACTACAATGATTTTGTATGAGCATGCTTAATTCCTCTTCAATCCGTTATGACGCTTTACAAAGTTTCATACAAATTTGTAACTGCAGTCGCAAGCGGCAATCGAAGATAAAACTCATGGTAGGCACACTAGTAGACATTATGACTTACAGCATAACACATTTTGTGACTAATTACGTAGGTTTGTACTTGTTTATTTTAATTTCCTATCACTTATTTGGTAAACAAACGCTAATAATTTAACCCAACATATAATTTAGTGACTTAATTAGACTTTTAGTCCGTATTATGAATTAGATACATATATACACTTGCAGCTACTCTATAAATATTTCTAGCATAACCTCAAAATTATTAAATTACATCAAAAGTTATGTATTTTTAAACTCAAATTACTATCAACTAATCATTCAACTTCCTCTGAAACATAAACGATACCAAACAGTATTTTACAAACGCAATAAATAAACAGAGTTACTCGATTTCATAAAACTATAACAAAAACTTCACCACCAAAAAGACACCTTAACCAAAGCATTTCCATCCTTAGGCCTTTCACTTAAGAACCAACTAAAGGTTGAAGTTAAATAGTTAAGATTCCATAGGGATTTTTTTCCCCTGCGCGAGAGTTTACCTGCTACTTCCTTCCTACACCGATCCATTACCTCATGAATGACATTCTTGGGACGTTTGACAGCTAAATGGGTATTATTACACCTCCACGTCAACGTCACTAGTAAATGACACAATAGATTTTAGGGTTCCGCCGAAGAAAGATAAAACAGTTTATCTAGTTAAAAAATACGATACGGTTGTGCGGATTTTTTACATATGGAAGGGATTAAACTATATTCTATGATGACATCCGCACCCTCGAATCAAGAGTATACCATATTATAGACATTTTCTAGTCAAACTTGTGTTAAATTCGGCCAGTTAATTATCAGTAGTGCAAGTGCTTTTTATGAATACCAAATAGTGCATTTCATTTCAAATCTCCATTTACAAGTTTAAAGTCCTATAGTTTTTAAGTGTGTGTAAAAGTGTTGAAGTTTAAGTAGTTACTATACGGAACCAATCCCCAAAACAAATGACCTCTCTTAACCTAGAAACTTTCAGCGACCCGAAGGACCAGAATTGCTTAACACATCGTGATGTGTTTTTCTAAACTAAGTAAACCATGTTGATAGGTGCCACGCTGTCTGCGACACACTGACAGACGTACAGTTTTTTCTTCTCCTTTTTTCTTAAACTGTCACTTGACTAATGGCAACGACTAATGATACTTAATGATTGTAACAAATAAGTTGAGTCCTTCGTAATTGATACAACAAACGAGATAGAGATCTAATTTTTATTTTAAATAATTCTTGCATACATTTGTAAAAGTTCATATAGGCTTTTTTTTTTGATTCTGTAAATTACACGTATATTTGAATTATAGCTATGGAAGAGCGAGACCTTCTGACACAGGTATTTTTATACTTAAAAGAAGGCCTCCATTAACGGAAAATGGAAAAAACTGTATTTTTACTGAACTAAAATAAATTATTAAATTATTATACATTAGATCTCAATAGGAAGTAATACTGCAGTCGCGTCAGACCACTGGCGTGAATAGGGAATAAGCATGGCTTTTTATTTATTTATTATAATTCTATACCCCATATATACACATATCCGTTAGATTTTCTCAAACATCTCACTCATTATAAAGCTTCAAAGTCGTTGGTTAGACAGAGAGATCCGATATGTAGAATGACGTCAAAGTACACAAGCGTCATACAACTTCCAAAGAAAAGATTGTTCTGATGAGTTTTAATGGTTATATCTCCCTGGTTTATCGTTCAATTCTAACTCTGTTGTCACTGTAAATATGCTATTTCCACATACTTTACGATAATCGGTTGAATAATCAAATTATTTTTTTTGCATATTCCCTATTGTAATTTTACATTAAAATAAAATATTCGACATTTTGTATGTTTAATTCTTTTTTCCTAAACGACGAGTGCTGCTGCCCGGAGCAGCTTTATTGGACTATCATTCTCTATACAATCGATCAGGCTCTATCGTCTTTATAAAGACAGCACAACAAGATGGACAGCATAGGTACGACCGCCATACCTGTCCGCCTCCCCATCGAGCATGACCTAGTGCAAACCTGGTCAGTAAGTGTTTAACACCTCTGCCTACCCCTTTGGAGGGATTAATAACGGGATGTGGTTATGATGGTTCAGGACCCCCTCCCCTCCCAAAAAAGATAGGTCGTCAATTTTCAAAACTGGACATAAGGTAAGAGGTTGAAATGTCTCCCCCCAAATTTCATACCCGGACCCGTCACACACAAGAACCATCATGTCATATTCCCAACCCTGCAACCCACTCTCAAAAGAAGGTTTAATAATTTGAAACCTACATTGACAACTTCAAATCGCAAACTACCTAATCCCTTGCGTTTTTTTTACTAAAAGGCAAAGTTAATCTCCTTACAACGACACACGTTCAAATAAGTCGATTATTTGTATTGAATGTAACAGATCGAGATATTTATCCTATTTACAATCGATTGGAGTTACCTTTGCTTTTAAAGTTTTTTAAATCCTTGGGGGAAGAAATAATTGTCATTTTTTTTATAAAGATCACTTACAGGCACCAGCTCTAAGGATACGTTTGATGGTAAAATCAAGCTAGGGCGTCAACCCAGTTATTAACAAATATTTTCAATTAACTTTAAGATTATCAAAAAACTCACGACGTAAATAATCCCTCGAGAGGGGTAGGCAGAGGTGTTAAACACCGCATTTCGCATGTTTATGTAGAGTCCCTGTGTGACAGGTTGCGAATCTGTCGCCACTATCCGGGCGCATTGAGAAACATGGCAGCTACATCTTACGACCACCCGAGGCTCGAACGTTCGCGCTGTCGGGTGGTTCGGTTGGTTAACCAACGAACTACTGCGTACTCTTAAAATATATATTACATTAGTGTAAAAATAATCAGGCGAAAACAGCAGATCACACAGAGTCATGTCATAGGCAAAGCAGACGTTTCGCCTAACGGAAAGTGATACTGCCGCCTATTGGCACGACGACGCCCTTGTTGGCTTATAACGACAATAGCACCGCTTTATTGCTTTATAGAGGTAAATGTTAAATTTCTCTCCGCTAATTACACATGTAATTCATAATAATAATAAATAAACCACATCACGACACACACATTGACTCAGCCCTGTAGTAAGTATCGTAAGAACTTGTGTCGCAGGAACTAAGCAACGATATGGTATATACTACGTAGATAAGAATACAACATCCAAGACCGGTAAGCGAAACAACACCATACCATACCATACCATATCGTTGCTTAGCAGCTGCGACACAAAATTTTGTAATCTTACTGCAGAGCTGAGTTGAAGTGTGTGTCGTAATGTGGCTATTATTTGTCACAACATAACATAACAATTTGAAAGTGCTTATTTTAAGTCAATTTTGACTTTGATATATCCTTAGATATATAATTATCTTGTCCACTAAAATTGTGAAGATTTAATTTTAAAGTGTGCTTTTATTTGTGTGTATTTTGCAAACACAAAAAAACGTTTAAACTGTGTGTATTAACGGGTTTGAATGTTAAAATGATAAGTTGAGATAAGTCGGGGGCAGGTATAGAAGCGGTGCAGCATCAGAGCCTGATAAATGAGATGCTATTGTCGGCTACCGGTCTTAACGACAGCCAGCCTTCATAATCACTTTATTATCTTAAGGGTTCCGTAAGTGTTAAACTTTAACTATAACAAACTGTGTTAGGAATCCGTAGTAAACAACAACAAAATCAAATTGACGCTCTCTGTGGCACAGTGGTGTAAACAGCCGACTGCTACGCTAGAGGTTCTGGGTTCGAATTCCGGCGGGGACGGAAGTTTGTGTTATTTGTAAGACACATTGTTTTGCTTACCGGTCTTGAAATTTGCATGTTCTATTCAGTTAATGCCATATCGTTGCTTAGTTCCTGAGGCATAGCTTCTTGCGATACTTACTGCAGGGCTGAGTCAACGTGTGTGTCGTGATGTGATTTTTATTTATCCAAAATAATCATTCTCTTGTGGCTAATGTCAAATTATAAAGAGGCACTTTAAGTTACAGATACACAATCCAAGCAATCGAACATTTGGGTCGACTTTTGATTTGCGGAAAATTTGTCGAAAACAATTCATCGAGAACAATTCGCCGAAAACACAATTCGCCGAATCACAATTCGCCGAATCGAAATTCACCAAATTACACTTCGTCGAATCGCAATTTATAACAGATTTTCAGAAATTCCGTTACAAATACTGTTTCGAACTATAGCGGGCAATATTTTTAGGGACCTTCGACTATAGAGGAAATTATTTATAGAAATGTTCAACTACAGCGGGGAATAGTCAGAGATATTCAACTATTGCAGATAGACCTTGTACTATTGCGTGGTACTCCATTTCAAAACTATTTGTTTTTCGGCGAATTGTTCTCGACAAATTGTTTTCGACTAATTTTCCGCAGACGGGACTTTTGTATTGTATGTTTAGCGACATTTGTAAGTAATTACGTTTTTTTTTAGTAAGATCTGTTGAGTGGATTTGCTTTAATGTGTATTTATCGCTAATAGAATTATCTAGAGGTATCTCTTTCTCTATTCAAAAGTGATGCCACTTTTAAATGGAAGTTTTATATGGGATTGTGTATTTATACAATAATATATCGATACTCTTTGGCTTCGAAAGTAGTTAAATGTAATATGTGAATAAATTAGATGACAGACCGCGTTAAGTCAAATAAAAGATAAACTTTAAACATGTGTACCTGCGAGACAGGCTTTGCCTAGTGCAGGACTCATAGCGACTCAGCAAGTAGTCTTTGCAACAATATTGTTTTTCTATGTTTTGTGTAATCTCTTTAATAATTGTAAATTTTATATTGTTTTTAAATTTTTTACGTCAATATGTTTGTTGATT
Source organism: Choreutis nemorana (assembly GCA_949316135.1). Taxonomy (NCBI): domain Eukaryota; kingdom Metazoa; phylum Arthropoda; class Insecta; order Lepidoptera; family Choreutidae; genus Choreutis; species Choreutis nemorana. The sequence continues at coordinate 8,908,407 of OX438615.1, read as the reverse complement.
TTTTTCTTTTCATGGCACTGCAGTCATCTTGGTTCTTCTAAAATTTTGCCAGTGTCAAGTTATGTTTATTATCAAGTTTTGATGAGGAATGAAATGAGAAATGATGAATTTAACAACAGTAACATGCTAGTACTGTTGCTATAAAGCCTAGTTGAGTGACTTGGGAGATGACGAAAAGAGTAGCCAAGTCATATATTTTACGTTCTCCATGCTTGTACAGCACTACAGATATTCACTGGTTAAAACACTAGCATTTTACACATTAAATTCTGCTAATACACAAGAAATAAAATATGAAAATTTTAACCGCCACTTCCCGTTCCAGCCCAGTAAGTCCCCAAACACGAGTAATCTTTTACATAAAAGCACTTTACCAGCCAGTCTTGTTGTATTAAAACAAAAATTAAAAAGGCTTCAAACAAACTTTAAATGCGTTTTTATAAACCGATATTTCGAACTCACTAGGGCGCTTTAACAATTTTCGTTTTTTTTCAAATCCTAACGCGGAACCCTAAATTAACAAAAATAACCAAAAGGGATAAACCTTTTGTTGTTGTCGATACAAAGGGTCCAAACCTTCGGAGTTTATCGACACACTAATATGATACCTCGAATATTTCATAATAAATACCTTTTATTAAGTTTTATTTCCAGTTCTAAATATGGACTGGACCAACTTACGGTCAATTTCATGTTGAGATATTTTTTTACGGACGTATCGGTATTTATTAAATTTGTTTATTAATTAAAAAATTAAACGGGAAAACCCTTACTTCATAATTACAAACATAATAAAAACAATGACATCAAATTAATGAATACATTTCCAAATGGCAAATTTAAGTAAATAACACATAATCACAAAAACGATAAAATTTAAACAGAAAAATTAGTATATATATAGTTTTTATTAGTTAATATTTGACTTGAAATTGTATATCTAAGCTTACATTAATAAATTAAAATATATATCTACGTAATTTTTCGGTGAATTTTTAGATTCAAAAGTGCCTTTTTGAGTCCATTTGAAGAAAAATTATTTGACACAAGCTCAAAAACAGCTTATCCGATTCTGACGTTAGATATAGCTTAAAAGTGTTGACATAAAAGTCAGTGTCACGGAGTGTTCATTGACTTTCAAAGGACTTTGGAATTTGACATTTATAGAAAACACACATATGAAGAAAAAGTTGATTTTAAAAATTTTTATTCCTACAGGAAACTGAAACCATTCCTTGGACAAATATTATCTTGGCACCGTTTTATATTTCTCACAGGACAACACGCAATTAGTGGTGTGAGTATCCGGGTTCGATTCCCGCTGACAAGCGAACAGTCACACATCCTTAATCCTAAGAAAACAATCCGCTAATGATGATCCTCTAATAACATCAAGTTTTTAGGCAAAAAAATAACGGAAAGTAGGGAAATTATTTAAATGTGTTTTAAGGCAGTCATTTAATTGTGGTCATATTGTTCGTTGCATTTGTTATAAAGTACAATTCATATTATTGGCTTAGTAAATCAATTATTCTATTTAAATTACTTTAAAGGACGAACATTTTAAAAACATCGTGACTTCCGCTGACATGACGGTGAGATGACGGGTACGGTTACTGGGCGACCGTTTGGAGGAGGTGTCATTTATGTTGAAAAGTAAATACAATATTATTAAAGTAAATGATTTACCGTTTTCTTAAATGTTCCATTAAAAAAATTAAACCGTAGTTGGCCAATTGTTTAGTTTACTTTAAATGGTTTTGTAGTGCTGTGGTTTTATGTAAATAAAGAGAAAAAGAAAAATATGAATTAAAAGGGATAAATGAATGCTTTAAATATGAATCTGTTATTTGTTTGCGCTTATGCCTACAATTATAGTTTGCGCTTATGCCTAAAGGCTGGTACAAAATATTTTTAACTTTAACCTATGTTTTTGTTCTATAAGATGAAAAGCAAACGTAAAATCGAACGTCACCCTTTCCAGAATCGCTTGCAACGTCACTGGCATCACGGTCTAATTTTGCATCCTTCGAACTATACCTACTTCTAACCCCAGAAACAGGCAACCTTTTTACCTTAATACATTGACTACAGTCTTCTGCAATGTTAAGATATTTTATAAAATGCCCAGTCAAGTCTTTGACAATAACTACCTCGATATCAATAGGATCATGTTAAGGCTATTGTCAGTTATATTAAATGCCGGTTTCATTCACACTGACAGACGCACGGACACGTTGTCGTGTGTTTACTATGCATTATTCGAAATTAAGCCACTTTTACGCCATTCAGGATTTGTGTGGGAATCGATACGGATTAGCCGAAAAAGGTCCTTTTATTAAAGGTATTAGTAGATTTGGCAAAATGTTTTTGGATTTATACAACTAGAAATTATTTTGATACTCGAATCAACTTGAATTTTAATTGAGATCTTTATAAATTCAAAATTAACTGATAATTAAAAATATTTGTATCTAACAAAAGATTAAATAACATAGAATCAATATGTCGAAAATAAAAAATGAATAGTGTGTAGGTACGTTAATTTGTTTAAATCTTTTGGATAGTGCTCAAAAAATACTTTTTTAATTTCAAGTCATTCCATAGGTATTATATTATATCAATGCTGTCCTTAAGTAAATATAGTTTTTAGGTATTCATTATTTTGATCACAGTCAACAGGAATCGAAAAAGATTAAGGACGGAATCGATTTACAAAAAAAATCCCGCTAACTTATCCCCAAACCAATTTTAACTTCTCAAACATCCATTGAAAATCTTCGCAATCGAATCTTTGTAAACGCAACAAAGGGAATCCCATTAAAACTGCGCTAAAAGTCGAAAAATCAAACGCATTACCTCCATTTAAGAGAAACGGTCTACTTCCTCCCAATTGATAGTTTGTAAGGAATCACACCGGAAACATCGGCACAAATAATGTTCTATGCGATCAAAGGACACTTTTTTTAAACCAATTTTGCAAAAAAAAAGCTATAAACTTTAAAAACAAACTAAAATAGTCCTTTTTAAGACGACTTAAATTCTAATCTTGTGTCTGGTTACCAAAAACACGAAAATGAAAAAAAAACCATCGCGTTCAAGCGAATTTAGTTTTTAAGCACAATTTTGGTTGAGAGTTATTTTAAACGAAACGTAATTTTACAAGAATGGAGTATTATAGTGCAGTAAAACGGAGTTAATTTATTTTATAATTCGTTTAACGTGTTATGTGGCACGTCAAGGTGAAAAATATTGTATGTTTAGGCAAGAAATTGATTTACAAAAACAACACTTTATTAGCAGTTTTTTTTGTATGTGGTCATAACAATTGTAGACAATCTAAGAGTATTATATTCAATTTTATATTCGTATTTATTTTAAGTGCCTTACCTTAAAATTACAATACAGTATATCAAATCTCAAAATAAAATGTAAAAACATAATATCACTGATTAATCATAGGTAGAAAAATTTCTGAACGATTATTAAAGGCGTCTAGTGTACATTACAGATAATTAGTAGATAAATAAAAAAATACAAAAACATAATCAAAATCTCTAAGCTGTCCGATCGGATTTTTTTTCCATAACCATGGAAACATCTGCCGTTCCATGGGCAGGATCCGTCAATGGCATCTATTAGGATTTGCGACAAATTTGACACATAATAAGTGAGTATAATGTTAAATGGGACGTGTTATTGCACATCTGTAGATCCAGCCAAAGGTGGTTGGGGATTTATGTTTTCTGCTATAATTTTTCATTGAATAACCTAACTATTTTAATAGTGTTCCAGAATAATTATATTGTATCCATGAAGGATTTAATGAGGTGAAGAAATAGCCTAGCCTGGCCTGGAAGGACCGTCGACATATTTTTTTCAACTCAATCAATCCCAATTAACTTTAAGACTAATTATAACATTGTGATCAGTGAGTAAGGCTGCCGTAACGGTCATGTTGAGGTTTACCTTTGCTGCTATAGTTGTCTCTAGTATCGAGCTTGCCGTATTTTTCCAATTTTGTTGGATAATATAGCTAATACGAAATATTTAACACCAGCTGTTACCCCTGTTCTACGCGTAGATTTTTTTACTCTATCTATCTAATAGTTATTCTGCTATTCGGGTTTACAACAAATCAAATATTATAGGTATCGGTCCAGCCGTTCTTGTGTTAAATGTTGTAACTAACCCAATTATTTTTTGAAAAATATATAACATTGCTCTACAAGTATTCATTTTAATATAACCTATTTATTTTTCCAGAAAACTCAAACGAATCAGTTTAATAAGGCCGTTTATTTCACCACTGTTGAAGGCAATTTGTTTGTTTGTATCCCATTTGATATAGAATAAATTAAATAAAAGTTTATCTCGATTGGACGTCTCGCTTCCGCCGTTTTAATATCCTCACATAATCTGAACGAATGACGTACGGATAGAAAAAATATAGTTTTTTTTTTTTTTTTAGGAATACTGAACCTTTTACCTAATTTTCGAACAGGGATGTAGATCCTTATGGATAAGAGAGGCGCGTAAAAGAGATGCATGAAAAGGTTTAAGAGAGGCGTACAATGCAGAGGCGACTACTGTTATCTTAAAATAAAATATGATGATATGTAACAATGTAGTCAAGAGTAGTAGAAAATAAAAATATTTTTATTTTTATTTTATTTTACCTAAAAAGCACAGCAAGGTGAAATACGTAGCTTATAAATGCTTGAAACGCCAAATGTAATACAACTTTGTTGCTGTTTCTATAAACTTAAAGCTAAAATAAAACGAATTTAGATTTTACTTCGTCGAAATTAAATAAATGATCTCATTCAATTGTCCAAAGGTATAAGAAAAATTAAAATAAATGCAGATGTTTTTTGCTAACGCTACCTACTTAAGGAAAGTGAGATAGATTTTTAAAAATTTAACAGCCTGTCATTTGCGCGAAGATTCGCCAAGTCCCCCCCCTTTGGGTGGGGTGGGATCTGGGGGTGGAAAGTAATCAACAATTTAAAATTGGGTCTAATCCCACGGTCTTGGTAATCGCGATCCATCAGTCTCACGGAAACGTTGCTTTCCACAGATGTTTTACAATTCAACAACTAAAACATATTAAAAGTATCAAAGTATACAATACGGTATCGGTTACCTTAGGGCATTGAATTGCACCTAATGTGATATTTAGTATACTTCTTTGACATCTTCATTTGTGTAACACACAATTAATCCTCAAATTGTAAAGTTAAATTTCAAACTCAAAAAAACATTCAAATTACAAAGTATGCTACAAAAAAAGCTCACTTTTGATATTGGCGTCTTTTTCATGATGTTTATTAAGAATACAACATTATGTCAGTCATTTTCGTTAATTTTGTGTCTTTATATAAATATTTTTATTATTACTATTAGAATGTTAGTAGCGCCATCTCTATTTAATGAACACTTTTAACTTACGTCGAAAACGCTTTTGATTCGAGCTTTTGTAAAGCACTTTAACCGTTCGAAAAACATTCGAGACTTTAAGTTCAAACTAGTTCAAAAGCTTTTTGACAGGTGGCGCTGTTTAAATAGTTTAAAATGTTTTCGCAAGATGTCGATTCTTAAATATTATTTTCTACCGTTATTAATATATTTTTGTTTAATCTGTAGATAAAATAAAAAACGTATATAATTGCAAAACTATTTATTCATCGTTCAGAAACCATTTCTAAAACTACATAATGACTATTATTCCTCAGAACACACCTTATAACTAATTTTGTCACTTTCGAGTCTCTAACAATAATTTTATTAACTACTACAATTAAATTTTAAATCAAAAATTCAGTGTTATGCTATCGTAAATACTATTGTACTTATTGTGAATTGAGATTCTTCAAAAGAGTACACACATTTTTACAAAAGCAAAAAAAAAAAAAGAAACCTTAAAGATCATTTTACACTTTAACAATCGTTAAATGTAAATTTTGAACACATTAGCTTCAGTATATATAATTTTATCATTTTAATTTAATTATAATATTTAAGTAGATTTATGTAACACAAAATAATGTAGATAATACATGAATTTTTTGCGAAAATTAACAGTTCTCCTGACCACTGCTTACCTATTTGTAATTTGTTTTATTTTTAAGCAGTTATGTGATTATTCGAATAATAAAAGGAACCACTACAGCATGGTTTTGTTCAAAAACGATACTAAAAGGTTCTTGCAGGGTCGGTGACGTTTGATGCCCCTATTATAGGCTACGGTTACTGCTTAACATCAAGCAGGCCGTATGCTTGTTTGCTATCATAGTGGTAAAGAAAAATTATGGAAAATGTTTTTGATTGTTTAATTTGCGACTAGGTATATCCTATTTTACAATCTGATAGTAGCTACAAGAACGTGATTCGCAAACAACTGAGTATGATTAATTTTCATTAATATAAGGTAGTGCAGTGATCATATAAAATTGTTAGTAAACAAACACAACTGACTCATGAGATTTAATATTCACACCAAAATAAAACTTAAAACTAAATAATGATATCAAATTATTTATAAGATATTAAAATATTTGGTAAATTAAGTTTTTTAAGAAGAAAATAAAGAACACAAAATTAAATTTTTGTTTTAATTTAACTTGTATGTACATTTAGTGAATTTAAATTTCAAATAAGATATTGAAATATTCAAATATCTTACTGATATTAGTTTTAAATACAAATAAGACAACTCATTGAAAATGTTAGATTCATACTTTTGTTCGAAGTTTTGTGTCCATTTCGTTTTGAATTTTCAGTTAAAAAATGTATTTTAACAACTAGATTAAGTAAACACAGTTTCTTAGATATTAAGTAAACACAGTTTCTTAGATATTCTGACAAAGAAACGATTTATTTACTTATTTGAATAAATCGTTTTTTGTACTAGGTATGTAATGGTTTGTACTAGGTATGTAATGGTTTTTAGTAGGTATGTACTTCATTTTAAAACTGAACTCTTGATCTATTCTACAAAAAGCCATTTTATATATCTAAATAAGGAGCGTAATTTTAAATTTAGTAATAATTGCCATAGTAGTAACTATTTTTGTTAATTTTTTATTAATTGATATGTTTTTTTGTAAAGGTTTATTTAAATGTAAAACTTGCATTCGGCGTTATTAAAGGGACTTAATACAACCAATCACTCGTAAACTGATCAACACCGCATCAACTGGGAACAGTGTGTCTACCGTGAGTTCGTACAGTATTCCTACACGTCAGGTAAAATAGATTACTATAATTTTTGTATGAGCATTTTAATTCCTCATCAATCCGTTAGAGGCGCTTTACAAAGATTCATTCAAATTTGAAGCGCAAGCGGCAATCGTAGGTAAAACTCATTGTAGGCACACAGTTCGTTATTCTTTGTATTAAATTCCATAACGCAACGCACACGTATCAACGTCGTAACTGTATCGTGTCGGTTCGGGATGACAGCGAGGTACCTAAAAGTCGACTGAAACGTGTCATTTCCGAGTTGATTCGTGTTGTTCGATCATTATTTTGTCAGTAAAATGAGTACAAACAATCAAATCGTAGGACGTTCATGAAATTTCTTTTTTCATACATAATAATGAAAAAACCCTTTTAAAAGCTGTAATAAATTGATATGATTGCTTATGAGCGAAATCGAAACATTTGTCAATTTTATATCTTCCAAACGGCTAAACCGATTTTGATAGGAATTCTTTAGAAGGTAGCAAAAAACTAATTTAGCCAGGCAAAAATATGTTTCAAAGTATTTTTTCAACGCAAAAGTAGACTGAATTCAATAGTAGACTGTATTCAATAGAAAAATCAGAGGCGAAGCTTAACTACTTTGTTCATAACCTGCCATTGTATAACGTATAGGTACTTAGATGAGAATCTAAAGCAAAATATTGCAACACAAGCCCAAAACCTAGACTACATCTTACATTTCTACATCAGCGCTCATTTCCTTTACTTCTTCAGGGCAGAAACTCTTGACTGACACTTTACTGACATCAGACAGATCGGTACTGGACAGTTTGTTCGTTATTTTGGTTATTGATATTCTACTTTCTATATCGTTTGTATCACAAATTGTTTCTAGGAGCACACCTTTCTCAACTTTTCTCGGCTTCGGCGACTGTACTGTTGGCACTTTGCTTGTCACCTTCAATTTTTCGCTCAGTAACTTCTGACAAGTCTTTTTTGACATGTCAAGGGCTAACGGATCTTCTTTCGCGTCTTCTGGCTTTTTCTCTTCTGTGATCTGCTTGTTCTGCTGCTTGAACTCCGCTACTTCTGCGTTGCTGATGTTGTCCTTCTTCTTCCATTTCGTTCTTCTGTTCTGGAACCAGATCTTCACCTGGAAACAGGAGAGGATACATTGAATTGATTTGTTACACAACGGTATGACAGCAGATACGAAAGACGTTTTCAGTTCGAATCCTTTTTTAGCGAAAATATTGGGTCAAAGCAAGACGCGTTGTTTCGTTTTGTTTTTGTATGTGTGTTGTGACTTAAATATTTTTGAATTAATATTATTTATTATTCAAGTTAACCAATCAAAATCCAAAACGTCAGTCTAATCATAAATAGATTCAAATTGTAATCGCATTAAGTTTAATAAGCACAAACGATTAATGTGGACGTTTAATTAATAATTCAGTCATTTTGATTATTGACTGATAGCTCAGTTCACAGTTGAAATGAGTTTCTATAACGGTAGGGTTGCCAATGTTGCAATATGGTTTTTTTTTACAAAACCGGTTTGAAAACGATTTTATTGTTATTTTCAGTGCCTTTCAATATTTCAATATTTCAATATTTATTCCTAAATAATATTAAATATAAAACCTGTATTGTTAAATATGAAGTGCAAAAAAGATTTGTTTTGTTTTTTTATAAAGTAAAATAATTTTGCTTCTTTGTAAAAATTCAATAATATAAAATATATATAAATGTGTCATGAGTAAAACTCAAAACACCATAATTAAAAATATCTTAGCAACCAAAGCGGTTTATTAATATCCCACATTAAACCTTTACATATCTTTTATGCCTTATTTAAGATGAATATCAATTAATTTTATGTTCAGCATAACGACCCGTAAAAACCGTATTGTTTAAATATATAAAAGATAGTACATACCAAAAACCTAGCGGTTATCTAGAAAAAAAAAAAAACCTACCACAATTCACCGAATAATAGCAATTCCTCAAACATACACCGACCAATCGATAAAAGAAACGCAATTATAGGTACATTCGAAAAACATTCTTATTTATTAGGAAAACAGCTTAAATAGCCCTAGCAAGGATCGTTAATATTGGTACCGACTTTATTAAACTCGCATGCATTAATTAACTTCGTTCAGGATTAGCTTGTCGAATTAGATCATTAGGTTAGTAACAAATACACCTAAACACAATACGAGAACGTTATCACATGCGTTAATGTATAACACACCAAGCGACTCAAATAGGAAACCTCAACCTTTCGCGTTTCGAAAGACCCGTGTGTCTACCATGTTTGTTACCAGTTTTGCCTTCGGTTACCGCTTGCGACTGCAGTTACAAAGTATAAATCTTTGTAAAGCGCCTCTTCATTGAGGAGGAATTAAGACTGCTAATACAAAATCACTGTAGTAATCTATGTTACCTGACGTGTAGGAAAACTATACGAACTCATTGTAGACACACACATTACGACAAACGTGCGTTGCAGTGTTGAATACGGAACATTGTGCAAAGCTGGTAACAGAGGGTGCAGTAGCATTACGTGATATACCGAAATGAATCCGCCGACATGCTTATTGTCAAATATTAGGTATCATGATTAGTATTTATTTTATTTTCTCTGACGCATTGCTTTTTGAGTTTCCGTACGGTATAACTATTAATGAGAGTCCGCTGTCCGTCCGTCTGTCAGCAGGCTATATCTCACAAACCATAGTGGCTAGGCTCAACAACAAATGTTAAAAATGTTAAGAAATTCGAAATCAAAGTGGGACATTTTTAAATGTTCTTGTTATTTTACTGAGTCAATAATTCAAAGTACATAATGTCATAAGCTTGTAAGGTGACCCATTATGTGCGAGACCAATTTATTTAGACGATTTTTCATTTGTTTGTTGATTTATGAAACAAACAAAGGAAACTGAACTGCTGCCGTTATCGCGGTGTTTGTGCGTTCACTAGTTGGTCGCTAACTGTGCTAAGACCTTAATAGTGCTTAGTGTGTGTTCACAAACGCAATAAGGCATTGTAGATATGACTGTGTACCTGTATTTCTTAATAGATTGTGGTTTTGACTTAATTGGGGCAGTTACAAGGATAAATTGTCCTATTCCCACTTTAAGTGATCAAGTCTTGTAATTATTTACTGTTTGTATTTTTAAGGTGCCTATTAAGCAACAATTAACATAACATAACTCGACCAATTTTGGTGGTACTGAGACAAAAGACCGAGCCAGAAAAGACGAGAGTTTCGCTTACCGGTCTTGGGTATAGTATTCTCTAAGTAGTTTATACCATTTCGTTGCTTAGTGCCTGCGTTACAAGTTCTTACGATACTTACTGCAGGGCTGAGTCAATGTCGTGATGTGGCTTATTTGAAATTCGAACCCGGTACCTCACGTGTCACAGCCAGCGTGTTAGAGCACTGCGCCTCGAAGCGAAAACTTTAAAACTATTTTCAAACATTTAGCAAAGGTTATAATCAATGATGCATCTGAAATAAATCTCACTAACACTTCTATAACATTTAATAACTGCACACAGATGAATATACCTACATAAGGAACATGTATAGCTGTGTATGTATATGTATGTTTGAATACGTTTGTGTGCGTGGGTATTGGTTTACAAACGGTTAATTATCGCAGTATCGATCTCACGCCTGAGGGAGCCACTGATGTGATACATAAGGTGTACTTAGTACAGGTATGGGATACGTAACAGACAAGTACTGCACGTCTTTGTCTAATGAGAGAAGCTTTTATTAAATTCTCTGAATGAAGATCTTAAATAATGGGACAGTAAATAAGTTTAAGTATTAAGTTTAGTTCAAAATAACTACGGTTTCTCGCCGGATTCATCCCCGTAGAAATAGCGTTTCGTACCGGTGGTAGTAAAAAAAGATGACGATTTAAAAGTCATATTTTAAGTCTTTGAAGTTTTCTAGTATTCATAAATTAAGGCAAAAAATGTAAATATCAACAATGAGTTGAATATGGCAGACAGAGCCTCTGACGTCAAAATGGCAGACAGAGCCTCTGACGTCAAAATGGCAGACAGAGCCTCTGACGTCAAAATGGCAGACAGAGCCTCTGACGTCAAAATGGCAGACAGAGCCTCTGACGTCAAAATGGCAGACAGAGCCTCTGACGTCAAAATGGCAGACAGAGCCTCTGACGTCAAAAGGGCAGACAGAGCCTCTGACGTCAATATGGCAGACAGAGCCTCTGACGTCAATATGGCAGACAGAGCCTCTGACGTCAATATGGCAGACAGAGCCTCTGACGTCAATATGGCAGACAGAGCCTCTGACGTCAATATGGCAGACAGAGCCTCTGACGTCAATATGGCAGACAGAGCCTCTGACGTCAATATGGCAGACAGAGCCTCTGACGTCAATATGGCAGACAGAGCCTCTGACGTCAATATGGCAGACAGAGCCTTTGACGTCAATATGGCAGACAGAGCCTTTGACGTCAATCTTCCAAATACCTTCTACTATGGCGTATCCAGGGAAGGGGCCAGGGGACTCAATCCCCCCAAAAGCATCTGAACTCTTCGGACTTGAAGCCTTTTTTTAACATAACATTAGTAGTTTACAGGTGGTATGTCTACGTGCGAGATCGTCTGCGTTGGTACCACCCTCCTTTCTATTTACAATGTGAAAAATGTCGCTGTGCTTCGGTTTGACGGATTGGAGAGCCAGTTTAATTTACTCGTGCCGGTAATTACCGGCACGAGTTGAATAACATCTTTACCTCTACATGGGCAACGCGTTGGCGTTGCTCTCGACGTTTCAGACGTCAAGGGCATCGTCGTGTCAACAGGCAGCGGTATCTCTTTCCTTCAGGAGAACCGTCAGCTTGGTTGCTCGTGATTTTGTATAAAGGTAAGCAACAAATTATCTCTTCTATCTAGTCCGATATTAATTGATAGCTCATAACCATGCGAATGTCAATACTTGAAGGATTTTTTTCCGTGCTTTCTTCATAGGCAACGCATTGGCGGTGCTCTCGGCGTTCCAGACGCGGTCAACAGGCGGCAGTATCTCTTTCCATCAGGTGATCCGTTTTCTTATTTGCACAAGACGTTGTAAAAAATAAAAATAGTGAGTGAAAAAAAGGTAGTCAGTTTGAGGGTGTAGAGAACCCCCCTCCCCCCCACATGACAATCCTGATTCTTCACGGTCTAATACTTAAACATAACTAATAGGGAATATGCATGAAATTTATTTTGATTATTCAATCAATTTATCGTAAAGTATATGGAAATAGTATCTTTACAGTGAAAATAGAAATAGAATTGAACGACAAACGAGGGAGGTGTAACCATTAAATATAAATATATATATATATATATATAATTGTATATTTATCTCGCTCATCAAAACAACCTTTTCTATGGAAATTGTACGGCGGCTGTGAACTTTGACGTCATAGTACATATCAGATCTCTCTGTCTAACCAACGACTTTGAAGCTTTATAACTTAGTTAACAAGTCAGATATTTGAGAAAATCCATGTGGTATCGATTTACAATTAACAAAAAAAAAAGTCATGCGTATTCCCTATTACAGGCGAAAGACAAAAATAACAAATACAAAAAGCTAAAACGAAACAAATATTTTATTTTTGGGAAATCGGAAAATAAAAATTATCTACTACAGAACGTAGAAACAGGCACTTATGAAGGTCCTTGGCCATCCTTTGGATATAATAACTCTTTTGGAATAACTCTATTAATGTAAAAAACGGTCAAAATCATAACCCAAATTTTTTCTTAGTCGGATAAAATAAATGGCAATATTTTTAAACAGAAGTCATTTACAGTAATAATTAATGTTCAAAGAAACAATTGCATCTGATATTAAATTAAGTGTTAGTTATAAATAATAAATGGAGGAGCATATAAAGGCAACTGTAATAAGAAGTACCATAAAATAAAGCTAAGTGCTCACAGAGTGTTGGAAATGCAATAAAATATACGTTCCGTTTCATTAAACAGCTTCTATGAGGGGACGAAATGACACCGTAAAAACTATTAAAATTATGGGCCGTTATATTTTAGTGAATACCTAGTTTCGGACGTGTAGGAAGGAACGTAAATAAAAATTTCGAATGCGACATTGCTCTTCTTGTAAGTAGACGAAAGAATTATTAATGTTATGTTCATAAAACACATTAAAAAAACGATGAAAGTCTCTTAAAACTCTACCACTACTAATTTGAAAAAAAAAAAACAATGTTATAAAAACACGTATACACGTATAACATAACTAGATTCATTCAAATTTAAAGTAGAGTAAAAAACAATAAAAACGTGATTTATACCTGCCATTACAATTTAATACTAATAAATCAAGGTAAAACAATTAAATTATAATCACCGCATTAGGCATTCAAGTGCGTTGCGTGTAATGGAACGGGAGTGATATGATTTACCCACACCAGCGCCATCTATGAGTCCTATGATATAACGCCGAACTGACAATGTCGGTTACATTGCACTGCAGTGTAATTACTCGGCAAATTAATCTAGATAGCTGTTGTGACATTTGACTCGACAGTGTACCTTTGTATAGTTGGAATTTCTGTTGCAGTTCAAAACGGAGTCTGGTGTTGTTACAATCGACTAGATCTTCGACTAAAATTCTGTTTAAAAAAACATGTTAACATTATATAAAAATTATTATAAATCGTGGAGTTTATTTATTTGGCGCAGATACAAGTCTATTGGTCTATTGAGGTACTACAATAAGTGTATGAGCTTAGTTAATAAATAGGTTGTTTTTCATTTTTTATTTCTTTTAGTTTTACGTTTGCAATTTTTTTGTTAATGAGCTTTTATAAAAAATTTAAGATTTTTCAATAAAAATATTACTTTTGGCAAAAAATAAAAAAAGCAACTGAGCAAAACCATTTTTTCTTTGCTTTTATTTACTAGCATGACATTATTATCATGGCATTGGCCAGTTTATTTACTAGCATGACATTATTATCATGGCATTGGCCAGTTTATTTACTAGCATGACATTACTATCATGGCATTGGCCAGTTTTTACGGTAAATTTAATTGCAAAACAGTTTTTGCTCAAACCTCATATTACGTTAAAGTGCTTGTAATCTTATTTTTAATAATAACATGTCATTCATAAATATTAAATCGACCGATTTATACCGAACTCAATTTAAATTATTCATACGTTCTATGACATTGAAGAGTCAGCCATATCGCGAAACGCAGTGAAACATCCAACTGACAGTGACATCCCATTCAACACAAACATGCAGTACAAACACAGATAAATGATATAGTTATTGATTGTGTATTAGAATTGTGTGAGATAGATAGATACAGCTTTCTAAATGTGGGATAAAGCCAGCGAGATGACGTTTCGGGGTGAATCCATATTGGTTCCATAAGAGGTAATTGCTTTCAAATCACTAATTGAATTAAATAATCGTTTCAATTATTTCAAAACGAGATTACTTCAACTGTTAAGAATGGTTCAGTTGATTAATAAAACTTCAATATTTGTCTAACTACAAGATCTCAAGATTAATTAAATCATTATAAAATTATACCTCGCCGTGCCTCTGAGACGGGTCAAATTGTGTTACAATTAAATTTTAGGCGTTTTTGCATTTTGTGAAAAGAGGAAAAACTTTGTTCCCTGAATGCTATAATTTCAGTAGTTTTTGAAATAAACAATATTTTGCATTTTGCTTGCGACTCTTTACCATTTCATACATAAATAGATCAATAAAAAAAACCATAGCTATAGCTCATTACACAGAGAAAGCAGCTACCTTATCATATACCAATGTACTCTTGACTTGATCGATACATTGACTATTACTGTGCCAGTTAGTAGGTAGCAGGAGCAGGATCAAATGATTATCAACAATGTGTTTTAATTTTTGCGTTAGACAAAGAGGGCAATAATAATAATAATAATAATAATAACCACATCACGACACACACATTGACTCAGCCCTGTAGTAAGTATCGTAAGAACTTGTGTCACAGGAACTAAGCAACGCTATGGTATATACTAAATAGATAAGAATACAACATCCAAGACCGGTAAGCGAAACAATGCGTCTTGCAAATAACACAAAGTCCCGCGCCCGCCGGGATTCGAACCCGGAACCTCTAGCGTAGCAGTCGGCTGTTTACACCACTGCGCCACCGAGGTCGCAATACTGACTTGTGACGTCACATGCTGGTAGTCATTGATTTCGTAAAGAGAAAAACTATTTAGAAAGGGATACATTTTTAGATGTTACATAAAAATAATTTACTGCCCGATTGTAATTTTTCCACAAAGGCCGTCTAGGCATATACTACATGATCTTAAATCAAGTATTCTATATACTAGTTAATTATAACTAACTTGTAAATAACGTACATAATAAAACTAAGTACCTATTTGTCCGTTAAACACTTGTGCTACTTATAGCTATTCTATAGATTAAGGAAACTCGTTAAACCTAAGGGCGCGTTCACAAGGCAGTGGGCAATCAATATTAGTGTCGCTTTGTTCGTGAGATCACTGTGTACACGGCCCTATTAGTCCGGTTTTATAGTCTCTAGTGATGTCCAAGGGTATCGATAAAATAAAAATTGTTATCGACAAAAAAATTATAAATAATTTAAGTTGAGTTTATTTACAAATGTTTAATACTTAACAATATCTTTATAATAAGTAAAACGTATATCAACAAAGTTTCAACGAGTTAATAAACTATTTTTACTGGTATTACTGTTACGAAAAAATCTAACCACTTCTATAAATTTAACCTGTTTGTTTCTACCAACTAGATTTTTTTGGTTGTATTCTTTGTAAAATTAGTTGAGAGAGGAGTAGGTCAAACAAACACTATATGAAATAAACGTCATAGGTACAGAAACATGACAAAAACTCAGGCCGTAATCCCTCTAGGGGGTTAGCAGTGTGACAGGTTGCGAATCTGTCGCCACTATCCGGGGACTACGAGCAGTTTAGAAGATAAATCTAAATGAATAGGATAAAATAATAAGAAATACAAGTAATACTAAATGCTAGTAGACAATATGATGATAAATATATGAAATGAAACAGCGTGTTTGCGTCATTGCACTGCTGCATTATTCATTGATTATTCCATCAAGCTGATCCTGGTGAACGGAAGTTGTAGTGGGAGAGAGTTGCGGGTGTGCCCCGATAAAACCAGTGAAACTCCTAAATAAATATCAAAATCAGATTCACCTTATTTTGAAATCCAAGTTGTGTAAACGTTCCAGCGCATTATACGTATAAAGCAATCAAAATATCGATCTCGACCAATCTTTCTCCCACACTAAAGCCTGAATCTCGCATACAGCTTCCCTAATCCCTCGACTCATCCTGGATTCAACTCTCCCCTATCAAACTATTCTTCCTTCCCTCAACCTGTCCCCAATCTTAGGGGGGTCATGATAACCCACTCTGATTGTAATTGATGTCATGATTTTGGGAAGGAAGGTGGCAAAAATTATTATTGTGTAAATTGCAAACAAACTAAATGTAACTCTATGAAACACACATTTCTAAATAGTTATTTTTGTTACCAAATAAATAAACCACATCACGACACACACATTGACTCAGCCCCGCACTAAGAATCGTAAGAACTTGTCTCAATTATACCCTAATTTTTAGATGAAGGAAACACAGAAAAAAAAAATCCTTTGAATAATTGATATGGTTTATGTGGGTGTATGGTTTTGCGCTCTTACTTACTTTTTATACAACATCATAAGCAACCAAGCCCTTTCACCTGACGGAAAGTGATACCGCTGCCTATTGACACGACGATGCCCTTGATGGCTGGAACGCGAAGAGCACCGCATTTAGAAATAAAAATGTCAAAACTCTTGTACAGGTAATGACACTGACTCCAATCCTTCGAACCGAAACACGGTGAACTGCTTCACGTTGTGAATAGAATGGAGGGTGGTAGCAACGCAGACACTCTCGCACGTAGATCTACTACCTATATTTCACAAGATGTCGAAATTTAATACATAATCATGTTGTTACTGTCTTACACTCCGCATCGTCACTAACGCAGCTAGTTTTACTAAAATAAACTATAAAACGATGGTAGCCTTTATCCTGTCCGAAAATAAAGGTGAAACAATTTTAAAAATAACGTGTACAATGCGAGGACAACTTCATATAAACAATGATAAATTACGTATCCCTACAGTTAGATTAGCAAAAACTAGTAAGTCTAACTAGAAATTTCAGATATTCAAATTAAGCAATATGTTAAACAAATTTTAATTAAGAAGGGTTACAATAAAATTCCAAATTATTTAGAGGATAAAGATATATGGAAGTAATTTAATTAGCTGCACAGTTATTATTATTATGTTGAAAAATTGTAATTTGTAGTATAAAATATTGCATTTGAATATTGAAAAAAGCAACTACGGAGGTTTCTTGCCGGATTCTTCCCCGTAGAAATAGCGTTCCAAACCGGTGGTAGTAAATAAATTGACCATTTGAAAGTGCTTATTTTATGTCTAATCGAATAAAAAACATTTTTACTTTGACTGGCCGATCCAGGGGGGGCTAGCGGGCTCAAGCCCCCCAAAAGCGACCAAGGTCTTTGGGCTTGAAGAGCTTATTTTGTATAACCCAACGTTAGTTCAAGCTCGTCCCAAACGCGTTTTCAAAACAAAGTCAGCTTTACCACTGCCCAGCCTCCTTAATTAGACATTTTTATTTTCTGAGCTTTAAACTTATGGACATTTTCTTTTGTAACTTTTGCGTATTATTTTATTTAAAAAAGTAATCCTTATTATAAGAATAATTGATAATGTCACAAATGTGCACGCCACTATGCGTCGAAACGTTTATGGTGTATAAAAATGTCTTCTGTGATTCGTTAGTTTTACCAATATTTTATGCAAATCAAACATTACATTTCTATTCCTTAAACAATAACAATGGACAACAACCATTGTCTTCCTCGGAGCAACTGTTGTAAATTAAGTATGGGCGATATTATTTAGAATTCAGATCTCTCTCTGAACATATTCCATTAAGTTCGCTGTTTTATTGGTAAGAGTTCTTCACGAGAAAGTTGTGAATTGAGTTGATTTGAAGCTGAAAGATGAGAAAGTTGTTTGTGAGGTAGATCAGCAATGCGCTGGACGGATCAAATAAAGGCAGCTGTTGGGAGCCCTCTACATGAGTGCACCCGTATGTCGGAGAGAAGGCAGAGGTGGCAGTGGCAGTGGCAGTCCTAACGGTGACGATGTCATGACAACCACCACCACTCTGCCAAGT
This sequence comes from Choreutis nemorana, assembly GCA_949316135.1. Lineage (NCBI taxonomy): Eukaryota > Metazoa > Arthropoda > Insecta > Lepidoptera > Choreutidae > Choreutis > Choreutis nemorana. The sequence continues at coordinate 8,889,854 of OX438615.1, read as the reverse complement.
GTAGCGATGAAGAAGGAGAAAAGTTCTTCACCTAATTGATCAGAGTGTGGTATTATTAAAGATGTATGTCATATAGTCGTTGGATATGTTCGGAATTAGTCGCAACGTGCTACTTAAAATTGATTAAAGGCAAGTTACTTCTTGTAACAGTACAGCTTTTCCTGTATCTCGGGAAGCTAAAATATTAATAAAATTTATTAAAGTAGGATTAAAAATTATAATTGTATTGCTTTATAAAGCGACCAGTCTTGAGTGACAAAGCTCTTTAAATAAAGATAAAACATAAATACCTTTTAACACTCGTAATACATAGTATCTGATATACATAAACGTAGCAATAATATTAATAACCACATCACGACACACACATTGACTCAGCCCTGCAGTAAGTATTGTAAGAACTTGTATCGCAGGTGCTAAGCAACGATATGGTATAAACTACAAAGGTAAGAATACTACATCCAAGACAGGTAAGCGAAAAAAATTTATAAATAGGTAATTATTATTATTTCAGTAAAATCAAATTATGACGGCCTTTAAATATGGTTGCATTTACCTGCACAGTATACAATCTTGTATCGCAGGCACTAAACAACGAAATGATATAACGACTTTAATAAGAATACAACAGCCAAGACCGGTAAGCTAAACAACGCGTCTTGCAAATAACACAATGTTTCGCCCCGCCGGAATTCGAACCCGGAACCTCGTGAATTAAAGTATGAACTAACACTGGCCTCTCATCATAGTTAGGATTATATTTTAAGTCATAACCATAGCTGCTTGCAACAGCAAAAGTATCATTCTTGCGTTGCCGAACAATTAATCGATTTACCCTTGTACCCCTGTGAGATGTATATTGTATAACCCTAATATAAACAAACCCAGGGGAAATGAACTAGTTTATTTAATAATAAAATTTACAGCTGATTATTTTGAAGTATAAACATTTATAATATGGCCATCCAATAATTTATTATTTATTCATCGAAAATCGACATCCAATTGTGTGTCATACATCATGAATTTCCATGCAATATTGTTCAGCCGTTTCCATGTGTATTGGAATGGAGGATACAATATTCTTTCATTTACAATTTTAGTAGATAACGCAATATGATACACTGCGGGTGGAGTGTAGAGAATTGCTTTCATGGCAAGAATGGTTTTTGGTTCAAATCACAAACACCTGCACCCGCTGGATGTGGCAGGAATATTCATTTTTTTCCTTTTATACATCACATACATAGAACACAAACTCACGCCGTAGTCCATCGAGAGGTGTTAGCAGAGGTGCTTGCTACACAGCTTTTCGCATGTTTATGTTGAGTCCCTGTGTGACAGGTTGCGTATCTGTCGCCACTATCCGGGCACATTGAGAAACATGGCAGCTATAGCGTACGGCAAGCCGAGACTCAGACCCTCGGCCTGTCGGCTCGGGTCGGTCGGTTATCCAGGGCACGTAACAATCGAAACTACCCCATCCTCCTATTATTTTTGAAAATGGTGTTGCTACCTTCGAAGGAGTGAGTTTATATTGTCTTAGAAAAAGGCAACTATGGAGGTTTCTTGCCGAATTCTTCCCCGTAGATAACATTCCGAACCGGTTGTAGTTTGAAGAGATAAAGATTAAAATTTACTTAAAATTTTATTAGAAAAGCGTCGCAAATTTCCTCGTGAAAAAATAATTTAATAATGAAGTAAATAAATGAGAAAAAAAATCGCTCAAATCACCAGTAACCCCCCGTTCACACAGAGTCATCACATAAGGTCAAGTTGTTATGACTTTGTCTACAAAATAAACGAGCGTCCAGCGTAACTTGAACGACGTACGAAAACGTTGTAGCTGGGACCTTATTATAATGGTTTGCGTGTTTCTTCTTAGAAAACCATAATAACTTGAGCTCTGTAAACGTGCAGCACAATGCGGTGTGAATGGGCTTACACCTTTACTAGCTGTGTCATCACACCAAAGATACCTATGAGAAAAACTGCCAAATTAGGAAACCGCATTCAAATCGGTCTGACACTATAGACCGAAAGCTAAAATCCGTCAGAACGGAAGCTACTATATATTTGTGTATAAAACACGCATAAATAAGATTTCTCGCGACTTCAGCACGGAAAATTTTAGCTTTATTTAAACAAAAAGTTAAAAAAACAAAACAATTTTGCCCACTCTAAAAGTTCATTAAAAAAATCTAAGTCAAAGTTTTTAAAATGAGATGAATGGTTTTCATATTAATTACTCCATCCTCCATAATAACTTCATATACCAAACATTTTGGCATAAAACTGGATCAACATCGGAATGACAGATAATGTATTGAGGACCTCTATGGCGCAATGGTGTAAACAGCCGATTGCGACGCTACAGGTTCTAGGCTTAAATCCCGGCGGGGGCTGAACTTTGTGTTATTTGTAAGACGCATAGTTTCGCTCATCATTCTTGAATGTTGTATTCTTATCTATGCAGTATATACCATATCGTTGCTTAGTTCCTGTGACACAAGTTCTTACGATACTAACTGCAAGACTGAGTCAATGTGTGTGTCGTGATGTGGTGGCGGTTTAATTCTTATATAATCACTTCTTTGTAATATTTACACAGGCCTTTCTAGCATCTTATTTGATAGATCTACGTGTTTCAGTAAAATATTATTTCGAAGTCGATCGCAGTGTCTGCAGACATTGTAGTTCACTGCAGATTTGGCACGACACCGCTCTCAGACACAATCGAACGACACAACAACTTATACAAGTAGGTGCATACACACTGTGCGACTTTCAAACGTAAATTTTAATACTCGGTTTTTATTTTTAACCGTTGGTGTATCTGTGCTTTATTTAATTTTATAGTTACACTAGCAGCCCGCCCCGTCGTCACACGCATGGAATATAATGTTTTTAAGAAAAAGGTACGGAAGTATCCCTTCGCTTTCACAAGATCTAGGTAATAAATAGGACTACACGCGGAGACTTGAATCGAATTCAACATGATTAACCGTTCGTCATGCCAGAGACTACACTACCACAATGGTAGACTTGTCGTTTTGACTGTTGACCACACCCGTGTCAGAAGTAAGACCTCTGCCTTAACATGTTACGAGTACTACATAAAGTAAGAATCGCTAGTTACCGATGTTATATGTATGCATGTGCGTATGTGTGTGTCGTGAGTATATATAATAATATGCATATGCGTTATAGGTACGATGCAAGATGATGAGTTGAAGCATATTAAAGTGCATTATATTTATCAAAAAATTACTTCATATATTCATAAGAAATTTGACTGTTAGATAAAATATTTAAGTAGACATTCTACTCTCCACTTTAAAAGGAACAGCCTGATAAATAATAGTTACATGAATCATTTGGCAAACGTTTGCCATGATATGAATGTTGGTAAATAATTAATTTTAAATTAGTTACTATCGCAATAGGTCACTATTTTATTAGTCATTCTACGCAAATAATTTTACGTAAACGTAAAAAATAAAATATTACTGTCCACAGCAATTTATCTTACGGCTGCCTAGAAAAGTTTCCCGACACATCAATCAAATCCAGTTAAAAGCTAATTAAAACCGAATATATTTCATCAATGAAACCGTTTCGATGCCAAACAAAACAGCAATTAACTGGTGTTGCTCATTGAATTGCAAAACAAAAATATGCGCAAGAGTCGCTTGTAGGTTGCCCCTGATTGGCTGCCGAAATCTAGGTCAACTTTATTCCACAGCCCTGATTGGCCGTTCAGTTTTCTCAACAACTTGGCACACTATCAAGTGGGCGTGGTTTTTAATTTGAAAAACAAATTCCAGTGTTCTGTATTTAAATAAATAGGCTGTCATCCAGCGTTCTCGCGATGACAGTTAAAATTATTGACAATTATTGCGGTCGATTGCTAAGTTGCCGAAATGAAATGCCTTCTAAATAGATTCGGGCAATTTGTCTGTTATATTTAAACGTTAATATTTAAAACGAGATATTTTAATGTCATTATTTTAAAATCTTTGATATTCTTAAATTTTATTTTTCATATGAGATGGACGAAAATCATGAGGTATTAGAAGACTGAGGTAATTTTAAAAACTTTTCATCCTGATTTAATTTAATTTATAACACCTTTAGGGGATGCGGTAGCTCAGTTTGTTAAGTCACGTCGAGGGTTCTACTCTCGGGTTACTGCCATGTTCCTCACTGTGCCCGGATAGTGGCGACAGATTCGCAACCTGTGACACTGGGGCTCAACGTAAACATCCTGGGGAGTTACTTGGCGGGAACGGGAAATGTCAGTAAGAATTTTCTTATTTTATTGTCTTTTCTTATGTATCAGCAGAATTTAATGTGTAAAATGCTAGTGTTTTAATCAGTAAATATCTGTAGTGCTGTACAAGTGTGGAGAAAGTGAAATACGACGATTTGGCTGCGCTTTTCGTCATCTCCCAAGTAGCTCCTTAGAGCCTACAGTAAAAGTACTAGCATGTTACTGTAGGCAGATTCATCATTTTCATTTTTCATCTTCATCTCATTTATCAGCTTATCATCTTCATCTCATTTATCATCTTCAAAAATGAATTGTGACGAAAAAGGCTCAAAAGGACTGGTATCCAGAGCCGTAAAACATCCAAAAAAAAAAAACGCAAACATGCTTAATGCAGTATGTAACACTTCTGCCAATCCCTCTCGAGGGAATCCAGCGTAAGTTTTGCTATACCTTCAACTCAACCCCGGAACGTTCATTGCTAAGCCCTATTTTAGGAACTTATTAAAAATGCATCGCAATCGGTAACGTAGTTATTTCTTTCAGTTCCATAGCAGGTATCGGAATGCTACACCTCCAATTACGCCTGAATACAATTAACTCAACACATTCTCGAACATTTAACAGGGAATTTGCATTAATTGCCCTGCCTTGGTATTTAAATATAATTTTACTGCCTGTGTAAGTTTTATCTTTTTTCACGTCTCTGTTTGGCGACATCCCAAAACAGCAATTCTGGACCTGAAACTGAAAGCTACTTCTCTTGCTATTGACGACCTCGACGGCCCAGTGGTGTAAACAGCTGACTGCTACGTTAGAAGTTCCGGGTTCGAATCCCGGCAAGAGCTAAACTTTGTGTTATTTGCAAGACGCATTGTTATGATTATCTATGTAGTTTACTGCGAGTACTGCGGTACAAGATCATATGTTAGTGCTGGGCTGAGTCAATGTGTCAATTATTTATTTCTCTGTAATTCTGCAGTTCTTCGTGTTTAGGTTTCTGTACCCTATTACCTACCTAGCCTCCGCTGTCGGTCTGTCTGTCAGCAGGCTGTATCTCATGAACTATTCTACTCTAGACCACAGAATCTTCAATATTGTATAGAATCTTGAAATTTTCAGAGAATATCTATTTATGTTGTCGCTATAACAACAGATAAGTACTAAAAACATAAAAAATTAAGCAGGGACAGATTCAAGACACATTATTTACTTTTTCTTAAATTGCCTAAAAAAGTTCATATAGTTTAACCTTGTATGATGAATCCCATCATGCGCGGGTCCGACTCACACTTGGCCGGTTTTTTAAAATATTAATTTAATGTGATATTAGATATTTGGTCGCGGTCTCCTGCTATATGAGCTAGCCGTAGTGCGGGGAACAACATTAATCTAGATAATATAATAAAAAAAAGGTGAAACAGATGAAGGTTCGTAACAAATGCAATATTAATCCTTATGCTGTACAATTTAAGAACGGAACAAAATCTCAAAAAAAAAAAAAAAATATGGGAAGCCAACAGTTTTATATTTTAATTTAGGTTAACAAATATAATTCATTTAACAATGAAGTTTCCACTGATTGATATTCACAATCGAAGCAGAAAAAATAAATTACAAATAAACGTCAACATCACAAATTGAATAATAACAAACAATTAACGTAACACGGTTAAAATTAAGCAAAAAAATAAATCAATTGACATATGATGAACAATGAATAGAATACGAAAACTCATAATACACTAAGCTGGAAAATAAGAATTAATTTAAAAATCTTTCATCAAAGATCTTTTAAATTGATTAAAGGATGTTAACATGTCAATATCTTATTAAAATTGATAGGGCAAAAAATGATTTCTTTTTTAACTGTATTATGTACCTATTTAATTTATAACATAGTGAAATTTAATTTAATTTAATTTTTATCGTGTGCTAATTATGACAACTACTCGTAGAATTTTGTTAGATTTTATTTCATGTAAGCTGTGGTTACCTGTAATTGGATAAACACAGGGACACAGGGAATGGTATTAGTCTCTAAGTTGTATTGCATGTATGTGTATTATTCGTTGGTAATAAAAAATATATAAATAACTTTATAAAAAAGTAAAACAGGTTAGCTATACCATTTAGCAAAAGAAAATAATTTTTATTACATTCACAGCAAAAGCTTTTACATCTCCAAAAGGCATTAGGGCTTAATGCTTGCAGAAATTATAAAACAAATTAACAACCATAATAATGCGTCAAATGAAATGCGAATAGTGCAACAAATTATTAAATAAATAAACATTTCCAATATCTCCAATCTACCTCTAAATAGTAATAGATAGCCCTATCAGATCTAGATAAGACTAGCGACGTGATATCCTACGGAACCCGCGGGCTTAGCTCGGGCAGGCCCGGACCACCGACGAAGGCATTTGCATAAAAATGCCCGGACACGCGCCTTAATTGATACCACCTCTACCTTCGCCTGTGCAATGTACGGCCGCACGCGAAAGTGGCTTGTTAGTTTTTGATTAATAAAACTTAAAAAGATGGAAATCGGTTTCCATCTCTAAGTTTTTTTACATAGGCAACGCACTGGCGGTGCTTTTGGCGTTTCTGACATTTGGGACATCGTTCGTGTCAATAGGCGGCGGTATCACTTCCAATAGGTACTGTTTAACCCTATTTAGACCATGACGTATGAAAATTACTTTCACATTTAGAACATGAATAGTATAAAAAGATAAGAATTTTATCGACTGATATAAATTTATTTTTCGTAAGCACTCCCCTCCGCGACTGTCCAAGTACTTTAGTTAAAGCGAGCTGCCAGGACACAATTAGACCTCGTCTTCAGATTTAATTACTGCATCCTAGGTATTAACCACCTTATTCAGTGCAACATAAACACTGTTATCCAATAACAGCCTGCGATAAACATTCCTCTTTTGTACCACCCAAACTGTATGCTAAATTCATTTCTATATTTCGTTGGCTTTCCTGACAAGACTAGACAAAGACTTTCTCATATTGATTGTATAATAAAATGTAGTAATATCGTTATTCATGTAATTAATTATTTTCAAATTCAAAATGTTTTTTATTTAAATAGACTGAAAATAAGTTCTTTCAAATCGTCATTTTTTTATTTCGGAATGCTATCTACGGGGCCGGCGAGAAACCTCTGTAGTTGCTTTTTTCAAAATAAAAGAATATGACTTAAAAGTCATCGACTTAATTATATAAAGATTGGTTATATAAAGAAAATGTATATAAAATTTTGGTTTATAATTAGACAACTTTATTTACAAATTGTAATAGAAATTAAATTATTGTTCCTTAATATTAAAGCAACTACGGAGGTTTCTCGCCGGATTCTTCCCCGTACAAATAGCGTTTCGAACCGGCGGTAGTATAAAAATATGACCATTTAAAAGTACTTATTTTAAGTCTATTTGAATAAAAAAATTGTCTATGACTTTGACTTTTTGGATACCTAAGGTTTGTTACGAAACGCCGTCACTTTGTGGGTAAACTATTTGACATATTGTCTAATTAGTTCTTACATGACGAGATGTTGTCATGGTAACGATATAACCAATGGTTTTTATTCTGACAGTATAAAAATATACTTATTAAATGCCTTTGACACGAATTATTTGATATTAATACTTCTCTCACCTTGTCGCGTGATAAATATGAAAAAAAAAACGAAAAATCCATAACATTTTTTTTTCCTTGAGGTTTCCCTTACGTTTCAAATAAAAACTATGGTTTAGCGAAAAAATGATTTTATGCTCTCACTTGTTCCGTAAAGTGAAACGTCGAAATGCAATTGCGCCATCTGGAGTTACTTGGCGGGAACGGGAAGTCAGTCAGTTCGAATTGTCTTATTTTATTGTCTTTTCTTATACATCAGCAGAATTTAATGTGTAAAATGCTAGTGTTTAACCAGTAAATATCTGTAGTGCTGTGCAAGTGTGGAGAAAGTGAAATACGACGATTTGGCTGAGCTTTTCGTCATCTCCCAAGTAACTCCTTGGAGCCTACAGCAACCGTAATAGCAAGTTACTGTAGGCAGATTCATTATTTTAATTGTTCATCTTTTCATCTTCATCTCATTTATTATTTCATCATCGTCAAAAAAGAAGAAATTATAATTACTGATGATTAGGCAGTATGGTACTAAAACCAATGCCGTTAAAGAAATACATTTAAAAAAAAATTGCGCCATCTCTATCTTGGAAGTAATAAACACAGGAGCTAATCGTGAAAAGTTTGTGAACGCAAACTATTTTAAACGTAAGTTTTAACTGGCAGTTGGTTAATTTGTAAATCAGTAATCCAATGCTTAACTAAGACATTGAGTCAAATCCTGAATGTGACAAAACACACAGTCAATGAGTATCGCAACTGCAAATCATTAATTGATAACATTCCTATGCAATTTCGTCTTTTGTCGGCTAAGTTCGTTTTCCATAAAGTTTAGTATTAATTTATCATAAAAGGTCATTAAATAAATACGATTATTGATATATCGGATGGTAGCGTTCGGGAATCTTCGTAGAAACCGAGAAAAAACGAAGTCGCATCATTTCTAGAAAGCAAATAAAGGAATAGGAGGTTAGTTTTGAAATAACAAAAAAAAAAAATCTAATAAATAACATGAATAGATTCTTAGAGCGGATAGAATTATTTAAAAACCAAAACCCGACTACTGAATACCAACAATTATAAAACAAGAAAGAAAATATTGTCATCTGAAATTGTTAAGCAGCTGTGGTCATATGTCTCCTATAGAAATAGGCAAACTTACTCGTACTAATTTGCTATGGTAGGTTAGTTAATAATAATAATAACCAAATCACGACACACACATTGACTCAGCCCTGCACTAAGATATAATCTTGTACCGCAGGCACTCAGCTACGATATGGTATAAACTACCTAGATAAGAATGCTACATCCAAGACCGGTACGCGAAACAATGCGTCTTGCAAATAACTCAAAGTTTTTCCTCTGCTGGAATTTGAACATTGAACCACTGCGCCACAGAGGTCGTCATTAATTTTAAGTCTATTTAAATAAAAACATTTCAAATTTGAATTTGATAGGCATATGACCAAGGTGAAATCAGAACCTTCTTTTTTGCTTCGCCATAGTTGAGTAAAAATTTAAAGATTACCTAATAATATAAATCTAGACTCTTCAAATTAATCTACAAGAAAAATTATAATAAAATACCAGTCACACATCAATATGAGATTCAAATCATTTGAAATCAAGTTGAGTTGACCGGAATTAATAATATACTAATTGAAGCCATTAGCAAACTACCTAGAGCTATATACAACTTATATAGTATATAATTAGCCACAGTTAACCGCAAGTCAGGAGTAAATAACCATAAACCACTGCTAAGGAGGTCAGTGGCAGAGGTATTCTCTGACCTACATATTAAAATGACTCCTGCATTGATTTGTAATTTGGTTAAAATAAATACAATCCTTACCTGTTGTCAAACGATCCAGTAATCGAATCTACTATATTTCGGTTGGAAAGAAATGTATCAGTTGAGTAGGTTTGTAGTTTCTCTTTTGCATTTTGATAATGTGTTGTTATTGTTACAGGTGGTAGGTCAACGTGCGAGATCGTCTGCGTCGGTACCACCCTCCTTACTATTTACAACGTGAAGCAGTTCGCTGTGTTTCGGTTCGAAGGATCGGAGAGCCAGTGTAGTTACCGTCACGAAAATAAAATCTTTACCTCTACATGGGCAACGCTTAGGGGGTGCTCTTAGTGTTTCACACGAGGGGCATAGTCGTGTTAATAGGCGGCGGTATCACTTTCCATTAGGTGAACCGTCAGCTTGTTTGCCCTTGAAGTTATATAAACTACTGTCCTAATCATAATTAATTTAAATGTAAGTATTCTTTAAAAAAATAGTCTTTAAGTATTCTTACTTTGTTGTAATTTAGTACTTTTAGTAATGTGATTAGTTGTCAATGAAAATGTTGTGTCCAACTATAAGGATGAACAGTCTAGCTGCATTTTTAATGTTTATTTTTCTTTACGATTGTTATCTGTTTTTGGATCTATAATGAATAATAAAGTGAAATGTTCGGTCAAAGTTTGACTGTACTAAACGATTTGATAACAATAATAATCCAAATGACTTTTTATTTAAAAGGTACTTAAATAACAGTGGACTGAGCTTCCTTTAAAGCTTAATACAGCCCCTGTCCGGATTCAAAGCTTAATACAGCCCCTGTCCGGAGGCAACGCTCTACCATTTATAATTTTTAACTAATTATCCCTATGGAAACAGGATAGGACAAAAGAATGATAAAACAAACAAAAATACAGTACGAAAGAAAGAGATAGGAGAAAATAGAAAGAGACGTGTTTGCTTTTTTTTTTTGGGAAACCAAAAATTATATATTATATTTCAATTTAGATTAACAAATAATAATTAATTAAACAATGAAGTTTCCACTGATTGATATTCACAATCGAAGCAGAAAAATTAAATTACAAATAAACGTCAACATCACAAATTGAATAATAACAAACAATTAACGTAACACGGCTGCATGGTTGTATGTTTGAAGGTGAGTGTGTGTGTGTAAAATACAACTGTCAAAATGAAAATGGTCCTTGTAGGGTCGACGACGCAGCGTGATACCCCTGGTATTGAAAACGTCCATAGGCTACGGTGACTGTTGACGTTTGACATCTTAATGGTAGGTATAAAAATAAATCCAATCTAGTATTGTTTTAGTTAAACATTACTTGGATCACTATTGTTCTGAAGTCAATTCATCTTATTCAAAGCTTCGTACAAAATGTATAACAGTAGCCAATGCTGATCTACAGAGATGAATCCTGTAATTAATCATCAATGCAAGCAGATAACATAATAGACATTACTTAAATTATATGCGCATTACAGTTATGTAAAATGTATATGTATATGTCGATGTGACCGCAGATATACCGTGTGGGAATGACGTGTGGTTACGGTACTGATCGATCGTAATTGACATTACATGTTTATATGTAGCTTTAATTATGTTGTGGTCACTTAGAATTTATCTTTCAAGTTATATATCATATTAATATTGTAAACATGCAGCTGGTAGATCTACGTGTGAGATCGTCTGCGTTGGTACCATCCTCCTTTCTATTTACAACGTGAAGCAGTTCGCTGTGTTTCGGTTCACAGGATTGGAGAGCCAGTGTCATTACCGGCACAAGCGGTATAACAATTACCTCAACATAGGCAACGCATTGGCGGTGCTCTTGGCGTTACAGACATTAAAATCTTACACTTCCCTTTTCATGTTCACAAGTATATATTTCAGACTAAATCAAATCATATATTTACAAAACGTCCGTCGAGAAACCGTTTAAAACTATAATTTTCTATATTCACCTGTAAACAGCTCCGACAACTCCCCTTCTGTCATCAAATGATCAAATTAAAGCAAAAATAACAAAATCCGACAATTCACCCCTCTTAATTCAACCGAACACTAATGAGAATAGGCATCATTCAAATATCCTTTATACATCCACCCTTAACTTAAAAACAATGAAAACATATCTTATTACAAAGCCGCAAAGCCTACGCAAGTTCCAGGGGAGGGACTGTACGAAATTTTTTACGGTGGTCATTTAAAATTGGACTTAATTGCTAGGGTTTAAGGTGTTAATTGTGATGTAGGTGTTGTGAGTTCGGTTTGTTCTACGTGCGTTATCATTTCTGGATCAAAGGGAGGGAATCAATTGCATCATTACAGGGGGATGTTACGTCCACCATTAAAAACCTCTTCTACCTAATTCTGAATTATTCGGATAAGCTTTTTTTGAATAGCGCTTTGAATATTTGTTTTTTTTTTTCTTTAAAAAGTGCTACCGTAACCTATTTGTTTTATTGATAGAAAAGTTGCAACAAGCTTACTGGATGCTTGCTTCAAATTCAAATTGATAATGTTCTTCAAAGAAGTGTTTTCAAATCGTATTCTTATCTACCACCGGTTCGGAATGCTATCTAAGGGGAAGAAGCCGGCAAGAAACCTCCGTAGTTGCATTTTTTCAAAAATTTACAATCATTTACCATTACATTTTTGAACATTTAGGTATCTAGAGGCTCGAATCCCGGCGGGGGCAGAACTTTGAGTCGCTCAGCTTAGTGCAGGGCTGAGTTAATGTATGTCTCATGATGTGTTTATTATTATTAATGTTTTAGGCCCCTTTTCTATGCTTTTTAACAATTCAAAAGCCAGCCGACGTAAGAACTGCCTGGAATTGGGATGGCTTTTAAAATGTAATAGTAAGCACCCAGTTTGATCATAACCTCTAGAGGCCTTCAACGCCATTACTATCCACTGCAGCTCTTATTTCTAAAGGGACAGAATCTAACGACAGATCTCCTTTCAAACGGCTTGAACAATTCAAGATTAGTGTAGAATTATATAGAAAATTGTACAGTACTTGTGGAGCCAAAACTGCTCGCATAGCATTACTAATTATATAATATAAAAATGAATCGCAAAATGTGTTGATAAGCGCATAACTCAACAACGCCTGGACCAATTTGGCCAATCCTTTTTTTTAAATATTCGTTGAAGTTCAAGAACGGTTTTTACGGCAACAAAAATTCGTATAATTGCCGGAAAACTCTAAAAACAGCCCTTTTCTCTTTCCCATACAAAAGGTTTTGTTTTCTATATGACAGGACGAAGTCTGTCAGGTCCGTTAGTGTAAAATAATATAGTCACAATAGAACACTTGCAACGCGAGTTTTCAACCTCGAACTAACTACAACGAGGGTAAAGTCAACGACTTTAACCCCGAAAGTACTAAAACTTCAACCATTATTAAATCGTAAACAGAAACGTTTGCATTCATAACCTAACATGACATTATAAACTAACATATACAAAACAATACAGTGATAGAAATAAATAATGCAATTGCTGTTCATGTCTCTTTCACGAACTAGATAAACATGAAAGAATATACCATTTCTTTATAACTAGCAATTCAAAGAAAAAACATGGCAAGTTAAATTCCCTAAACCCGAAAAAAGAGCAAAACCCTTTCCTCAAAAACATTAATCTGCTGTCAAATATAGTTAAACTACATCGGAATCGGTTTAGGAGGAAGCATTCGTTCCAGATGAAATACGTGGAAGTATTATATTAGTTACAGATAATGGCGTTGTCAAATAACTTGATGATGAAAACGAAAGCGAGGCTGGAGATCCAGTGGGAGCGAGCTGACGCAAGATACTACATATCGCTATAAATACTTACAATGATTAATATTAATGTTAATAAGAGTATGGTTAAAATCTTGCTATTCATCTTAACTTAACTTCAGATGAATTGTCTTGATTGTTATTATTTTTTACGGTTTCTTTCAGTTTCATCAGTAAAATGTTCAAATACTTTGCTTATATAAAAGATAAATGATAAGCCGTTTTTTTGGCAAACATTAAACCAATATATATAAAAACAAGTTGCTGTGAAACTGATTGCGTGAAACAAAAAACAATCCCAGATTACAGGAAAAAATCAAATAAAATGAAGAAAGAAAAAATATTATTACTCTAATAACTATATCAAACAGCGTTGAAGGTTTAATTTAGAAATTCGAATAGTTTATTGTACTGACATCATGTTTTTGCCAAAAATATTTAAACAGAGTCGATTTACATGCAAATTTTTTAAAATATATATTATTGACCTGAAAACGCCAACACAAAATCGAAGCTATGCGAACGCTCGGACTGTGTCACGATCCTAAATTCTCTGCACGCAAGTCATGTCAAATAAAATGTCACGGGAATAACCTACTGAAAATTCTTGTGAAAGTCATTTTTCAGCGAGACGGCGGTCGTTTGTTGACAAAATGACGGATTAGACTAACGCAGGACAAGGCATCGTGGACTTTATCCCAACGACATAAGCTTGTGTCAAAGTTATTGGAAATTTTAAATGTAAAAGGTTCGACGAACCTAATGTGTTTTGACTATGTAAAGATTTGTTCTATGTCATCAAAATTAGGATGACTATTCACAGGAATGTTGATTATTTCAGCTGTTAGAGAGATTCGTAAGTAATCTCGTTATTGGGAATTTTATTTCTTTATTTTCATATCGGAATCTGAACGCTGTATGTATACATAGGTTGTGGTAGCTCAGTTTGTTACGTGCCTTGGTTGACCGATCCGACCTGACAGGTTGAGTGTTCGAGTCTCGGGTTACTGATGTAGCTGCCATTTTCCTCATTGTGCCCGCATAGTGGCGACAGATTCGCAACCTGTCACACTAGGACTCAATGTAAACATGCGAAATGCGGTGTGTGACACCAACCCGAGGGATTACCGCGTGAGTTTATGTATGTAGGAACGTATGTCATGTTATCTAATTATTATTAATTTAACATCCTAAATTGAAATTTAAAAAACCAACTAAAGATTAATACTGTGACCTTGATTATCGACTAATTTATCTAAAATTGAAAAATAACATTGCGTTAAATTTGTGAGAAAACTTAAGATAAATTAGCTAATTGGAAACCGCTTTAGATCAAAATAAACCCTTCATTAAGTATGTAACTGTAGATGCATAGTGCATAGTGCACGCGCGGGCGCATCTCGACTCATTAATTGCATACTTCCTGAGATCATTTTACAGACAGTGCCCGCCGACGAATGATCGCAGCATCCTTGGTACTCTATAAATATAGACACGGGATGTAGATACACTATTTAGTAAACGCTTGGGTTTTCTTGAAAATGATTTTGGTTTACTTATTTGAAGATTAAAATAAAATAAAAAATGTAATTACTAATAGTTTTCAAACTGAAAGAAATAGATTAAAATTGAACTGAATCTAAATTGATTGTTTTATATTAAAATCATAAAATAACGACAATTCAATCCTACATAATAAGAACAGCATAACAAACAACTCAACA
Organism: Choreutis nemorana; assembly: GCA_949316135.1. Classification (NCBI taxonomy): domain Eukaryota; kingdom Metazoa; phylum Arthropoda; class Insecta; order Lepidoptera; family Choreutidae; genus Choreutis; species Choreutis nemorana. The sequence continues at coordinate 8,874,601 of OX438615.1, read as the reverse complement.
AAGACAAACGTATAGTTACAAATCTGTTGTCTAAATGTGATACTTTCACAAAGGTTATTACAATTATACCTCGGTTTGGGGATGGTATGTAGGGGGTGAACAGGGGTGGAGGGTGGTAGGACGGTTGCAGAGGGACGGCCTAATTAACCTCTGTCGGCGATATTGTTATTGCTGCGAGGTAAAAAAAAAAAGGTTTTGTTTGATTGAGTGCTTTCGGATTCCGGTTTTAGAATAAAAAAAATTGTTTTTTAATTTTCAAATCAGTTCTTTTATATATAAATACTGAGAATTGAACTAGCAAATCAATTTACGTTAAAACTCAACTTTTGAAATTATTGTTTTATTAATATTTACAGTTATGCGACAAAGGTATGGTATTTATTAAAACTTATTATTTTTAAAATAGCCCCAGAAAACTTAACTCACTCGCAGCTACCTACTGAATGCTGTAACACAGGCTTAAAGCATAGCTCAGCAGCAGATGCAAAAATTATCTCACTTTACAACTTGTATTTATGGAGAAATAAAGATTTATTATTATTATTATTAAATTCAATTATGTATACATCAGTTCTTATATAAGCATTAATTTAAAGCGACTTGATATAATAGTTTTGTTAAATTATAAAATGACTATTAATTAACAACCGATCATAATGACCTCTAGAATGTTTAAATAACAGTAAAAAAATAGTTTTTCTTATTTTCATTAACAGGCAAAACTACAAACATTTGTTTTTACGTATTCGTAAATATCTGATTTCCAAAATTATTTCATATGCAGATTAAACGTTCAGGGTAGATATAGGTTAAATTACGTTCAAAATAATGAAAATTTGCAGACGAATTTTCAGGCATAAGTTATTTTCATATTCATCCTCAATTAATAAATGCTTTTAAATAACATTATTTCATTACAGAAATAAAAGATTTCATTCTTTTTCGTATGAAAACTAAAAAAAATACAATTTACCTGTATTCATTTCAAAAATAGTAACATGAAGCGACAATGTAGGTTCGCTATAATATTTCTGATTCGCTTTCATAGCGATCAATAAAATCTTCGCAACACTTCCACAATGGAAAGTACACTTTAGTGCTTCTATTATAAGTGTTATAATTAAATAACTCATTAAACAGCCGGCGGTATTAAATGATATGACTGCTTGATACTGTTGCTCACTCCATTATAAAGCAGTGTATGTAACTCTAAACTATGCGAGAATGTCATTTACGTATATACGATACAAGAAGTATACGATTTGCTTAAAGTTTGGATGTAATGGACACTGACAATAATTTTATTTACATTAGTAAAAAATATTTGGGTTTAAACTTATAAAATTTATATTTCTTTAATTTTTTAACTTTAGCTTATTTTTATTGTATAATAGTAATTTTAAACAACTTCTGTTGAAACGACATAGGTAATATGTAGAAAGGCAAAAATGTTTCGTTCTGACGCAGCGAATCCGTTTTCATTAAGTAATAATTTACTACAACAAATTTCCAAAAAGGCTACTAGGTTACGTAACAAAAAAAAAAATTGACTAAAATTGAGTCCTTGACAATGTAGTATTTACTCTCATGCACGACCGTGTCGAAAAACTTTTGAAACACAGACGACAATCATAGCGTACCTGTAAATATAATATCCCTGTAAATAAATACGAAATCCCTCAACAAGCGTTTGCCTACATCACTGTATTATTGCAGAGTCCGTCACACAACGACGTGAGAGCAAACGCTTTGATCTCCAACCTAATCAAATTCATCACTTAACCCTATCACTTAGAGTTCATTTTCAGCTGCCCCACCAGTTATAGCTTAGGCTTCATCATTTCCATTCCCGTCTACACATCCCTGGACAACTTTACCCTCTATTCCTATTAGCCCTAGGTCTATTTCCGATTGCTCATAATCTATTTCTGCTTTACTACCGGCTGTATCTGACACCAAGTATAATTGCACAGAAATGGACCGTTCCCTTTCTATAAACTGTTGCGATCCGGCCGTCTGATGATCGAGCATTCAAAATTGTTTCTGCTCTTAAATTAAACGAGTCGTTTTGGATGTTCATTGAATTTGATGACAGGGCCTTCTTGTTGATTATTAATAATCTTTATTTCTGGGTTTACAACATGCTATTTTGTTGCTATCTGCCTTTGATCAAATGTTTTGTTTTCGTCTGTTATTTAACTAGCTTTTATAAGTCAAATCATACAGTTTGCTTACTTGCAGTTTGACAAAATTATGCCTTACATTAGAAATATGCTTAACTAGCTTTTGCCCGTGAATTCGTCCACGTAGAAGTCGAAAATGGTTCTAATGGGATATTTATTTACTTGACATTTATCGTAAAATTTTGGACAATTTATTCTGATGTATAAACTATACGTTTGTAAAGTTTCATTAAAATCCATTCAGTAGTTTTTGCGTGAAAGCGTAATAAACATCCATACATCCACACATCCTTACAAACTTTCGCGTAAATCATAATTGTGAGGGTATCATGGTAGGTATATCGACTAACAGTAAATTCTTTAAACAACTTAAAGCATTCCACAGGTATAAGTCGTTAATTTTCGAAATCGAATAAAACTAAAACATTGAAAACTAATAAAAAATCCATCAATCCACTCCTGAACAATTTCAATCATCGAATTGTCAATATCTTACAACCTCTTAAATTACCTCGTTTAATTCTGAAACTTTAAAACTTTATCAGGGCATTCGGGTCATTCCAATGGACGTTAACATTTTACAATAACAAAACGCATAAAGAATATCAAGTCGACTTGACAGTTTAACATCTGAGTTCTTTACGACGTCACCCTGTTGCTTATTAAAGGACCAATTTAACCCATTATAGTGTTCATAAAAGCGTCCATCATCCTGTTTTGTTTCTATCTCTTTTTACACGTAGCTTCAGTATCAGGTTGTCCCGCTCTCGCTTTATGAGATTCCAATGTGCAGGGGAGGTGTATTTTCAAATTGTTGGATTGATAGAGCCGATGACTAACGAGCTAGTGATGTACTGTTTATCGATATAGAATTTAAATCTTTTAACGCAGAATTTTTTGTACTTATGTATAAATAAAAAAATTGCGGCATATTGGTATATTTTAACTCGTATACATTATTATAGAGAGCGCTATACACGAAAATATACAAACGTATGTAGTGTAGACGAAAAGTTCGATTCTAAAGTGAAAAATATCTCCAAATAAAATTAAACAGTTGAAAGCGATTAAGGAAATCATCGACATCAAAAGTACGTCACTAACCAGAATAAACGACACTCCAAACCGAGAAAATCCATCAGGGAAGCAGATTTCTTTCGAATCTGAACTCTTTTCGCTTGTAATAAGGTGTTACCTTAACATTAGTGTTGTAGGAACAGCGTACCGATTACTGAGTGCTCGATAAAGTGGCTCTCGCGATTTTATTTGATTGTTTATTTGTGTGATTTGTATGGCCTCCTCTCGGAAAGTAGGAAATTAAAGCTTATAGCCCTGTTGAGTCTGAGAATGTGGACGTAAAGGAGCTGTTTTATTTGTACATTAGTCTCTCCCCGCGACTTTGATCGCTTTGCCTTGAGAATTTGGTTTCAAGATAAATTTAAGTTGATGCTACTGGCTTTATAAAAATTTTCGATTTTACCACAGCAATTCTCATATTTTTTGGATGACAATTATTAGATCTGTTAATGAAAGAAAAGAACTACCTATATGCTAAATTTCATTCAAATCCGTTCGGTTGCTTTTGCGTGATAAAGAAACGAAAGTCCAAACGTACGAACATTCACAATTTTATTAGTTGGAATTGAGACGTCTGATTTAACTCGAGTTATGTGGCAGATTATAAATATCATTTTTTATCGACATCTCGAATGAATGGGCGCTCATTGCGTGCGGATGTTCAGGGTATTCTCGGAGTTTGGAACGCGTTTAACTGGCTATAATTTTATGATACCTACTTCGATCTAAAGTAAGCTGCCTGTAGATGCGAAACATTAATTAAAGGACAGTCACTGATAGTTAACTATTGAATAATTTCCGCACCACTAATATATACTAAGGTAACATTTTTCTGTTTCCGAACGAAACGCTGTAAATGTTGCAGCAATTAATTGTATTGGAAAATCTTGTTCTGTACTTTGTTATTTTGTACTTAATGTTGCTGATACTTAACAAAAAAAAAACAACAAAACGCTTTGTCAAACGCGTAATTATTTATTTATACGGCCATTTTGTTTTTGGCATATAGCGTTAGAAGTTAAACCAATTCGCAACAGCGCTTTATTTGTACGCTTTTTTACATATATTAGCATAGAAAAATTTAATGAAAACGAATTAAAGTTTCCTTCAATCCCTTATTTTATTTTATTAAGGCAAGCCACTGATGCATGCATCATTATTACACTTATACACATTCTCGTTAAGGCATATACACATACTAATTATATTCAAGCACAACATTTACAATATATATATCAGCAATAACATAAACTAATCGTACATCGAAAGATAAATTACATATTAATAATAATGCATAAACAAATCCCTTATTATCTTTTTTCTTTTACCGTTTCTTTTTATTGTTAACAAACTTGCACACCTTTTTAAAGATAAATGTACTGGACTTCTTTAATTTGTAACCTACTTTAACGGCAAATAAAATTATTACTATTTAAAATAACCCAATAATAATAACCACATCACGACACACACATTGACTCAGCCCTGTAGTAAGTGTCGCAAGAACTTGTGTCACAGGAACTAAGCAACGCAAAGGTACATACTACATAGATAAGAATACAACATCCAAGACCGGTAAGAGAAACATTGCGTCTTGCAAATAGCACAAAGTCCCACCCCCGCCGGGATTCGAACCCGGAACCTCTAGTGTAGCAGTCGGCTGTTTACACCACTGCGCCACCGAGGCCGTCAAAACCACCAACATGAAACTATTAAAATGAATGCAACTTTAAATGGACTACAGACAAAAAAATCTAACAGATAAAATAAAATCGAAAAAAAATAATTGAGCGGGAACATTTTGTCAGAAAAAAAAGTAATAAATATCTGTCTTCCCTCTTAACCAGTGGAGATCTGTTAATCTGTTTGTATAGAGACAAAATAAGGAATGATCTACTGAAACAATATTACTAAATCATAAACTATATACGTAGGGACTGAGAGGACAGCATCCCTTATTTCCTTAGTTATTTTAGGGTTAGGTAAGGTTAAATAGTTAATTAAAAGGGTTCTCATAGGTATCTTTTTAAGTTTCAAAATCCGATTTTGAGAACAATTTAAATATATTTTTTTAAATAATATATTGTCAGTCAATATAAAACTAAGCCATTGTCAACATTATGTTATGAATGTCTTAATTAAAATTAAGAGAATCCAAAACGGGTTATGTAAGTTTAAAAAAGGTGCAAGACCCTTTTCCGCACCCGGCTCGCTCTTGGCCGGTTTTTTTTTGTGAGATCTTTTTCGGTCCTTCCCGGGGAGCTGAGTAATTTAAATTAATTATGTTTGGTTAATAGATGTTGAACCGGAGGGTTGTTTCACTCTGACCGCTTTAAAAGTATATCTTAACTATCAGGTTTATTAAAAAATTACGTTAAAAAAGACACTTTCAGGTCGAGTAAACTAACTTTTTGCTGATCTTTAATAGTAACTTTGAAATAAAAATGAATGACGAAGCTTGTTAGTATAATGTATCTTATTAAGCTTCTGAACCAATACTGTATTTCGACATGATATGTCCAAATATAATGAAGCGTTAACGTTAAATTTGCAATTCGTTTTGTATAAATTTTGCTGGCTCTAAAAGAAATATCAATTTATATAAAAGACAAATTCCGTAAAAGATTAATATACCTAAATTAAAAATGTTTTGTAATGTGCTGTGAATGAAATATATAAACAATTAATTAATAAATCCAATAAGACTATTTCCTCAAATCAAAAAAGTGATTTCAATAAAAATTAACTTATAGTATTCATTATTGAGGAATATAAAATGTCACAACAGCCCTCGAAACATCTTATAATTATTACTTCTATTAAATGGATAGCAATAAATTAACCAAAAAAAAAAACATATCAGTTTAAATATGATCCCGTTATAGAATGACCCGGGCGGTTGTTTTTGTTGGGTAATGAGCCGGCGGCGGGCATTTGATTCCACCAGGGCTGTACACTTGTTAAATATTCATCCAATTAATAGCTCAATTTACATTCATTCTGTCTTTTTAATTATTCCTCCAGCATTACTGGTTACACTTTTTCGTTGGACACGCGATGTTTTGCCTTTGTGTAAGTTAAGCGAGCTTTTTAAGTGCATTTCGATGGTTGTTTTATTTTAAACCAGGCATGCATTTCACCTCAATCCCAACTGATGTTAACCGGCGATGGAGTCTAAGGTGGAACATGCCTGCCCAGGAGAAGCCTATTCACTCTTGCCTTAAGGAGCCCCAGGTTATTTTATCAGGGAATACATCTTTAAAACAGTCTTTGGTGGGAGAGACCCAAGAGAAGCATATACACTGTTGCCTTAAAGAGCCCCAGGTTAGGTTGATCAGGGAATTTATCTTTAAAACATTGTAGCTTAAGGTTCTTAGGAATTTAAGTTCGAAACATTTTAAAAATTGTTGATTTTTCTATTTATACAAGAATCTAAAAGCTATAGCAATAATTCTAACGGAGATTTTTGGCACCTAAATCAATTTAAAATTAAAAAACATTGTTTTTCCCGACAACGAACAAATTGACGTCGTGAAATAATTTATTAATGTTTGATGCGTTGGATAACAAAAAAAATCGATCCGCAACGTGCTTTGAATTTAAATGAATAAATAAATTAAGTGAGTGGAGGCAGCCCTAATCGAGGCTTTGCTCACTCAGTCATATCCCGATTTGGGAATAGCATTATTGGATTTCAATTTTATTGCTTTGCGATTAAGTCGATTATTGCTTGTTGATTCAATTTATGGATATTACGTTGGGAAGCAATTCGCTTAAGGGCAAGTATCTATTTGTGTTGATTATATTTACAGATTATTATGTCTATATGTTGATATGTCTATATTATATGAAGGTAACATTTGTATGTCTGTTGGAAATTAATAAACAAACGTATTTATGTTGACGCCAAGGGCATCGTCAGCTTCTGGCCTAGGCTGATTGATGAAGCTCATCAAAATCTTAATGTTTTATACAAGAAGACTATGTAAGTGCTTTCAAATAGTTATTTTTTACTACCACCGGTTCGGAAAGCTGATCTACGGGGATGAATCCGACGAGAAACCTCCGTAGTTGCTCTTTCCAACATTTTACTAATACAAATTTTAATTTGATTCTACATAAACATAAAAATCAATTTCAATGTATTTTCTGTACAAAAATGTGTCCAAAAATAATGAAAATCTTATGACAGTTTGAAAAATTACAATAGATATATAATAAATAATAAAATAGAATAAAAAATAGATAGTAAAATCTACGGTTAATATAATTTCCCTAACGAATCCGACAGGCCAGTAAAATTATTTAGTATTATATTATAAGATTAGAATTTCACAACCGGAAATCGAATCTCTACTTTTTCCTCTGAAATGTAAGTATTTGAGCTTTGTTATTTCACGTTTAGGGAAGGTTTTGAAGGGAGCGATCAGTGTGTTAGCTTACAATTTATAAGCAAAACATATTTTAGATGGCTTTCCCCACTTTATATGCTAAGAAACAATAAAAATAGATCGATAAAAATAACCCCTCATGATAGCAATAACGAGCACCGTAGACTATAAACGCTTGCAACACTGTTAGCGTAACGTGCCACTGAATTAACAAATTTGTTAACGAACCCCGATAACTTCAAATGGATAGATTTACTTAATTTATCTTTTATTTGTAACAATTTTTTTTTATCTAAGATTGGCTAAAAGGATTTACAATCCACTAAGACTCTTTAAATGGACTCAAACTTACTTCTCTTTAAGACATAGCATAATGTGGCTTTTCCTATAATCATCTTGTTTAAAGTTAATATTTTCTTTAATAATTTCTGTTCAACTAAACAAGCATAATACAAAAAACATAATATTTACAAAGACTCAAAACGTACGTGGCTCTAAACCTCATCTTCATCATTATACTTCTTAAATAAAGTTTGTTATTTCAACAAACAAAAGAAGATAGGTTAATAGATCATTTGAAATTATGGTTCTACATCTGCCATCTTTAGAAAATAGATCTTTAGGCACGTTTCACACGCACGCTTATCAAAACACAAATTATTTTGGAATCAAATTCAAAAACTGAAATTTTTGTGTTACTACCTTTATCTTCTCGCAACATGAAAATTGCCATAATGGATACATCAATTATTTAAAAAATTGTGACATAAATGATAATAAAGTCCGAAATATTTCACATTGAACTAATTTAATAATGAAACTTTAAAAATAAAATCACAAATAAAATAATTAAACATTATTTGGCAATATCTGCATTAAGACAAAATAGCTAACTATCAATTCAATAGTTACTTATACTTGTATCAGCCTTTCTCTGAAACTGTCCTTATTAGCTGAAATCTTTCAGTAGGATGCGGTGGTTTTCGAACGTCGCGGTTGCTATGACAACATGACTGTTGGTCCACATGTTTTCATAACCATTGAGATTAAGTTTCGAGGTTGTAAAAAGTGTTTTTTTTAATAAAAAGTTCCTGTCACCGACTGTTTCAGATAAAGCCATCTTGTGCCAAATAACGCCAGTGTCAGACAAAAATGTGTTTATATACCACTTCCTAGCTTTCGTTCGCGGTTTCTTTCACTTTAATTTTGTATTTTTGTTTTAATAAAAATCTAATCTATGTCGACCTTAAAACGTTCATTCCGAATATTGGTAAAAAAAGTCCAAAATCAATCAGATTCTAAGATTTATTTCACATACAAAATTTACCTCTCATTTCTAATAATCTCATTTAATTAATAATCATCATAATTTTTTATTTGCCTCTTTTTATCCGACTACGGCTAAGCAAAAATAAGGGTTATGATTAATAGAAAACTAAATGCTACGCAATAGTGAGGATGCTGCCCCGTTGTCTCCAGATGAAAGAGATCGCTTAACAAGTCACACGTGGCCAAGTATAAATAGTTTAAAGTATTTGACATATCATTAAAGTAATGGTTTACGTGGTGAGAAAACGCCGGAGCGGCTGAACTAATCGCCGTGCAACTTTGCGTGCAAGTTTGAAGCTATTTTCCCGACTTTACTTTTTGATTAAAATAAGTAAATGAAGTGTTTTTTTTTTTTAATGCAAATAAAATAAAATATTTGTTTTATTTCTCAAACAATTTTCTTAGAATAAATAAGAATTTATGTATGTAAGCAATTGATTGGAAAATTATATAAACACGATTTATTAAAAAAACTATTAACATTAATACGAAATAATAATTAATGAACAAACTGAAGTTTGATTATTATTATTATCATTTATAAATTAATTCCTCATAATTTCGTAGTTTTGTTGTTGTCTTTAATGTATTTTCCAGAAAAAAGTATCACCTAACACCATTAACGAACGACCATTTAACTTTTTGCTTTACATTTAGAGATCCGTAAGAAAATATGGAACACCACACATGACGGGTTTCTCGGATTCTTCCCCGCAGATCGACTTTCCCGTTGTAATTTAAAAAAAATACTATTTAAAAATACTTATCACAAATCTATTTGTTGAAAAATATTTAGATTTAATTTTTGTTTTTGACACTAGCATGACGTTTGATGCCTTTTGCACGATATATCCGTGTGTACATATAAATGAATGTATTTATTTTATATATCTTCGTCACTTGAGTTTAAAATCGGTAGCTGAGATGTAGTCAACGATTTTTTTTTATTAAGTAAGGATTCTAAATGATCTGTTCACATATCCATTTAAGTTATATTTCTCATTTAAAATTTCATTTCATCTAAAATATTTAAGACGTACGGGACCACACCCGCAACAAACGACTCCGAAACTCTTTTTTTTCTACTTTTTTTTTTTGTTTCGGATGGGATAATTGAAGGGTGTTCGCTTGACGTAGGGAGTTTGAGAAGGCGCACGTGGTCAACGAGATCATTAGAGAGACAAATCAACGAGATGACGGCGTGAAATTAGTAGTTATTTATAAAATGTTTAATTTACTGATAGAGATAGGATAGATGACAATAACAAACTGAAAAATTAACAACCGAGTAGAGGGAAAGGTTAAGTGATTAATATAATTAATAATAATAACAACCACACCAATAAGGAATATGCATGACTTTTTAAATTTATCTGTTATCATTCGATACCACAAAAATATACAATTCTGTTAGATTTTCTCAAAAATCTGAATAATTAACTAAGTTATAAAGCTTCAATGTCATTGGTTTGACAGAGAGATCCGATATTTACTATGACGTCAAAGTACACAGGCGCCATACAACTTCCATAGAGAAGGTTGTTCTGATGAGCGAGATAGATATATTTTCTTTAAATGGTTTTATCTCCGATTATCGTTTAATTCTAATTCTGTTTTCACTGTAAATATACTAATTTAATATTCTTCGCGATCAATTGATTGAATAGCCAAAATACATTTCATGCATATTCCCTATTTGCTCAGTCCTGCATTAAGATAATCTTGTATCGCAGGCACTAAGCAAAGTTTTCTATAAACTACATAGATAAGAATACTACATCCAAGACCGGTGAGCGGAACAATGCGTCTTGCGATCCCCGTCTTTGAAACTAAGCAAACATATGCAATTAAAACTAAACGTAGATAAATTCCATCTCGCGAAGACGGTTCGTCTGTGGTTGTAATTTGATGTGTACGTACAAATCGTTCTAGTGTGTGTAACAACTGAAATAAAATGCATGCATCCGACAAAACTAACGCAATCCCAATCGAACTTATTTCTTGAGATGATAATTATAATAGAACAACGAAATTTACTCATGAAACTTAGGGGTCAAACGTGAACCGTGTTTAGGGGTTGAAATTAATTGAATGAGCTTTTTAAGGAATTTGAAAAAAATTGTTTGGTTTCGAGAGCGGATTAAACGCAAAATTCTAATGTGATTTTGAGAAAAAGTAACCTAACAAAACAAAAGACTACTTAAAACCAAAAAATCACATAGTTTTTATGTATATATATTGTAAATTCAAAGTTTAGTGAAACTGGAGACGTTAAATTCCCGTTTGGAACGCTCACGGGCCTATGGTTTTAATGAGTGACGCCATATGTGAGGGATCACGTCGCGGGGGACAACCTCGCCCCCTGCTCGTCCCCCGCTCGTCCCCCGCTCGGCCCCCGGGACACACCTGATGGTGTAATTATCTCATTTTAGAACATTTAAGTATGGACTGCGCGTTGAACGTCGCAAGTGATGAGTGATTCCATATTGGTTTTTTTTTTAATTAGGTTGAATTGTGTAATAGGAATTGTATAGTGTGAATTGTGTGGTCGAAGGCAAGAGCAAATAGGTTTCTCCTAGGCAGGCATGATCCACCTTAGACCTCATCGCCGCTTAACATCAGGTGGGTTTGGGGTCAAATGCCTGCCTGGTCTTAAATAAAAATAAAAAAGGATGATTTGAGATTATTTTTGTTTGACCAATAATGATTAATTTTTCAAGACTAATCATAATGCTTATTAATGTGTTTAAAAACTTGAAACAGCACGCGTCTTTTCGTCCCAAAACCCTTGTTTTTATAGGTGATTATGGTTAAAATTAAAAGTTTTAATGATTGCTGTGTTTTTGTAGCATTTTTTTTTGTAAAATTTCCAATGCCATGTAATTTTTTTTTTGTTTTTTTTTTGTAGGTAGATTAGGGAATAAAATATTTACTCATATTATAAAGAGGGAAGATTTGACTGTCTGTTTGCATTGAACAGGCTCCGAAACTACTAGACGGATTTGAAAAATTATTTCACCATTATATTACCTACATTATCTATGATAAAAATAGGCAAAAGAATATTTTAAAAAGTTAAGTACCTATAAGAATATATAAATATTTCTTATGATACTTACTGCAAGGCTGAGTCAATGTGTGTGTCGTGGTGTGGTTTATTATTATATCTACCCGTGCGAAGCCGGTGTCGTCTGCTAGTGTAAGTATGAACCGCTTTCCTTTACTCATTAAGCCACCTTCCAATGAACAACAAGACGCCGTGTGTGTTACACTTTAAAGCGTTTAATTTCGTGGAATCGTAAAGAGAGTGGAGTCGCGGTAAGTGACTTGTTGTGTTTGACGAATCAACTCCATCGGATTCACAAATTATTCTTAATCAGCCTCTCTCTCAGCCCTGCAGTAAGTATCGAAGGAACTTGTGTCACAGGGACCAAGCAACGATATGGTACTGTATGATACTACATAGATAAGAATACAACATCCATGAGTATGTTTATCGTTTTCAAGTTATTAAAAACACAAGCTTCTCTTTAAAGGCATACTAAGACGTTTCTCGTGATTTTTGTCGCAAAATAATGTAAAATAATTTCTGGTACTTATTTAATTACTTTCCGAACTCTTAATAGACTATTAGTACTAAGGAAAACGTTAATCAGAAAACTTGCTTGTTATGATCTCTTTCTATAGATTCTAAGAACACCCGCCATGTTCATTTCCAGAAAAAAACTCTAGAACACAAAGCAGGGGTATTCTGAGAAACGTACAAAATAAACATTATTAATTACCAATCCTTTGGAAAGAGATCTTTCTTGTTAATGGGCTTCGGTAACATCCCTTTGCTATCCATTTTAGGGTTCCTTAACGAAATAACAAGATCTAAACCAAAAGAAGTCAAAAATAATCCAGCCCTCGTGCTTAAACTCAGGCCAAACCTAAACTAGAATGTTCCCTGAAGTTTTATAAAAGTTTCTAGTAAATAATTTTACATTTATACTCAGAAAGATCGAAAACCGCATATAAATCAGGTCACCCGTCCAAGAGCTATGCTATGCCGCAAACAGACACGTCTCACGCACAATGATCTTCAATCCATTACTTTTTATTTAATGCTCTATTTAAACTGACCTGAGTTTCGGTGACATTCAGCAGTTTCGCCATGTCCGCTCTCTCCCCTGAAGACAGGTACTTCTTCAGCTCAAACAGCTTCTCCAGCTCGAAGATCTGGCGGCCGGTGAAGGTGGTCCTGGCCTTCTTGCGCCTGGTCCCGGAATCCTCGCCCTCGTCGCTGGTCAAGGAACCTTCACCTCCAAGGGGAGAACGGACGTCTTCCGTTGACTTCTTGCGTTTAATCAGCTTTGAAGGATCTGGTGAAAGAAGTTAAAGATTTTGAAGGTTGCTTTCTTAGAGAATTTGCTTGTAACAAAACTTTGATTACTTTAAATTATCACTTTTAAATCTGAGTGATAAGCAATTTAAAGTGGCAATGGAACATTTTCTTGTATCCTGAAGAATGGATACGCGTTGGGAAAAAACGTTCTAGAGTGATAACCTCTAGCCGGAAAATTATCAACGATAATACTTTAAAAAATATATTTTAATATATTCATTATCGGCCTTCAAAAAAAGCTTTATACATATAAAAATCATTTTAGCTGATTCTGAAGAAAGCTCCAGTAAAATGCATTGAAGAACACCAACATTGTTTTTTGATCCACCAAAATTCGATAAATTTATCCTCCTATAGACGTGAAGACATGGTAGCTCAGTTTGTTACGTGCCAACCCAATCCGACAGGTAGAGGGTTGGAGTCTCGGGTTGCTGTACGTTGTAGCTGCCATGTTCCTCATTGTGCCCGGATAGTGGCGACAGATTCGCAACCTGTCACACTGGGACTCAACATAAACATGCAAAATGCGGTGTTGAACACCTCTGCCGACCCCTTGCGAAGAATTAATTATTCATTTTGTTTTACTCATTTAGTTTTGACAACAAAATGCGCTGTCATTATTTACTTATCTATAGGCCTTTATCAATACAACAATATTACACATGCTATAATATACTTTTATATGTATTAGGTATATAATATACTTTTATATTAAAGTATATACATATAAAACTATTATATTAAAGTATGTACTTACTGTATGTAAATGTATATACTTTAATATAAAAGTACATTATATACCTAAAGCTAATTAGATTAGCTCAGTCTGTCATTATGTCAACCCCTAAATCATTATAGCAGACAAGGTTTACTAGGTATGCGTATTGTATTATCACAGCACCACCTGTAATAGTGGATTAATATGCCACTATTGAACTAACCTAGCCTCACCTGAAAGCTAATTATAATTTGATACACTACGACAACGCTTGTAATATTTTAGCTTACAATAGGCAAATGCCTATTTGCCATTTAAATTTTATGTCTGTTACCAAATGACGCAAAAACGGCTTTACTGATTCGAACGATATTTGGCACACACATAGTTTATTACCTCGACTGACACATAAGATATTTTCCATTTCGGATTTTTTTTCAAAACCAGTGAAATTAAAAAAAAAAACAGATCGACATAATAAAAGCAGATGGCGTTGTACCATGTACCATTTTACTCTACGCTTACAAAATCGGCAGAAACCAGTTCATAATAAATCCCAGGATAATATAGTATAGAATAGGATCAGTTAAAGTAAGGGGAATTGTCGTAACAAGTATTTGTAGTATAGTAAATCAATGCAACATCAAACGTTAGCGAGAGATAATAGCCCAGCTGTAGTTACTGTAAATTCATCTTGTTTACAGCCCGCAGTCGGGATTAACTTGTTTTATATTACCGCGAAACAACGACAAATAGCAGATCCAGGGGGGCTGGGGGGCTCAAACCCCGCTCAAACCTAAGAGCATCTGATTTCGTCAGACTTTTAGCTTTTAATTTGTTAAAATCTACAGATAGCTAGGTTAAACCCCCTCTTAAGAAAATATAATGCATGTTTTTAAAGATAAACACAAACTCACGCCGAAATCCCTCGAGAGGTTGGCAGAGGTGTTTATGTTAAGTCCCAGTGTGACAGGTTGCGAATCTGTCGCCAATACCCGGGCACAATGAGGAACATGGCAGCAATCCGAGACTCGAACCCTCGACCTGTCGGGTCGGGTCGGTCGGTCGATTAACCAAGGGTAACAAACGGAGCTACCACATCCACGTTTTTAAATTAAATTAATTAAAATCTTAGTTTATTTGTATATCGGATTTATATGAAGGTTAAATTAGCATAATTGATATTTATAACTGCAACGTCTTTACTGACCCTAACGTCACTCTCCAGATATTTACAAAAGTGTATATTATTAATTTCGCATAGTTATTCCTTGTCACCAAGGACGCTCTATTAAAGTTGTGTTAGTTTTATCATTCGTATACATGCATATTGCTTCAGTGTGCGTGACGACGAATTTGCTGAATAAATGTTACGCACACAAGAACGATATGCGTGTTCATACGCGTCAAAACACATCCATAACCGAACCTTCTTCGCGTGATAGAATATCTTTAGCCTGAGGAATATGTGTACAGAAGTATATCAAGTGACATACAAGATCAAGCACGTTGGCACCAAAAACATTTTCCCATTTAATTTATTAACAGCCATAACTCATTGCAATAACGGACATAATTGCTTGGAGAGGAGACCAATTCACGGTGTTAATGCGTGGTGACGTTTGATATCCGCCAAGTTGTAATAAACTTTAAACGGTTGTGACAAGGTTGCGTTTTGATTGGTTTAATTGGTTAAAACTTTAATTGCAGGTGACTTTAAATTGATTGCTATTGATATTTAGTATATGTGAAGTATCCTTATTTAAAGTACAATAACATAGCTAATGTTGGAAGGAGTGTATAAGGTATTTTATATCAAAATAATTTAAAAAAATCCTATTAAATCCGAAACAGAATTTCATCAAAATGGTGGTGGTGGTGCATATATTCTAATAATATAGGCAGAGGTGTTAAACACGGCATTTCGAATGTTCATGTTGTGCCCCAGTGTGACAGGTTGCGAATCTGTCGCCGTTATCCGGGCACAATGAGGAACATGGAAGCTACAACTTACGGCAACCCGAGACTCGAACCTAGGACCTGTAGGTTCGGGGTTGTACCAAACATTTTGAATAATTTTCTGTACGAAGATTCCTCGAAGCTGAGGCGGATCAGTGAAGCCAAAGACACTGCTTCGGCAATAATTTTTAATCTAAACATTATGTATAAGTATGTCTAATGGTAGATTTAAAAAGATGACGATTTAAAAATAATTATTTTGAGTCTATTTGATTAAAAATATTTCAAGTTCGAGTTTGAATGAATTGTACTCAGTGGTCGGTTCCAATGTGCGGCCATCTTGCAAATAGAGAAATGTCTATGTTATTTATGTCTACCAATTAAAATAAAATTAAAAAAATTACTTATAGACCCCGATTGGGCTTTTGCGTACATTCGATTATTCATAAACAGTATTTTTATTGACTCAGAAAACCGATATCGATCAAACCTAGCAAAAACAAAATCAAAATAATTTCATTCGCTCCAGAGATATGATGCTACATACAGACACACAGGCCGACAAGTACAATTATTAACACCCTGTATTTGCGTCGGTGGTAAAAAAACAAAGCTTTCAGAATAATAAGACATTAAGTGCGATGTCACGAAAGTGGCTACATTTGTAATTAGCTATAATAATTATTAGATTTTTATTTATTTTGTGTTTTTAAAGTTGTGGTGGAGGTTTGAATTTATGTAATACTTTTATGAATTCTGACTTCCGTCGTAATCAAAACAATTGGAACAATTAATCATTTTTTCTTTATATAATGTGTTATTTGTGATTTTATTATCTATTGTTTAATTTAATTGTATCTATTATTGTTCACTGCACCATCGAATTGGTGTATAACTGTCATGATAGTGTATTTGATTTAAATAAATAAAATAAAATGTATGCGACATGCAAAAACAATCACAAAATTAATTTACTCACAGCTGTCTGCCCTTAGACTAACACGCTCGTAATGCTGACTGATATATAGTCTGCGACACGCACCAATATGTCGCATTAATAACTAACAATTGCCTATTATAAGACCCGATGCTGCCCGGTTATTTACAACATCTTCGGTAACGATCTGATATGCTGGAACGTTAGTAAAGAGGGCTTTACAAGATTGTAATTTGAATTGAAGAAATGAAGAACTGTTCACCGAATGATACGAAATCTAAGGTGGTTCCAACAAATACATTGCAATTTTTTAAAATTAATAAACCACATCATGACACACATTGACTCAGCCCTGCAGTAAGTATCGCAAGAACTTGTGTCACAGGAACTAAGCAACGATATGGTATATACTATATAAATAAGAATACTACATCCAAGACTGGTAAGCGAAACAATGCGTCTTGCAAATAACATAAAGTTCCATTGTACCGGGATTGGAAAACAGAACCTCTAGCGTAGCAGTCGGCTGGTTATAGCATTGCGCCACAGAGGTCGTCAAATTTATTATTGAGGAATAATACTTAAAATCAAGCATGCTTTTGCAAGTTCTTTAACTCGTTTTATTAACTGTGTGTCTACCGTGAGTTCGTATAGATTTGTATAGACACACTACACACACACACACAATACATTACATAACTACAGTTTTGTATGAGCAATCGTAATTCCTCATCAATCTGTTAGATGCGCTTTACAAAGATTCACACAAATTTGTAGCTGCAGTCGCAAGCGGCAATCGAAGGTTAAACTCATGGTGGGCATGGTAACACTGTTGTGTTTTTTCTAAATACTAAAAACATAGTCAAAATGATTCCATAAAACATAGCTAAAATAAAAAAATGACGTCGAATACGGTGGTAATGTTTTTGAGACGTGGTAAATGACATCATTATGATGATGATGTAATTGATGAGTCCGCTTATCTAAAAGAAATGCCTTCCAGGCAACACAATGACTTTCACAAGAAATATAAATACAGAGTTTTTTTTAAAGTATTATTATTTAATATTAAAGGAAGTCGTTCCGTATAGCTTTTTTTCCCATGAAAATAATTGATGAATGAAATGAATTGAGTCACATTTAGTTATCTTGAGGTATTTATAATCAAAACAGGAGTAAAATTACATGAGAAAAGTTGAATAGAATCCAATGAAAGGATAAGGTTTAAGGATTTGACCTTAGTGATGAGCGGAGCGATTGTTATTATTAATTTTCCATCTTTTTTTATTTATTAACACTTATATACTATATTTTTACAGGTAAGACTTAACACAATAGAGTAGTCCAACAAATTAATGAAATAACAAAAACATTAAATATTTATCGTTTCGCTCGTTTTTGAATAGGTAGTATTAAATATTTAAAAAAATAATTGGATTGGCAGAAATGATTATATAGTTTAGATGATGGTAAGCGTCTTTAAATTTAAACCAGTATTTAAAAAAAATCCATCACATAAATCATTGTATAATCAGGCGTACTGTTTGAGTAAAAAAAAATATAAAAAATGTAAAATGTAAGCCATTTGAATCACATATTTTTAAAACCTAAGCAATTATCGCTACTCTATAGTTACCCCGCTAGCCGCTAAGCTTGTCGCTCCGCTTGTCAAAAAGTCCGCAGTCTCCTCTCGGAAGTTGTACAATGAGACAATGCTTGCTCCAGCAAATATTAAAATCACACGACTTGTTCTTATTAAAACAAATCGTTGAATCTCTTCATCAATAAATTAAAATGTTAACTTTAAACGTCAGTAATTAGGGTTTTTAATTACTTTTGGACTTTTACTTTTGAAAGAGTATTTGAACTTTTTTTTTTTTTTCGGTAACTTAATTTTCCGAACGAATTAAGGCGGAAGCTGTTTGTACAGGTTTAAGTAAGAACAAGAACAAATGATCTACAAAGCATGAATAGAATAGTGTTTTTATTCATGACCAGGCAGGCATTTGACCCCAAGCCCGCCTGATGTTAAGCGGCGATGAGGTCTAAGGTGGATCATGCCTGCCTAGGAGAAACCTATTCGCTCTTGCCTTAAAGAGGCCCAAGTTATATTGGTCAGGGAACACATCGGCAGGCAAAGAATCCCACATCCTTGCAGTAGTGTATTTTAGAATAGAATATTTATATGCATAAAACATGGTTATAACAACATAGATTTTTACATTAAAAATATAGTAGTAAGTATTTAGTATAATAGTTAAAAAGTATTTCTAGCAGCCCCCCCCCTCCCTTTTTGGGGGTCGAGTTACATAAACTTTGGCTGAAGATACATAAAAACTCGAAAGCAATAAAACTGACTAAATAAAAGCGGTTCCAAAAGCCACGTTACGATGGGAAGCTAAACATTTAGTGGATGTCGGTTAAACTAACAATCAGGGGTAACACACCCGTGGCCAGTGGTGCTCAAACTTTTCTACACACAACTATATGACATTTTCCGGTGGATTTTTTCTTGTCGCGAACTAGAATTCGATTTTTAAATTAAATGTAGCGATGACCCTGAAAGAACATTTCAAAAATAGGTGAAAGATTTTTTTTTTAAATAGATTAATTAGTTTGAAAAAAAAAACCGTCCTAATTACCTGTATATTTACTTCTTTGTAATTAATTACAGTTTAAATTTAAATAATATATACGAACATATAAATGTTGTCATTAAAGTTTAAGGTGATGGAAGATTCAGTTGGAAAGGTATATAGTTTTTTTTTTTTTTTGTTTTGGTCTGTTTCAGTATTGTGTATTCAGTATAAACTGTTTCAGTATGCAATTTTTCGCTACAAATCAATGTAAATTATATTATGTCATACATTGCGGCTCAAGAGGCCTCGCGAAGACTTTATGTGGAACTTCTTGTTTAATTTATATAAATTTTATACTTTTTATATGTGAGGTATTTTTGTATAGGTTATATACGTCCAGTACGATCACTCTGTAAAGTACTCAAACAAACAAACAAACAAATAGACACACACACATATATATTCACATACGCTCGCATAAATAAATAAATATAATAAAAAAAAAAAAAAAAAAAAAAAAAAACAATATTTCCTAAATTTTAGTTTAAGTAGAGATTCTTGTTACTTCACTCTCATTGGTATATAATTTAATTAACTTGTGGAACACGATTTTAGTCTCACATTTATCTATAGAATAAGAATCATGTTAAATAAAACGTAATGTTTGTCTGCCTAAATCACTGAAAAAAAATAACTCCAGCTTTTTTTAATGAACAACACAGGCAAACAAGTACAAGTGATTGAGAATACCAAAAAGTCCTTTATAAAAAAAGGTTACCATAAAGGGGGGGGGGGTCGCAAAGCTCATGTCACGAACACCCACAATCTGTCTAGCGTCGCCGCTCATTTTTAAACAGCTCTTTTCAACTTGATGGCCGTTATTTCTTAAACTTTGAGTACCACAATGTTTCTGTACTTTGAATGTTTTCCTATGGTTAAGTTATGGGATTTAAGACCGGCAACACCTGTAGCCTGTTAGATTAGCCAACATAACGACTCGAATATTGACAGCGGAAACAGTGAATTTGTTTTTTTTTTCTCAATTATTCACAGCCAAAGGCGGCAAGCACAAGCTGCTATGACCATGTTCTTTCAAACTCGATCGTAATTAGTTTAACTAAGAAAATATATTTTTTTGAGTTCAGATGATAATCCTTTGGCTTGTAATAATACACTACAGTATTTTAAAACTCCTTTTTGTATTTTTTGCTTACGGTCTGTGAAAGTCGGTAAAATAAATAAATAACCATATCACTACACACACATTGACTCAGCCCTGCAGCAAGTATCGGTAGAACTTGTGTCGCAGGTGCTAAGCAACGATATGGTATATACTAAATAGACAAGAATACTACATCCAAGACCGGTAAGCGAAACAATGCGTCTGACAAAAAACCCAGAACCTCTAGCGTAGAAGTCGGCTGTTTACACCATTGCGCCACAAAGGTCGTCACAAAAATCAAATACAATAGGATGCTAGAAAGTTCTACTATTGTTTTTCTGTTGGATTTTTAACACGCTTTTTTATTAAAACCTTTATTTTTTCTAAATAGGAGCGGAACGTGATTTACAGCCATTTAAAAACGTATCTTAACTTCACCTAAAACTTTTTTACATGCTTCAAGACATCGTCGTGTGAATAATGTCAATAGGCGGTATCATTCTCCATAAGGAGAACCGTCTGCTTCTTTGACCATAATGTTGACCAAAACATAATTGGACAGTGTGACTTGCTAAAACTACTAACATTAAATAAATCTTGTAATAACATTCAAAGACAAAGTGTTGACTGCAAAGGTAGTGTAAATTATAGAGGTGACATCAAAAGAGTATTTCCTGGGCTACGTAGTTAGGGCCTTTAGATTTATGGGCCTATTAACGACTTACGCCGTCCTAACGTCGCGGAGACCAACTCTCAATGGACGCTATTGCCTGTAATAATTATCAGTAATTGCTAATTATTATATTTTTAGATAGCAGTAAATCCGTTGTAGTTAAATGCTAATGGTCGTTTTTTTTTTTACTTTTGTTTTGACGGCAGCGAAACTAAATGTTAGGGAGGGAACAATAGTAATAAATTGTATTTATCATTATTTACATTTGGTATAAATAGATAAAGTCTGCGATTTTAACCAAAAATTCGTATCTATCTATATTCTTATTCTAAGTCTAATCGAATAAAAACATTTTGACTTTGACTTCTTTACAAAAAGTTGATTTGATTGTTTTTTAAAATATCAAGCAATGGATTTAGTAGTAAATCAAAAGATTAACTTACAGACGGACAGACAAGTCAGGTGTTATCATGACAAGCTAGACTAAAAGCATTCCTTTATATAATTTCAACACAAGCTTTTGCACGCGACACCGTTCGCAAAACAACAAAAACTGCATCCATTTATTCCCCGTGCGTGTTTGTTTGTATTTTACGAATTTAAGAAAAAATATATGAAAAAAAGGCTATCTTTTTGACTTTTCGTTAAAAAAACATTTTGAAAATTTTTAAAATCTCATCCAAAAAAAAAAAACAAATGTATGATGTTGATAAGATTATATTAATCCATTTTCCAATTTTTTCTTTTTTTTTTGTAAAATTAATTACAAAAATCTACCGAGAAAGTGAAAACTGAACAAAAACGTCCAGAAAAACATTTTTTTTTAGTTTTCATAAAGCTTTGAACATCCACCATTAGGATTAGAGCTGGCACATAAATCTATTAATTAATAAAAAAAAGAAAACCAACCATCTCCAACTCTCCTCCCCACTAATTCATCTCACTAACCGATCTCTAAATATAATCTTTACACCGACTCCCTAGGGGTGTCACAAGCTTTAATCTCGGCTTCAATGTCTACTGGTGATAAATTAAGTGCCAGCCCTGGATTAGATCCGATGTTAGAGACGTGTTAGCGATGTCTACATGTTATACTTTATACCTACTTCAAAATGATTCGATAATTTGATTTAAGCTGCAAAGGTACTGCATTGCATAAGAGCCATTAAACTATGCCTTTTCATAGCAAATTATTTATTATAATAGGCAATTATATCACGGTAGAGAGCAACACCAGCAAATAAATAAACAACGTTTTTTGACGAAGATACATACATAAAGATAATGACATACATAAAGATAAACAAACTCACGCCGTAGTCCCTCGAATGAAGTTGGTAGACGTTCTTGCTACACACTCTTTTCGCATGTTTATGTTGAGGCCCAGTGAGTCGCCACTATCCGGGCGCATTGAGAAACATGGCAACCCGACCTGTCGGGTCGGGTCGGTAGATTAACCAAGGCACGAAACAATCTGAGCTCCCACATCCTCGATTATTTTCGTCCACGTTGAAATAATCAAGTCATTCATCAGTTTTTATTAAAAATAAACACTTATAAATAGGCGTAGGCTATCTTATATTATAAGTACTTTAAACAAGAATGATAATAAACCTAGGACAGTGTTAACCAAATAACAATAATAGTGTAAATTTTTCCATATTGACGGCGTTTTGACGTTTTGAGATAAAATTTGCCAATACATGCTTTCAGCTTTATGGGAAACACCATATGAAAGCAAATAATACATATTAATCTTTATGCATATTTTAAAAAGGTACTGAAGCGTTTAAAAGGTCGTTTTTTGTCGAACCGAATTATTTTCTTCTGATTTCAGACCGTTCAAACCAACATTTGCAATTCGCATGCACTTTTACGACTCCGTAGGGAGATTCGTAAAAAGGTCCCTAAAAGGTGAATTGCTTTTACGTCATATCAACGTCAAAATAAAAAACTGAAAGCATTTAAGAATGCCTAAATCATCCTTCTAACACCACAAGTCAAATTCCACTAGGTAGCTTAGGATGAGCACCTGGCATATGATAACAACAATGTTGCAAGCACCTATACAATTGTGAGTATTTTGATTGACTTAATATTTGTTACCTACCGTTGGGGACTGCAACTATTTCGGAGAACTACCGTCTTTATGTCCTATGTGGTGTCCATTAAGGAATAATGCAACTGTGCAATGAAGCACAGGTTACGTGCCCGGACATACTACCGGCTGTCTTGAATCGCACTGCGAATTTAACTAGACGAAATAGGAAGAGAAAATAACTCCCCTTCTCGTAAAAGTGGGCCAAAAATTTAAACAAGGGCTTACTATAACTTTTTAAAAACCGTCCCTTCCCCAGGCAGTTCTAACATCAGCCGGCTTTAGAATGGTTTAAAAGCATACTACAAGCGTCCTAAACCTGAATGACACGGTAAATGGAAAGGGAAAATCGCTGTGAAAATTCTTCGGTGAATGGTTAATGACGTGATCGTAAAACTGCCTGACCGCGAGCCGGGTTAATAAAGGCTCGTAGTACGAAACGTTCATGCGGTTCAATTTTCCCTGGCTATAAGAGGCCAAAACTAATGGGGACTACTTTAAAGCTCAAACAGCATTTATTACGAACAACATTTTAACGTTGTCATAATTATACATGAATGTATCTTTTAATCATATTCATCACATGGCCAGTCTCACCTGTGTTCTCACAATGGAGTTACGACGTGGCCGTGACGTACGATTGTCTAGAACAGTGACGTTCAACCTTTTTGGTCGCAGGCCACAAACAAAGTACAGAGTTTTAATTTTAAATCAAGCTAAATCAAACCGATTAAAAAAATACTAAATTTGAAGCAATTTATATGATGACAAAAATTGTAGGGAGCTGTATTTTAACCGACTTCAAAACAAGCGTAAGGTTCTCAATTCGACTGTATTTTTATTAAAGTTTCTTTCCCGCAAAGTTTAAAAAGTTTGACAGAAAACAGGTGGGTGGGAAAACAATTTCAAAGGGCCGGCGCGCCACAGGTTGAGGATCGCTGGTCTAGAAAATACCTATTAAGCCCAACTTTCATTTCCATTTTCGTTTTAACAGCACCTCAACCGATATTAATGCGATTAGACAAGAATAACAGGCGTGCAATGCCAATCAAAGGATCGGAAGATCAGTTAGAGTGACAGTTGAGTCCTCTGGGACTGTATTAAACCCTAGCATTTATTATTAGATGAGACCTAGCCTAAACACCGGCATAGCAACAAATTAACCGATCAGAATGTATAGCGGACTGATGCGACGGGAGTACTATCATAATCTACTCGTAGGGTTGGCACTTGGCACTAGCAAATATAAAAAAAGCACACTATTTTACTCTTCTAGTTATTTATTAATAATAACCACATCACGACACACACATCGACTCAGCCTTGTACTACGATATAATCTTGTATCGCAGGCACTAAGCAACGATATGGTATAAACTACATAGATAAGAATACTACATCCAAGACCGGTAAGCGAAACAATTCGACTTGCAAATAACACAACCGCCACCGCCACCGCCGGGATTCGAATCCAGAACCTATAGCGTAGCAGTCGTCAAGATATTGTGTCTTTTTATTATATAGGCAATGTTTTTATTGTTTGTGGTAAAAAAAATTTCTAAGTCCATTGTAAATATTTTGTATTTTTGTGGCGTTTCTTGGGATTATTATTTCCTTTTTTCGAAATCAAATGTAGGCTATGTTTGTTATTTATCACCTTGCCAAATTCATCTTTTCATTCATCCATCCAAAGTAACGGGAGTCGATGTACTAGTAGATATTCAAAATTAGACGTTCAAAATTAGTTCCAATTTATTTTACAGTATTAAAATAATGAAATTGTTGGTTTGGTAGAAAGGAAATTTGGCAAACATCGCAATATTAATTTGGTATATGTCTATTATATAGGTATGTATTTGTACTCGTATATACTTAAGTACACGTAGGTGTGCATACCTAAATTGTGACTCAGGATTCTAGAGTTCTAAGAACCGTTCAGTTTGTATTTTTTTTACTTGAATGCTAGAATAATATAATTTAAATTGAAAATAAAAATCCAGTGCTTGCTGTGAAAATAGCTATATATAAATTTCTATTTAAAAAAAAACTACTTTTTTCAGTACCGTCACAACTAGCTTTTGTCTAATGATATACCTATAATTAGAGCTTGCAACCCTGCGTCCGTAGCATCCATTCATAACTATTACTCACTAAACATAACTGCATTCCATATTCGATTGACGCTTCTCATATTAGCAAGTGGCCAGCAATTAATATGACTAAATAATTTCTAAATTTACCAAGTTGGCAACCCTGATTAAGATGGACGCCACAGCTGCAACCACCTATAGGTTATTACTTGCGTTCGCACTACCACATTAAGAAACATAACTTGTTATTATGATTGACCTTATCGCGACCTCGTTAAGGTCGAGATTGCAATGTCCCGTCGAATTTTCGATGCTCATGCAAATTAGCTATATATTGGGCCCGATTAAAACGTTTCTAATAAATGATACCATTATTGCTATAGTTGTTTTTGGCATGAGAATAGCGTTAGGTATATTTGAGCTGGCGTTTATATCTTGAAAGAAAGACTTTTGTTGTTTGCATCGAATAAGCTCCGAAACTACTGGACTTGTTTGTAAAATTATTTCACAATTAGAATCTTACATCGACCCTGGCGAATACAGGCAATAGAATATTTTCAAAAGAGTAAGATACCTATATCTTACCCGTGCGAAGCCGGGGCGGGCCGGTAGTCTTCTTACAAACACCTGTTACTATAGCATATCGAAAGTAGTGTCAACAAATAAAAATTCTATATCTTTATGAGCAAAAGAAGTTTTAATTTCTCAGCCTCCTGACGAACGGATAGCGTATGACAGTTATACTGTGCCATTGACCTGTCTGGGACCCACAGAAATTATCTATTTAGCGTTCACGAACTGACCGACAACGCTGAGCAATAATAATAAAAGGTTGGCTTGATTGAGTAAAGCCCGGATGAGATAAATAAATAAACCACATCACGACACACACATTGACTCAGCCGGCAGTAAGTATCGTAAGAACTTGTGTCAAAGGAACTAAGCAACGATATGCTATAAACTACATAGATAAGAATACTGCATCCAAGACTGGTTAGCGAAACAATGCGTGTAGCAAAAACACAAAGTTCCCACCGGGATTCGAACCTAGAACCTCTAGCAGTCGGCTGTTTACACCATTGCACCACAGGTCGTCGAAGATGTCAGGATTTTTTTGCAAATTAAAAGATGTAATTTAATCTCTCATTAAATTTATATATAATAACTGTATAATTTTATCACAGACCCAGTTCATCGTAATTAAGCTTTCTATATAAGTTTTTTGAGCTTAATAAAACTTTCTTTTATTATATCCTTTAGTGGTATCCGAATAGAATTATGTATTACTAGCGGCCCGTCCCGGCTTCGCACGGGCATTAAACATTACATTTAGATTTGTTAATTTTAACACATTCAAAGGTATTGAAGCAGTCTTAAATAATAAATGATTTATTTTGATAAGGTATGTACAAATAAAGAGCTTTTTGTAGCGGTGGTATTTTAATTTCTTTTTTATAAAAAACGGTTATTGTGACATGACTGTAATAGTTAGAGACATGCTGCTGCTGATTTTTTTTGTAGATAATGGTGTGTTCTAAAATAATAAAAATAACATTTTGTTCTACTATCAATAGTTTTCGCAGCGTACGCGATGTAAGGAAGTTTTTTGATATTTTTACACTTTATCGTAATTTAAGTAAGGATCCCCATTTTTTTAAATGGAATATAGCCTATGTCACTCAGGAAAAATATAGCTTTCCAACAGTGAAAGAATTATTCAAATCTGTTCAGTAGTTTCGGAGCCTATTCAATTCCAACAAACAAACAAAAAATGAAACCTTGCCGCTTTATAATATTATTATAGATATAAATTGAACAACATACATCCTGTGCGTTAATATTATATCAGTAATTTATTTAAGTGTATTTTCATAAATAAAATATAGTAAGTTGCAACACCAGAGGTATCACGCTAGAGTTTATAAAAAACGAGTAAGATTTAAATAGAATAGCTGCGACAAATAATTATATATTTATTTCTACATCCCTAAATGATAATCAACTTTGGACAGTTTAAATGCAACATTTTATTTATTATTTGGCAACATTAAATAATAAAATCTAAACCGAAATGAACTTTTCATTCTAGTTTATTTCTTTGACAACTAGCGACGTTTATAGTGATACGTATAAAAAGTGAACTGAGTTATGAGTTGTGACTCAAACTGCGTGTGTGGTACTTTTATAGTGCTTTTCGGTTAAGTTTAATTAGTAATGGAGGATGATGATGTTTATTCCCTTTTTTTATGAACGCCCTTAATAAATAACGTGCTATAAAGATGATACTTAGGTACAGTTTATGCAACTAGGGTGGCGGTTGCTGGCACTACCTTATCCAGTGGGTGGATCAAGCCCCCTCAAAAAGCAACTGAGTTATTCCGATCTTTAGACCTTTCTTAGTTGAAACCCAAAATTAGTAAGGTCAAGCGACCCCTCCAATAAGCATTTCTAAGAAGGTTGTCATTTTGTAAAGTTGTGGTTTAGCCCACCCCCCCAAACTTTATTCCTGGATTCGCCATTGGTTGCTAGCAAATAGCCTACCATATTAGCTACCACAAAAACATCTGACAAGTCAATTATTAATTTATTTATGAGAAAAAACTAATTTACCTCTGCTCCCATCATCAGGGCACCATCCAGCCTCCTTAGACTTGGGCACTGACAAGTTCAACGGTTCATCACACTTAAAATATTGCACTTTGCCCCCCACATCACTGTCGTTAGTCCGAGCACCCCTCTGTAACAGCTGCTCTTGCAATTTGTTCTTGTGACTTATATATTTAACGTCCAAATTTGTCTGCACTTTATCCACTTGAACCGCCTTCTCATGACCGAAATTCCTCTTAACTTGTATCAATTGACTGGTTTTCTTATTGTCTAAATTCGTGTTTAATCCTAAAATGTAGTCTATCGAATGGGGCGTTGGTTTTTTCGGAGGCTTCCCGTAAACATGCGGATGCCATGATGGCCCGATTTCAATTCTTTCCTCTGTCACTACATCTATTTGAGTATCGTTCTGTACATCTTGAGATTCATCATTGTCTTTGATATCTATCACTAGCTCTCTATCATCGTCGTCCACATTTATCTTATCCTCTAATTCCGGGCCATCATTGTATTGGAAATCGAAGTCGCTTTGGAAGTTTTCTGCTAGCCTGTGATCGGCCTGGTCAATCAGGTTGCCAGACACATAGTTAGCAACCACAGTCTGCATTTCTTTCTCACAGTCCTCTGGTGCGTTCTGTTCTTTTTCAGAGCTCATGTGTTAAAGCGTTATGTTTTGCGGAAATAGTATGTCATGTTTGTTTTTATGATTGAATAAGCATTTGATGGCCACTCGGGGCTGGTCGCTTTGATGTATGCGGTCTTTGAAGTTGCGATGTTTTCAGCTTCCTGTAACAAAACGTGTGTGTTTAGCATCTTTAAAAGCTCCGTTTTATAGCTCTTATTGGTGGGGCTTAGATGTTGTATTGGTTTGTTTTAAGTGTCTAGTTTTAGTGCGTGTTCCCTGATCGATTTAGCCACGAGTGGAACAGCCACTTGTGGGTTTTGAGGGATAATCGTTAATTGAGTGTTAAGTGTTGGTAATGCATCGTTTATCAGGTTTAAAGTGATCTTTATTTAGCCGTTTCATTGTAAGATACATTTTACTGAGATATACATATATATCCGACAGTATCATGATCCATTTCATACGTGTATCAAATAAATCATAATTTTATGCATCTATCTTTGATCTTATTTAATTTCTCAATGAAAATGGCTTTGTTTAATACATTCAAAGTCTTGTCAATCTTGAAGCATTTAGGTCTTATCATAATAAAAATAATTTATAAACTTCGCTAAGCGGGTCTTACCGCAGTTTCAATACAAAGACAGCAACAATTGATATAAACTTTAAAAATAGTCGAACAGACTATATTGATGCACAGCAACAGCAAAACTTAAATATTGGCTTAAACTTTGTAAGTCGACATGAAATCCTTTTAAACAAAAAAATAATATCCAAACCTATCAAACCGTTTTCTAGTAATATTGGACTATGCATTAAATACGATGAATTAAGAAACTCCTTTTCGAATTCAATGAATAAAACCCTGAGCGGAAGAAATTGGGGAAGAAACAAGTAAAGCCGTGGCGAGTCGTCCAACTTTCATAATAAAATGCATATTACTGCAATAGCTTCAAGATAATTTTAGCATTGACACAATATTAAGTAAAGGTGCATGATAATGTTCAGATTCATTTACATTATTGACTCAGTAAATCTATTATTCTATTCAAATGATTACAAGTAAACTTTAAAGGATTGACATTTTAAAATCTTCGTGACTTCCGCTGACATGACGGTGAGAAGACGGGCACGGTTACTGGGCGACCGTTTGGAGGAGGCGTCATTTATGTGTGAAAGAATTGAATAAGAATATAATAACATAATAAGATATACACATTACACACACACACACATTTACAACACACACATTTACATTACACACACACACACACACACATTTAGTTGAGTGTCAACACATTAGACTGTCGCCGGCGTACACATATAGTAGTTTAATATCATGCACATGCTTTTTGTAAATATAAATCAAATATAAAAAATATTCAATTAAGTTTAAAAAATAAGTTAATGTTATTTTTCTTTGTGAGCTGTTTTTATTTTAGTATATGTGTGTGTAACCTTTGTAAATGTTGTGTTCGTCTGTTATAGGCATGTACATCAGTTTCTGTATATAATATGTGATTTTTATATGTTTGTATAATGTACTTGCTGTAGACGTCGCTAAATAAATAAGTAATTTAAAATCATTCATAAAATCGTCAATTCGGTAGTAACATATTTTAGCCCGCAGCTTTTTAAATTTTGTTTCAAACGAGTAATCGTTTAGCTCCCTATAGCTTTAAAAAAGTAAATAAAATTTATTAAAGGCGATAAATGAATGCTTTAAATATGGATCTGTTATCTGGACTGGGATTACGCCTACAGCTACATTCGAGGAAAGGCTCAGGCGTGATCTTGTGCATTCCAGGTGTACTTGAGATCAAAAACTGCACTTGAAGAGGTAAAGCCGGGGACAAAAGCCTCTCTAATATTACTACGTGCTCTATCTGTTGTTCACCTACCGACAGAATGAACAATACGAGTTTTAGTACATAGTTTAATTTCGTATATATGTACATTTAAAAACGTTCGGCTTAAAGCAGTGGACATATTTTAGATCTCTTTTTAAACTCTTTATTTAACAGATTAATTACATGTTTTATCCATTTATATTAAATTAACAAGAAGATTTATACTATGACAAATCAAAATGTAAAAAATACGAAATTAAGTCGGGTAGCTATCGGCATTAATCCCAAAATCTGTTTTATATTTAATCTTTTTTTTTAATAAACAATTGGAGGTGAAAGTGATGTGCTCATATTTTAAAAAAGCAACTACGGAGGTTTCTTTCCGTCTTGGGACGGTCTAGGGACCCGCAACGAACTTAATCAGAAGAAATAGGAGGTAGTAAGAAAGCGGTTTCAGACTTTATTATAGAATTTCAACTTTCTACTTATTACAGTTTATGAGATACATTGACAGACGGACGGAACCCTAAAAAATGATACTCACTTATTCAAAACGCATCAAAATTTCAACCGCAAAATGGAATTTGGTAAATCGAACGTTGACAGGTGAATAATTTCACAAAAATACATATTTAATATTAATATCCGCGCCAGATGCGGTTTTTCTTCGATGAAACAAAAACCGTTGGTATTTTGTAATTATGAATTAATGAGCTGTGATCGTGTGAAACAACAAATTTTGACTCTTTTTACGTATTCATGATAATGTCTCAATTGTTTGATGTTATTTATAGAATGGGGAGTTCGTGTATTGGGCGGTTGGATTTAAAAGCATATTACAAAGAAATGATTTTTTTGATGTGTACCTATCTTAAAGACTACGTGGCTTTTTTGAATTATTCATTTGAACTATTCGATTGGACTGAATTCATTTAAAAAGAGGTAATTTTTTAAAGATTGTTTATAAAATTAATCATGCGATTCCAAAATTGTTTTAACAATATATTTATAAATAGCGGGTCGCCCCGGCTTGACGCTGATGGAATTTGACTAATTTTTAAATGGCGAATATTTATTTGGGCTTAATGTAGCATTCCAATGGAAAACACAAAGGAATACTCTTCATTATATTATTATTTAAGTGAATATGGACTTTCACGGCAAACGTGTAATTAAATATCTAAATATCTGAAGTATTTTATAAATTTTTGAATAGCTAGAAAAATGGAGTGAACGATATAAAACAATATTAATACAAATAAGTGGTGTAAATAAATAGCTAAGTAATATAGGCCGCTAAACAGTCGCGTGACGTCAATTTAAGTATACCTTACTTTGCAGTTATATTAAGGACAGTTACGAACAAAATACTTTGAGTATAAAATAAATATTTAACCCAATTTTTTCAATACAAAAACTCATGCGAGATGCGGTGTTTAACATCTCTGTCTTCCCCTCTCGAGTGATGACGGCGTGAGTTTATGTATGTATGTGTAATTTTTTTATATTACTACTAAAATACACATATTAGTTTAAAACATATATGAGCTAGAGGTTCTGGGTTCAAATCCGACGGAGGCGGAACTTTTCGTTGCTTAGCACCTGCGACACAAGTTCTTACGATACTTACTGCAGGGCTGAGTCAGTGTGTGTGTCGTGATGTGGATTACTTATTTATTTAAGATCAATGACAGGTGGTCTACGTGCGAGATCGTCTGGGTTTGTTAAACCTTCCTTTCTATTTCTGCCGTGAAGCAGTTCGGTTCGAAGGATTGGTGAGCCAGTGTAATTACCGGCACGAGAGGTATAAGATCTTAACCTTTACACGGGTAATGCATTGGCGGTGCTCTTGGTGTTTCAGACATCAAGGACTATGGTTTACCCATGATGTTCTATAAAAAGAGAAGTAGAGAAAACTATAAAAAGAGCTGCCTGGTGGGATTCTTGATTCTTGTAAATTTAAAAATAAAATCTTAGTACTTCTTGATACCTTAGGTGGAAAAGATATAATGTAAAGTGGTCAATCACCTTTTTTTCGGGGCACACCCGCCACTCTGTCCCACCACTGCAACTCCTGTTTATCAAGATCAACAGTGGCGTCCATCAACGAATAATGCAGCTGTGCAGTGATGCACAGGCTGTGCCCGGACACCCTAACGGCTGTCTTGGGACCCGCAACGAACTTAATCAGAAGAAATAGGAAGTAGTAAGAAAGCGGTTTCAGACTTCCCTCCCAGCAAAGCGGAGACAGCAATTGAAATGGCCCAGAGGCCCAAAAATCTAAAGGGGAGACAGTCAGGAGACGCCTGACCGTCTAAACACCACGGTATGCCACTAACTAACAGGGGATAAATTAGATACTAACCTAAATCTTACACCAGTAATATTGGTGACAAAACTTTTTAAAGGCACGGAAGTTTCCCTTCGTTTTCACAAGATCTAGGTAATAAACAGGACTACACGCAGATACTTGAATCGAATTCAACATGATTAACCGTTCGTCATGCCAGAGACTACACTCCCACAAGGTCAATCACCTATGCAAACTAAATAATCTTTCAAGCGTTATCACTAATTACACTGAAGCCTCACATATAATCACTTATTATTGCAAATATACAAACACATAGACAAACATTTCTGATCTTAACCGAACCTGCTTTGTATTGTTATTTGTGGGTTTGTATTTAAAATTTATTTGAAATTAATAAGAACTTAATGCCACAATTCTTGAACTCTTTTTTTGTTGACTACCTCTGTGGCGAAGTTTTTTATGTTGCCGATTGCTACGCTAGATGTTCTGGGTTCGAATCTCAGCCGAGGCGGAACTTTGTGTTACTGCAGGGTCAACGTGTGTCGTGGTGTTATTTATTTATTTATACAATCTGAATCGCGATCGCTAAAAGAAGTTTATTTTACTATAAAGTGTAACAAATTTTAAGGTTTTTTTAACATTCAGTCAAAACTCGAAGAAACCGACAAAAAATGCAGTATTTTGTAGTTTTTTTTTTGTATTTCGTTTTCCCCTCGACTGTACGGAGGCAGTGTCAAGCCTCACGTCTTTTGACATTGACGTCACTCGGATATCGCTGATCTCTCGCTCCAATAACAGTTTGTTATTAATTTATCTATACTTTACATATTTTTCTATTATGTTTAATAAATTCTCACGATTTACAATGTCATACGTTCTGAATCACACGTTTAACGAACATATAGGCGCTGTTTTAAAACTATTGACAATGACATCACTTCTTTCATGGTTTAATTCTTCCCTTTTATCGGGAAAGGCGAAGAGCTTTAGCCCATACAGCACAAGTCTTCCGTGTTATA
Organism: Choreutis nemorana; assembly: GCA_949316135.1. Classification (NCBI taxonomy): domain Eukaryota; kingdom Metazoa; phylum Arthropoda; class Insecta; order Lepidoptera; family Choreutidae; genus Choreutis; species Choreutis nemorana. The sequence goes on along the minus strand of OX438615.1, from coordinate 8,840,603 downwards.
TTTTTCTTCTTACTTAATTTTTTCTACAGTAACCAGTAATGTTATTGTAGGCAAATCGTCGTATTTCACTTTCTCCACACTTGTATAGCAATGCAGATGTTCACTGGTTAAAACACTAGCATTTTACACACTTTGCTCATACACAATGAAAAACAATAAAATAGGAAAATTTCAACCACCACTCTCCGCTCCCGCCAAGTAACTCCAAGGATTCTATAGCATCTATCGATCATCGATTTTTCTTTGAAGGTTCCCTATAACATTTGTTTCACTTTGGTTTTTTATTATTTGCTGTCAAAGCTGTTTAGGACAATAAAATACATTATTTTTTAACCTATTACAGTTCATCAGATAGATACAGCCTGCTTACAGACGGACGGACGGACAGCGGAAACTCAGTAATGACATGCCTTTGGATAAGGAGGGAATGATTAAGCTATTGAAAGATCAAAAATTAGCTTAGTTTGCGACGGTAGAAATATTGTCAATTTTTTTAAGTTTTTTTTTATATTTAGCCTATGCTACTCAGTGATAAAGTAGCATTTTTCTGGTGGAACAATTTTTTTTTTACGTACTCTTGTGCGCAGTGGTGTAAACAGCCGACTGCTACGCTAGAGGTTCTGGTTTCGAATCCCAGCGGAGCGAAACTTTACGTTATTTGCAAAACACATTGTTTCGCTTACCGGTAATGGATGTAGTATTTTTATCTATGTAGTTTAATACAATGCGGTACAAGTTCTTACGATACCTACTGCAGGGCTGAGTCAATGTGTGTGTCGTGATGTGGTTTATTTATTATTATTATTGAATTTGGATAAGTAGTTTTTCTACATCCAAACTAACAAACATTACTTCATTATAATATTCGTTTTTCTATGTTAAGAATGTTATCCTCAGCTGGACAGTCAAATAAAGTTTTACAACTTCAAAACAGGAATCCGACCAGTATTTCTCTATTGATTGATTACTATTTCAATGGTTACAACAATTTAAATCAACATTAGTACTGTCAATTAGCATAAGAAATCGATTCGTTTGATCGCAGGACATCCTTTATGAAACCAAGTGATATGTCCGTCGATTTTAAAATAACATTAATCGAATATGATCGAGACGGCTTCGGCAAAGGAACGTTGATCCATTTGCAACGTGTGTGGCCTTAAATACCTTTACAAACTTTATTCCTCCTATTAAACAAGAATATAATTGGACAATAAACCATAACACCTTTATAAAAGATTCCAAATCGAATACCGCGGTTTCGTTGTACGGAAAACGGAAAGTTGTAAAATTCGAAAATGAAATTTTCATCTCGCAAATCCAAGATGGCGCGCCCGTATTTGACAGTTTACTTTGTTGTAGCGATGACGTTTCCGGAGCTGGACTTTTGAAGTGGTTTCCTTTGATTTAAAAAACGATTTTTAATCATTTCTAATGTTCTCGTTCTGATTTGTTAATTTGAGTTCCTTTGATATGGATTGAGTAAGCGTTTTGATTTTGTTACTTTCTTGTTGATTTATTCGAATTATTAAATTTAATAGCTTAAACAGATTTAGGGAGTTTTTTTAATAGACATGTATTTGTGTTGTAGTTTTGTAACATACAAATATGTATACTTTGGTGAAAAGTTTTCCAGCAATACACCAATTTACAAAGAAGTCAATCAATTTTTTATTTATTTATTGTATTAAAACTGTAAATTAACAAATATTACATCTTTTCAGGAATATAAGTTTAGCTGTGATAGCATTGCTAGTTATCATATCCTTAGTAAATAAATAACGTATTTAAGTCAGTAATTCATTGTTATGAATGATTTTATTTATTTTATTGTTTGTTTAAATACAATTCACTTAATTTGTTTCATTTAATTAAACAGTCACGGCCAACGGTATTTACATCTATATATTTAGTCATTCAAAGACATGATTGTTAAATTGAATCTTATTTAATTTTTAATGTGTTTCAATACGATAGTAGGAAGATACATTATTTCAATAAAATACACATTGTTTAAACAAACTATCACAGTTTAATTCCAAGTAAAATTTTGTATGTATTGGCTAATTAGAAACATTAACATTCCAGCCTCAACCTTTATAGGTGGAGATGTCTGTTTAATGACGAACACCTTAAGCAAGCAAGCTGTTGGAAGAAGTTGCTGGTACTAAAAAGATAGCATAAGCTGGACAGTATACTTTATCAAGTAGTGCAGTATCATTTAATAAAACAAAGCTGTAGGCTTCTATGGTAGGATATCAAACCGACCCGTAAGTTCGGTCCAAACTTTGAACTCACGACCCCCAAGATCTCAGGAACCCTTTGACCAATTGGGCTGATATTTGAACATAAATAACACTTTTTATTTATTTACCTACCTACCAAATTCCATGACGATCCGATCAACGATACTCAAGTTATCGTCGAACAAAAATGTATCCATACATACAAACAAACGCCGGATAGTTCCAGTAGACTTTGAGAACATACGTCGCTTCGCTCGCTCGTTCAACAAAACTATATCTTCTTAGTCGGCATCTTCATTACTGAAGGTCGTGTCTACCCAGAAATGCTCGTCACTTTATGCACCATGCTTTTCTGTCCTCGGCGGCCTTAATAGCTATAGGTATCGGCAGGCCAGACATCGTCTTTATGAGATCCGCGAGATCTTTTTCCTTCTACCTGCCCAACTATCACCAGCATTTCCAAATTTCAATTTAAAATTATCTAACACTAAAAACATTGTTTTACTTAATTCGTGACTGCAAGTTTAGCTGTGATAAGTAGTTGTTATAAATAGGTACTGAATGTTCGTAACAGTTACGAAATTGAATGATCTATAAATCGATAGGTAACGTTGCCATTGAATCGATTTGTTGCATGTTTCCGATGCGAATCCAACGATTACTAATCGATTCTGCTATTTACAACACTTGTTTTATGATCTGATTAATGAATATATTACAAACTATGCTTTTAGCGGATAAATTATTGAATTGAATAGTAAATTGGCGGTTAATACAATTAATGCTTAAGTCCAGTTGCCCCAGCTTTGCAAGATCCTACGATCGTTTTATTCGGTATTCGTTTGAAAAAACATGCGTATAACATTACATACACAACATGAACTCACGGCGTAATACCTCGACAGGAGTAGGCAGAGGTATTAAACACCGCATTTCGCATGTTTATGTTGAGTCCCAGTGTGACAAGTTGCGAATCTGTCGCCACTATCCGGGGAAACATGGCAGCTAAAACTTACGGCACCCCGAGACTCGGACCCTCGACTTCTCGGGCCGGGAACATGCCTATCTAGTAAAAAATACTAAACAAAAGCCCCTACTCCTACTAATTAGCCAAGTTTCAGCTTTATGGGTTGAGTAGCTTTCGAGATAATAATAACCACATCACGACACACACATTGACTCGGTCCTGCAGTACGATCGGAATATCTTGTGTCGCGTGTGTAGATACAATGTTATATTAACTTTAAATAAAAAATTATCTCTGTTTTCTACACTATTTACTTATTTATATCTACTATAGTAAGAATCCGATCGAACAAAAAAATATACTGCTTTATTAGCAAAATTTGAATTTCAAAAAAATCAAAAATAAAAAGTCAAACATCAAAAACCGAGTAAATGTTTGACTTTTTTTTTTCTTGCATGCTGTCTTCACCTTTTTTTTAGTGACATTCGACTTGTTTTTATATTGTGATTGTTCTTCAATTGTATGAATGAGTGTACCTATGCACAACCGGGGGCGGATCACTAGCTAAAAAGGAAAGTCACCACCTAAACTGACATTCCTTATTTTAAATGGTAAACTGCATTTTTATTATTTAGTTAAAGCGAAATTCAACTTAAACATTTATCTACATGAATATTGTATCTTCCAGATGGTTTATTCACATCAGGTGCTTTCGTTTCCATTGTAATAGCATAAATAAATTAATTAAAAGTTAGTAACAGTTAAATTACAGCAATAAATGGAAAAATGCAGTTTCATGACATATATTTATTTAGTTAGTAATCTGTCAATTTTATTTAAATTAATTATTTTAACAAATTAATTTAATGTGACTTTGAATTTGTTCAGTGTAGATAGTTATAGAATTAAATATATTTTGTTATGTGCTCGCAACGCCTGAGATGTCACGTGAGTGTTGCAATACTGCCGACGTTAGAAACGGAGTTTAAAGAAACAATAAACCGAAAAGGAAAGAACAAGTTATATAATTAAATAGATTGGATTATAAATTAAAATTAAATTAAAAAAGGATTAGAATTGGTTTGGAATGGAATTTAAATTTGGTCAATTCGTTTTTTTTAAAGCCCAAATCACAAATTTAACGATTTCAATTTAAAAAGATGCAGTTTTGCATAGAATAACGTTTACGTTTTAATATTATTTACTTTTACTTTTGACTATAATTGAATAAAAATTTGAATATAAATAGCTTTTAATTGCAATTAAATTTGTAATTATTCCCTGACTTACGCGAAATCAACTTACGCGGTTAGAGCTCGGTCTCATCTATCACGTAAGTTCGGGGTACTTGTTTAACGAATAAACTAATAATTATATTTTAATATTATAATAAAATGAACACAAAGATAAAAGAATTTTATAGTAATACGAGCTATTTTGGCAGTTAATGTCAAAAAAACAATAATGAAAATAGTAAACGCACTTAATTGTATAATTTTTAGAATAGTTTATTTTTTAAAAATTATTTTTACTCATACTGTCAAAGTAATAAGATACGAAAATTTTGGAAAATGTACATTTTAGCGCCAAAAAAAATTTTAATTTGTTTTTTTTTCAGAACATCTTCCCTTTTTTTCAAAAACATGAATAAACAGTGAGTCAGCTTTTTATTTCCTTTTTTTTTAATTTATTATTGAATATTAAACTAGATATTCACATTATATAAAGAATGTATTAATTAATACCGATAAGGACAAAGGTAGATTACAAATGGAATATCTAATAGTGGAACAACAAAAAAACATCATGAATTGCAAATGAAGTCGCGAGCCGCTTCTTGTTAATTAAAAACTGCTAAGAGTGTGCCCTGATTGCATTTTAAGTGTTCCGTATGATTTAATTACAATTAATTTTAATGTATGAGGTTTTGCATTTACTTAAACATATCTTGAATATGCCAAAAATTAAGAATACTGAACATTTCAAAAAAGCAAACATTGGTTAAAAAGAAGACAGTACAGAAACATTAACCATGACAATAACTTCCTATATAAAACTAGAATGTCATTAAAAACACGAAATTGGTGAACGAAATCCCTAAATATTTAAATTAGAAGTTTATCGCTTTATTTGAGGCGAATAACTCATAAATAAACATGCAACTAGTTCCTTCTATGTTTACATAATCAAACGATCTAATCGACTAATAAAAGATGCCGGCCAATAAAACTTTACGCTCCATTTAACTTAATTAACCACTAGAAATTATTTTTATAATCCACCGATACCTGTTTCACATCCGTTATTTAAAAATGAAACATCACTAGCACTGTCAAAAAAAAAGTCCAGTCGAAAAAGTATTTAATGAACGACTTTGTTAAGCGATTGTTACTGGCCGCGATCGGAACTTGGTTACACTGATTGTCGCGAAAACGTTTCGGAACTGAACCGACGTCGTACAGGGGATTTGCGAGTGTGTGTCCCACGTCTGTGTGCGTGCGGGAGAGAGACAAACACAGAGCTGTTAACGCGGCGATCCTCGCAGTTAGACTAACTCACATCCAAATCGCTTAATTTTATGAGTTGTTGCCTTCTCCACCCCCTCGTTGGTGATGCACGACTTAACCTTGTCGCGGCGGGATTTTTATTTATTTTTAACTTCTTAGAGCGCTGTTTCTTTAACAAAAAAATCCCTAAAGCTTTTAGAATTAAATTATCTGAAGCAAAAGACAAATTTTGCTTTATTAACTCATTTCTGAAATTGCCATCTTGCGTATTATTTATTTCATTGCTGTATTATCAGAATGTTTTACTAAATAAACTAAAATTTTCTTTGTTTTGCCGCAGTCTTGCAAAATTTTAAAAGTTACAAAATCAAAAACTCCTTCTCTATCTTAGTTAAACGCGTTAAGTAATCCAAAATCAATTATAATTTTAATTTATTTAAATCAGTTTCGCTTATCTGAAAATCTGATAAATGTATTGGGTAATTACATAACAAGATTATTTAAACCAAAGTAAACTAACTGACAAACGTACTGTATTTTTTTAAGTACAAAATACTCAGGGAAGTCTCTATGAATTTTTTGATCTTAATTTGAGTAGCCTAATTGGCGAAGGATATCAATCAGCCTTTTGTAACTATGGTCAAACTACATTCACATTTTAAAAGATTGAATGTTAAATTGCCTTTGAAAGTGAAAAAAAAAAAAGTAGGTTTAAGAGATACAAAAAACCCCTAAGCAAATTAACTACAAAAGACAATGATTGACGCGTGTATCAAAACTTTGGCCGTTTACTTTAAATTGTCAGATCGTAAAGTGCCGCCGTCGCAAGGTTGTAGCGTCGGGAAGCATTTAGCGCCGGTACAGTAGCAATAACTCAGCTCAGGAAATCACGTCATCGCTCTATTACGGAGCCGCACACACTGACAATGCACTCGCACATCTGTGGGGGATCTCGTTGTATAACTAAAGTAGGAGTGATAAAATATGGTGCGAGTTTTTGTGTCTAATCGTACTGTTTTATGTTAACTAAATAAGGTTACAATGAACTAGCTTTTCATTGTAGTCTTATTTAGTTTTTTAATAAAATAAAAAAACTCGTTAACTTTAACTTTTTTGTAAATTAGTAATGGTGTATGTAGGTACATAGTTTCTTTTTTTTCAATCAACTTTACAATCTTGTATTCGTATCAGGAAATAAATAAGTGGCAGTAAATTTAATAAAGGGCCGCCTCAATAAATATAATTCAAAGAAACAAGCAGGACGACGTCCGCCACTGGTCAATGGCTTCCTCCAAAATAGTCCTGCTGGTTCTTATCTGATCGATCCTGTGCCTAGCATCCAGCGGCTCCCTGCAGCCCCAACAAGATCGTCCATCCTTCTATCATGAGCAAAACCACAATACTAAGTGTATAATAACCACACCACGACACACACAATGACTCAGCACTGAACCAAGATATAATCTTGCATCGAAGGCACTCAGCATCAATATGATATAAACTACTTAAAACAACTACATATAACATAAAAATATAAAATAGAAAGCAAATAATATTATTAATAAAAAGGAAGGTTTATATTAGTTACGAATTGTTATTGGATTTACTTTTATAAATTGTATTTTTAATGTAAGGCTGCACATTGTTCGGTCGTGCATATTGTACAAGCTAATTGTGTGCGTTCCCATCACATCGCATTGTTATTACAACGTATCCATTTGACATATTACCTCTGACTATATCACATTATGTTTGTATTTACGTTTGTACGTTATTAAATATACTACGCCACGCTACCCGGGTGCACAGCGCTTTATTTTGTACATGTTTTAGGTAAAATAGAGTAAAAAATTTTTGCTGTATCGTAATTTGAAAATTCATGTATATTTATGTAGAATGAGTAATTTACAACACGATTCTTTATAAGCGAGTTTTTTTCGCTCAATAATAAATAAAATTTATAATTAAACCATATCACGACACACACATCGACTCAGCCCTGCAGTAAGTATCGTAAGAACTTGTATCTCAGGCACTAAGCAACGATATGGATATATAAACTATAAAGATAAGAATACTACATCCGAGACTGGTTAGCGAAACAATGCATAATAATTGAGTAAAAAGGAAATTTTAATAAATAAGTAATTAATCATTTATTTATTACAAATAAACGCTGCTTTTATTTTTAATTATTTTATCAATTAAAAATTAAAACATCTCCAACGAGCCATACTTTTTAAACTTACCGCCCCATTAGAAAGTTCTTAACCAATTTTGTTTATAAAACACACACACAGACAGACATACGTCGTTATTCATTGGATCTCGTTCGAAGGGAGGGGTAATTAAGCTGATATTTGCTGAAGCATACAGTTTTGTTGCTGTTTTAATTATGAAAGCCCGTTAATTGCTCTGTGTTTGAGATTAGGGTAGCAAATATACGACGCCATTTTGTTTTGTTTGTAAGTACATTGTCAAGTTAGTGGCATTCTCTTGTGTTTTGACGGTCAGGCGTCTCCTGACTGTCTCCCTCCTTCGTTTTTTTTTGGCCTCAGGGCCATTTCGATTGCTATCTCCGCTTTGCTGGGAGGGAAGTCTGAAATCGGTTTCTTACTACTTCCTATTTCTTAATAAGTTCGTTGCGGGTCCCAAGACAGCCGGTAGGGTGTCCGGGCACAGCCTGTGCGTCATTGCAGAGCTGCATTATTCGTTGATTACTCGATCAAAGGACGCCACTGTTGATCCTGGTGAACAGGAGTTGCAGTGGTGGGACAGAGTGGCGGGCGTGCCACGAAGTACAATGTCTTTACGTCTTTAACTAATCGACTGAGGTGAGATATTCAAACTATATTTCATTTTAATTTATTGAACATTATCTCACCCTAGACTGTAAGATGTATTAGTGTCGTATAAAAACATGTTGATATACTAAATTACAGAATCCGGAGTTTCTTGCCGGTATCATCCCCGACAAAAATTTTCCGAACCGGTGGTTTTTAAGTGGATTTTTCAAGAAAATTTTAAATTAATTTGACGATTCTAATTTAAATTAACGGAATAAGTTAATTTTATTTTATTTATGGAGTTTTTTTACATCGATCAATGATTGGTAGTTACGCAGTGGAGACGAAACTATAGATTAAGTTTTATTATTAAAAAAAAAAGAGTAAAATATTACTATTTAAAAGTGTGACATGAGTCTACTCGATTAAAAAATATTTAAATTTCCATTTGAAACATTACATTGACTATTATATTTTTTTTTTAATTTAAAAATCATTTTTTTAAATTCCGTAGAATTCAATTCGACTTTCTGTCGAATTTTATCGAAATCTCTTCACCACAAAAATACAGCACTTATAATATTGATTTTGAAATATTATTTTCCTTCATTAAAATATTTATTTTACTTAAATTAGTACTTAAATCAATAGATAATTAAATTATTGCTATATGATATCATTAAAGTTATATTGTATAATAATATTAATAAGGGTAGGTAACAAGGGAATAATAACATTATTAACTACGGCGTAGTAACCGTAGCACTTGACACGACTACGAGGCTACGAGATTACTGATATAGAGTGTAAATTGACAGATAAGACATTGTTACTTTTATTATTGCTTGCTCTAATATAGCTGTACATGACTAATGATATTGTGTGTGTTCGTCTTTCTATAGCAATATTATTTAAAAGTCAAGTTTTTTATAATGTGGGCTCATGCACGTTACACGTATAATAAAACAAAAGGCAAAATAAGGTAAACCATTTATTTGACTGCAGTAAAACATACGATTTCTGTTAAATTTTCACTACAAAATGGGTACGTAAAAAGGTATCCACCAATCGCGACAAACAGTTCAATGCAATTTTTATGATTTACTCTGCTAAAATATGGACATTTCAAGGCAAGCGTGTGCCAACCCTGTGCTACATCGTCTATACTAAACGTGTTATATAGAGACAAAGTTAGTATGCTAGGGTCAGCAATGCGTTTGTGATACTGGTATTGCAAACGTCCATAGGCTACGGTGACTGCTTACCATCAGGCGGGACGCATGCTTGTTTGTCTTAGTGGTATAAAAAGATTTTCACCAATAATTAAAATGAATTTCCAGAGCTTTCGAGTTGAATCGACTCGCTCCTGACTTCTGTTTATCTGGCATACGAGTAAAAATAAATCTAAAAATATCTTTAAAAAAGCGTGACTCTCTGTGTTATACTTACTCTATGGCGACCAACACTTGATACAATTAATTAAACGCTACATGTATTTACAATAAACAAAGGAATGTATTATTAATTACATTATAGCTATAAAGCAGATGCTTTCTAATTACCTAAGAATATTAATTACTCAATCTAACAAACGTTTGCAGTCTTCGTTCGGAACTAAAAATTAATTTACTATGGGATTTATAAACACACATGTTACACATTTTCTTTTGTTTCTTATTAGTTAGCGACTAAATTAGATTAGATTTAATTTTAAAGCCAAGCAAAAATGTGTTACTGTTTTTTCCTAGTATAGAAAACGACAAATATAAGGCTTCGGAGCAAACCCTGGTGAAAAGTGGCGTTCTTTGATCGAATAATCAACGAATAATGCAGCTGTGCAATGACGCACAGGCTTTGCCCGGACACCCTACCGGCTGTCTTGGGACCCGCAACGAACTTAATCAGAAAAAATAGTAGGTAGTAAATCGGTTTCAGACTTCCCTCCCAGCAAAGCGGAGACAGCAATTGAAATGGCGCAGCGACCAAAAAACTGAACAAATAAAAGTTATTAATCGTATTTTGATCTTTATACAACGTCATGGACAAACAAGCAGATGGTTCACCTAATGGAAAGTGATACCGCTGCCTATTGGCACAACGATGCCCTTGGTGTCTGCAAACTCCAAGTACCGCCAATGCATTGCCCATGTAGAGCTAAAATGTCATACCTCTAGTGCCGGCATTACACTGGCTCTCCAATCCCTCGATCCGAAACAGCAAAATTATTTATGGCAGAAAAAGAAAGGAGGTTGGTACCAACCCAGACGATCTCGCACGTAGATCCACCACCTGTAAACATATCTATTTATCACGAAATCCTTCTGCCTCTCCGTTCCATGATTAAAACGCCTAAACCGAATTGAGTTACCGGCAAACTTTTCTAAATTCCAAAGGTAATAAAATTAAAAAGGTAAATACCACAGGAGGTCAAACACGTTATAGTCATTCCATGTCATGAAGACTGTTCGCTTATGGTTGTGTTTCAAAGTATACGTACATACTGTCCTTGTGTGTGTGTCTTATTAACTAAGCGCACTTGAGGTTTCGCACACTGAAGCACTGTTCATGTACACGCCCGACGACACTAACACAGCCTAAGTGGAACTGTCAGCGTGAGATGGAATGACCGTTCTCGGATCGTCATCGGCCACAAGTTACTTTATGAGTAATAAAATGTGTCATAAACGCCATCTTGAAAAGAAACGATCGTTACAATGAGCTAAATACACTTTAACAATAAAATAACTATCAACTCATAAGGGAGTCAAGTCGGCAGCTATTACTTCTCCGACGAGGGTCATTGTGTTGCTTTAGGGTCCAGTAGCCGATTGGAAATGAAAGAACCATTGTTAGTTCGAATGTTTTCGGAGGTTTCTTGCCGGATTCTTCCCCGTAGAAATAGCGTTTCGAAACGGTGGTAGTATAAAAAGATGACGATTTAAAAGTACTTATTTTAAGTCTATTTGATCAAAAATATTTTAACTTTGAGTACTGTTACTGTAGGTTTTATTGAGTTACTTGGGAGATGATGAAAAGAGCAGCCAAATCGTCGTATTTCACGTTTTTAGCATTTTCCATTTTTAATTCTGCTGAAATACAAGAAAAGACAATAATAAGAAAATTTTAACTGACAGTTTTCGTTCCCGCCAAATAACTCAACCATTCATTTAATGTCTGAAACACTTTCATCATTATTTAGAATGGAACAGAGGCCACATTTTGTTATAAAAAAAATCCAGAATGATTTTTCAGTTATTTCTTGATGTTTCAATATCAGAATCATTTATTTTTAAGATTTTTGCTGAAATAGGCGGTTTAACAACTTACTTCTTAAATATCTGTCCTTCTAATATTGTTCCTGTATACATTACACTATTTGGTATGACACGGTGGTAGTTTTAAAATAATTCTGAAGATTTTATATAGTCATTTTAAGTCCATTTGAATAAAATATATTTTGATTGATTGACTAATTTCTTTAAAAGTTTATTAAATCAGTCAATACATATTCTTTTAAAAATCGAGCCTCTTGTAGGTTTTTTTCGGTTGTGAATCACATCTTATTGTACTAATAAATTTAATTATACTTCTCTACATCTTAAGTCGCTTAAGTGGTATCTTTAAGCCACTTCTTGAGCGATGTCTCAGTTTTTGTTGACTACTTAGAGGCAGGACTATTAAACTCCAACTGTTTAGTTAATCGTTTAAAAAAAAGCTATAAAAACTATTATACGAAGACATCTCTATCTACACGACAGAAAAAAAAAGATACAAACAAAAATCAACCGTGACCTTAAAAGGTACAGTCTAAAATACGTTGGAATTATTTTCGAGATGTTGAGGATCCAATTTTTTTGTCTATTTAAGAGGATTTAAATTCCAAAAGGCTATTAAATTAGAACTATCTGCTTTGGTGGTGTTGTTTGGATCTTTTTATAAAAACAGTCAAGAGAGAGACGGATACACATAATGTTAAGGTCCCGTTGCTTAAAACGCTATTTATTTTCAGATGACCTCGGTGGCGCAGTGATGTAACAGCTGACTGTTACGCTAGAGGTTCGAATCCCAACTTGATATTTGCAAGAGGCATTGTTTCGTTACCGGTCTTGGATATAATATTTTTATCTATGTAGTTTATACCATATCGTTGCTTAGTGCCTGCGGTAGAAGATTATATCTTAGTGCAGGGCTGAGTCAATGTGTGTGTCGTGATGTCATTGTATTGATACAAAAGGGAGCTGTGAAATAGAAATACAAAGCTATAATTTATGTTGAGTTTTCAATTACTTGACCAGTCCCAAAGTCGAAAGAAAATATAAAATCTTCTCCGTACATCGGCGTTTCAAACACGTGGTAGTAAAAAATGTCAATTTAAAAACATTTAACACAAGTCTATTTGAATAAAAGCATTATCTGCGAGTAGGTATTGCAAACTAATAGTATTTTAAGTTACGACGGGAAGGGCCATGCTCTGTATAACAGAAACACGGTTCGCAGTTAAAAAGGCTCAAAAACATCGAAAGTTTTAAAAAACAAAACTCAACATCGACTTTAACTAAAAACTAGTAAAGATTAAACTTTAACAAAACAGTAGTCATTCGTCTCTTAGGGGCAGTTAACCGAGCAAGTTGCGAGGAAACGGCTCGGTAAGCGGCGTTGAATAAAACAAGACATCTGAATCCGGTCGGGTTGCCGCCGAAGGTGAACCTTCGTAAAAATAGGGTTTTAATCAATACACTGCTTTGCGGGACTATAGTGCTGTGTGCAGTTGTTCAAATCAAATCATCTTTATTCATGAACATACATGGGAATACGTTTGCAGATGGATATGGATTAATTAGACAGTTATGTTCAACCAATAAATTGGCGTATGAATGTCATAAATTAAAACCCAGTGAGGGCCTCCGTAGTAAAGTGGTGGAACATCTGGCTACTATGATAGAGCTTCCGAGTTCGAATCCTGGCGTATCTTTATGTCATTTGGAAGAAGCATTGTTGCACTTACCGGTCTTGGATGTTGTATTCTTGTATATTTAGTTTATACCGTATCTTTGCAGGTTGCAAGATCGTCTGCGTTGGTACCACCCTCTTGTCTATTTACAACGTGAAGCAGTTCGTTGTTTTTTGGTTCGAAGGATTGGAGAGCCAGTGTAAATACCGGCTCGAGAGGTATAACATCTTTACCTCTGCATTGGCAACGCATTGGCGGTGCTCTTGGCGGGGCATCGTGCCAATAGGCGGAGGTATCTATTTCCATCAGGTGAACCATCAGCTTGATTGACCATGATATGTAGAAAAAAAAATTGGTCCTAATTCTTATCAATTTTCTGAACAATTACACTTATCTGTAATTTAAAATGTATCATCCATGTAAACTGTATCTTCGATAAGATTGTATTATTATATTAATTGAGCAATATTATAAAAATTTAAAATAAATGAACCATGTATCCTATGATGGAATTGTTTACACAGATTAACTTGACTAATTTTCCTTTACCTACGCTCGTTAGACGAAATCATTAATTAAGGGTAAAAGAGATAGTTACAACCCTATTCCCTAGGGCTGTCAACTCTCAGTAATCGGCTATTATCTGTATCGATTCATCGTGGCAATGTTCAACGATTCGCAGCCCCACAACGACTGCCTTCTGACATTTCGAACCTTTGTATATTTCGACGTACATTAACGCGTCGCTTCCGTCGCTTTTGGAGATCCGCGTGAAAAAAAGATGATGGTGGTTAAATCATTAGTTTCAATTGTAAAGGTATGGAATATTTAGTAGAAATCGAGCAGTGATTTCAGCAAGAGTATCTGTGAGGGAGTTAATGAACTGATTGACCGTAATTTAATAGGTAACATGGATCTTTTATGGAGTAAGAAAACGAATAATTCCAAAATCAAAATACATTTATTCCGTTAACTTTAAAAAAAGGTACTTAGAATCATCAAATGAATTTTTTTTTCCTAAAAATGACTCGACCTACGGTTCGGAAAATTTAATTTGTTTGTAAGCCCCGAGCTGTGAACTCGCCATCCTCTTTATCTCGGGAATCTCTAATAATAATAATAATAATAACCACATCACGACACACACATTGACTCAGCCCTGCTGTAAGTATCGTAAGAACTTGTATCGCAGGTGCTAAGCAACGATATGGTATATACTAAATAAATAAGAACACAACATCCAAGACCGGTAAGCGAAACAATGCGTTTTGCTAATAACACAAAGTCCCGCCCCCGCCGGGATTCGAACAAGGAACCTCTAGCGTAGCAGTCGGCTGTTTACACCACTGCGCCACCGAGGTCGTCATCTCTTGACCGATTGTGCTCGAACGTAAAATTTAATTTTACTTCATTAGTCCATATACCAAATTTCACGACGATCCGATCAACAATACTCGAGTTATCGTCGACAAACATTAATGCGTGCGATATCGTCTGCGTTGGTACCACCCTCCTTTCTATTTACAACGTGAAGCAGTTCACTGTGTTCCGGCCAGAAAGATTGTAGAGCCAGTGTTATTACTGGCACGAGAGGTATAACATCTTTACCCCTACATGGGCAACGCATTGGCGGTGTTCAAGACATCGAGGGCACCGTCGTGTCAGTAGGCGGCGGTATCACTTTCCTGCAGGTGAACCGTCTGCTTGTGCACATGATATTGTTTAAAAATAAAATAAAATAAATTGTTTGAATAGACTTTGACCTTAAAGAGCACAGCATTTAAATGTGTTATGTTTCCGCAAATATGTTCGGACAGTTTAATTTTTAATTTTATTTTCGGAAAAAGTAATGATGAAAACATCGGTTGACTTAATTTTATCTTTTAACAGGATCTTTTAAATGAGTTACATAAAGTAAATTAAGCAATCGATCTTTTACAGAATAATTATAATCGATCGATTCGTTAATATACTAGTCAAACCTAAGTAATACACTAAGCTAAGATGTTCAATTAAAAAAAAACTTAATTACACCTTTAAACATAGGAACCCTTCCATTTTAATACGCGCCTGACCAGCATAAAAATCAAAGGCAAACAAAACAATTAGAGAACACAAACTTATGTCTTTTAAAAATAAAATCGTTTGACAAATGAAAAACAGAGGGAAAAACACAATGGCGACCAATTAAGGAAACTTTAAAAGTTTGCAATGGGGTTGTACATCGCGACTTCCATCGTTCATTCAAAGGTACTACGGACAAAGGGCAGAGGGCTTAAAAATACGCCCCGGCCCAATTAATTAGAGACAATTAGCCCTCCCCTCCCTCCAGAAACAAAAGGTGGAAAAACTCTGCCTATTAATTACCGGGAACTCTTTTTTTGAGGACCTAGATGCACAGTTGGATGGAACGGACAGAATAATTTTTTGCTGATTTCGAAAAAGATTTTTTTGTAGAAAAATTAATCCTTAATCTTTATTAATTAAAAACATAATCACGAAATTTTAATTTACGTAAATTTTACTTGTAAAAACTGATTATTTTAAATTTTCTATCTGCTTTTAATCTCAGATTAAACTGAAATCAGAGGTAATAATTTGATGTTAATAAAATTCTTTCATATTAGCCATCAAGTGCCATCAAATAGTAAATTCAAAATTTAGGATGGTATAATCTTTTAGGTATACAACTTCATGGAAAAACAAGCAAACGGTTCACCTGATGGAAAGTTATACCGCCGTCTATGAACACGACGATACCTCTTATGTCGTGAAACACCAAGAGCACCGCGAATGCGTTGCCAATGTAGAGTTAAAGATGTTATAAACCTCTCGTGATCTTTAAAATTTAATTACACTGGCTCTAAAATCCCTCGAGCCGGAAAAAAAGCGAACTGATTCACGTTGTAAATAGAAAGGAGGGTGGTACCAGCGCAGACGATTTCACAGGTAGATCTATCAAAAGTAAATTCTCAATTTATTTAAATCAAAGAATGCAACGCATGCGTTACGCATCAGTCAACCGTTTTATTTGTATCATCATAAATAACTTAAAAATCATCTTACATGACAGTGACAACTTATTTATAACATTACCGATAAAATGATATATCTTATCAAATTTAATTTTATTGATAATTTAAATAATACAACGTCGAAAGTGCTGCGTGATTCTTACTTGTAAAATATATTGTATTACAAATAAACAATCTTCTTGACAACCCACTCGCTGCACAAGCGGGAGCCTTGTGTCGATCACCAGCCACTTTTAATAAAAAAATATAAAATTCAAAATAGTTTTATTCCATAAACTTAAAACAAAGTACTTAGAATCGTCAAATGAGTTCAAATTTTTCTTAAAAATGACTCGACCACCGGTTCGGAAAATTTATGTCTGAGAAGATACCAGCAAGAATCCCCAGATTCTGTAATTTGTCATAAGCACATGTTTTATACTACACTTACAGCCACTAATACATCTTACAGTCTAGGGTGAGAGATTGCGATAAAGCTCATGTCACAATATATGAATTAAAATTAAATTATTTATAAATTACGTGTTGTAGTGGCATAACAAATTACCATACCAGCCCGTAACATACATGCTACTCACATAGAACAAGTAATTATATGAGCAGCATGCATGCATATAACTTGATGGGTAAAAATGCAAACGGTTAATGGAAAGTGATACCGCCTATTACCACGACGATGCCCTTGATGTCGGGAAACAAGAACATCCCCAAGCGTTGCCCATGTAAAGGTAAAGATTTTATACCTCTCGTGACGGTAATTACACTGGCTCTCCAATCCTTCGAACCGAAACACAGCGAACTGCTTCACGTTGTAAATAGAAAGAAGGGTGGTACCAACGCAGACGATCTCGCAAGTAGATCTATCATCTTTGAGTTTTACCTTCAATTGTCACTTGCGACTGCAATAACAAATTTGTGTGAATCTTTATAAAGCGCATCTAACGGAAAGTTGCGGAATTAAGCATGCTCATACAAAATCACTGCAGTAATCTATGTTACCTGACGTGCAGGAAAACTATACGAACTCACGGTAGACACACTGTACACGCTGTTCATGTATGTGTGTTGTGTTTTTGTTGCCAACCGAACACAGTTGCCGATTGGATCTTAGAATAGAATAGAATTTTTATTTGCATAAAATGTTGGTTAAATTAAGGTATTCATAGAAATTTTATAAACCGAGCACCTCGTTATACAGATGCCAGCCGACTGCACAATACTGGTAAAATATACCATCATTTTAGAACCATATCCATTCATTTTATATCTTTGTAACCATAAAACGGAAATGTAGGCAAAATCTCTCCTTTTGTCTTCATAAAGTTGAATCCGTTTAAATAGGCATCTATACAGCGCCGTGTTGACAATATTTGTTAATTAAAAACATCCAACTCTTCTTCAAATAATAAATACGCTCCTTAAATAAATTAGTTAGAGGGAAGTGCCTTTTCATTATTGGTATTCAGGTGGCCCTGTCTTTTATAACATCCCACAGTTATTGTAATAATAATAACCACATCACGACACACAAACTGATTCAGCCCATAGTACGATTGAAAAATTTTGTGTCGCAGGTGGTATGTTATGTACTACATAGATAAGAATACATAGGTTAAACTCATGGTAGACACACAGGTCGCAATCAAAACAAATATAAAAAATAGAGTTAACATTACAATGTAGACTGCGACTCAACACGGTGCATTGTACACAATGATTGTAATAAATAAAAGTGAACAATGAACATATTAATATTTATATATTATATAAAATTCAGATTGCTACTACAAATTGCTAGTATAATTTATTATATCGACGGGTAGAAAAGGATTCCGAAATCATGGTAGACATAGCATTTATCTAGACTAGATACTGGTACTGGTGGTGATGTACTGGTGGTAGATCTACGTGCGAGATCGTCTGGGTTGGTACATCCCTCCTTTCTATCTCTGCCGTGAAGCAGTTCGCTGTGTTTCGGTTCGAAGGATTAGAGAGCCAGTGTAATTACAGGCTCTACATGGGCAAAGCATTGACGGTGCTCTTCGGGTTCTAAGACACAAGGGCATCGTCGTGTCAATAGACGGCGGTATCACTTTCCATCAGGTGAATCCTATGCTGGTTTGCCCGTGATGTTGAATAAAAAAAGAATAAAATATCTCTCCTTTCTTTTTTCTGCCGTGAAGCAATCCGCTGTATTCCGGTTTGAAGGATTGGAGAGCCAGTGTAATTACCGGCACGAGAGTTCTAACATATTTTACCTTAACATGGGCAGCTCATTGACGGCTCTTTCGGCGTTGCAAGACATCATGTACATCGTTGTGTCAGGCGGCGGTAACCGCTTTCCATCAGGTGAAATCTCAAAAATGAAAAATCATAATCTTTCTGCTCCATATTTAGCGAGGAATCTCGCTAAGTCGTCTCTACCCAAACATTAACTCTCGGTCCCTCCTTTTATCGTAATTCATTCCTTATATTGATGTCACCATACCTTATCAAATATAACATTAAAACACTATCTAAGTACTGATAACGTGTTAATAGATTAACATTGGATTCTATGACATATTAAATTCGCCTTTCTAACTTATTACATGGCTTTTGACAGCCATTATAATCAGGATATCAGTTTTCACGGGGCCTTATCTAAAAATACCGGCCTCCTAACTAATGCATGGGTGGGCACTTCTTTTTGCAACCATATTTTGAACGAATCAGAAACTAAAAGATAAGATCAAATTACACAATATTCTGGAACACAAAATTCTTTGTTTTCTGACACGAATGCACTGCACGTATATAACTTAATGCACTGCACGTATTCTAGAGTCATGAATTTTATGTTTTTATTCGTCATGGGAAAAAAAGGAATCGGTTCTCCTGATGGAAAGTGATACCGCCAGCTATTGACACGACGATGCCCCTGGTGTCGGTGAACGCCAAAAGCATCGACTATTTTTGCCTATGTAGAGGAAAAGATGTTTTGTCTCCTGCTTGTAATTACACTGGCTCTTCAATACTTCGAACCGACACGCAGCGAATTGCTTCGCGGCAGAAATAGAATGGAGATCGCTCGCACGTAGACCTACCACCTTTGATAGTATTTGCGAGCTGTTATGTTGTGTTAGTGAAGTCTATGTAAGTTCCCGTAAATACTGGCGTATTCAGCGTCACATTATTCTGTACCTAGGCTACAATCTTTCATTATTTATCTGTCAACCAAAGGCTACTACACAATTTTCTGACAAAATATACCGTTTCGTATAATTAAAAACAAATGTTAAACATTTTGCTATCTTTAATTAAAATTTACGAATCCATAACTTTGAAGCTTTAACAACAAGAAATTCCAATGCCACAACAGGAAAAAGTGAAGCCAACAATAAAAAACTAGTCAACAAATAAGCCACGTACTCGCTATATCTCGGATAGGCATAATCTGAACATTGATATCCGTCCATTACCTAAATAAGTAGCTATCAATTATAATGTTTGTACAGATAATTTCCCTAATACAGATAAGAAATTCGGCAGTGTAAAATTAACCAGCACCATGTGTGCATGTCGACAGAGAAAATCATTTCTCATAGAGGATATCCTGAACGATAGCAAAGCCAAATCATACAAGAGGCTCTGCCATCAACCGCCAGAACCTTTAGTATGTAACAGTCATGAAGACAAAGAAGACTCAGTTGAGGAAGTAATAGAAATCGACTTCAGAAACGATGAAGAAATTGCTAAGGAACCAGTTGTTGAAGAAAGAAATGGCGATAAGAAGGTTGACGTTAGTTTTAAACCTAAAGTGATTGAAAATGAATCGGATATATCGAAATACCACGTCCACCGCCGAAATACATATCCATTCTACCCAACGGCGCTGAAGCCAAATCTTCAATGGCCCCCTTACAGGGTTAAAGAGTATCCAATGGAAGGAAGGGAATTCAGTTTCTACAGCGATCCCGTATTGAATTCTGAGCAGTTGTTACGACACCAGTTGGCTTCGAATAGATTTGTGGCCGCGCCTTTTCCTGTAAGGCAGCATTTTGGATACGAGCATAGTAAGTCCTGCAAAACACTTACACAAACTCAGAAGTTATGGTGATTTGTTCTCCTCTCGGCTCAAACGTGAATAAGTAGTCATTTTCACTATTGATCTCGTGAGGAGAAATTCATTCAAGTGCTTGGCTAACAATAGGAAAAAGCTAATTCATCTAGATTCATCCGAAAATACACAATCTTAAATATTGATCGATCAACCAAAAAAGTCCTTTACCAGTTAATAAACTTGTTCAGTTCTTTTGTAATTTAAACGCAATCGGGATCAAATCGATATTTATCAAAAGTAACATTCCAGATGTAAATTTAACAATAGGGTTTAGAACACCAAATAATTAACCCATGTATACAGCAAATCATTTAATTCCACACATTAGCATACAATACTTACAAACCATAACTCTTGTAATTATAAAAATCGTAAAAATCAATAGACCGTCGATCCTTAAAAAGACCTTCTATTTCAAAGAGAAATTTTAATCTTTCCGGATCAGATCTGAATGAATGTAATATAACTGGTCTCACTGAAATTTGTTGATTAGTAAATATAAGTTAGTGTATTCACGTATTCACACCTTTTCACACACATTCAGTCTATGGTTCATCATTATGCTTACCACGAGTTTACCTTCCATTGCATTTTCCTACTGTAGTTACATATGTGTATGAATCTTTGTCAAGCACCCTTAACGAATTGATCAATTAAGATTGCTCACTTCAATCGCTGTATTAGGTAATCTATTAATTATTTTGAAAAAAGTAACTACGGAGGTTTTTTGAAGGATTCTTCTCCGTAGAAATAGCGTTTCGAACCGGTGGTAGTATAACTATATGATCTCTTGGTTGACAGTCAAGTGGTAACCTCCATAAAACAATAAGAAGCTTCAATAGACACCTATTCCATGTTATAATAGTTACCACACATGTTTCAATAAATGATATATTTATTTGTTGATGCTCTACGATGTAAATTCTTATCAAATAATATCATATCCAACGATTTGGATAACTTTTAATTGATTATAATAAGTCGTTTCAGCTAATCTATAGTCGTTAATGCGATAACAAACATATTAAATGATTTCAAGTAAAACTAACGACGACGATTTTGTTTTTATATCCTTAAAAAACCATTCCGCTGGCGTAGTTTGAGTTTTCACAAAAATTTCAAGTTGAAAATACAGTATTTCTTTTTGCGGCCCGAAGGCCTTAGCAGCTTACATATAACATTTAACACATAAGGT